>JAVSCE010018664.1:0-393834 GCA_032199065.1 Smutsia gigantea | reverse complement strand
ATTCGCATTATAGGAGTACCAGAGGAAGAAGAGAAAAAGGGATAGAAAGTGTCTTTGAAGAAATAATTGCTGAAAACTTTCCCTCGCTGGGGAAGGAAGTAATCTCGCAGTCCACTGAAGCTCATAGATCTCCCAATACAAGGGACCCAAGGAAGACAACACCAAGACATAATAATTAAGATGGCAAAGATCAAAGATAAAGACAGGGTATTAAAGGCAGCTAGAGAGAGAAAAAAGATCACCTACAAAGGAAAACCCATCAGACTATCATCAGACTTCTCAACAGAAACCTTACAGGCCAGAAGAGAATGGCATGATATATGTAACATAATGAAACAGAAGGGCCTCAACCAAGAATATTGTATCCAGCACGATTATCACTTAAATATGATGGAGGGATTAAACAATTTCCAGATAAACGAAAAGTTACAGAATTTATGTCTCATAAAACCACCACTACAGGATATCTTAAATGGACTGCTCTAGAGGGAAGCACACCTAAGGCTAAAAAGATGTCACTCAGAGGGAAAAAATCATAGCAAAGAAAGCAGACCATCCAAATACCAACTAAAGGCAAAGAATAAAACACCTATTATAGAAAGAATGGAGGAGGAGGAATAAGAGCAGAAAGAAAGAAACATCAGACTGTGTTTACAATAACTTAACAGAAAGTTAAGTTAGATTAGATAGTAAAGAAGCAACTCTTGAACCTTTGGTAACCACGAATCTAAAGCCAGCAATGGCAATAAGTACATACCTATCAATAATCACCCTAAATGTAAATGGACTGAATGCACCAATCAAAAGACACAGAGTAACAGAATGGATAAAAAAGCAAGACCCATCTATATGCTGCCTACAAGAAACTCACCTCAAATCCAAAGATATACACAGACTAAAAATGAAGGGATGGAAAAAGATATTTCATGCAAACAACAAAGAGAAAAAAGCAGGTGTTGCAGTACTTGTATCAGACAAAATAGACTTCAAAACGAAGAAAGTAGCAAAAGATAAAGAAGGACATTACATAATGATAAAGGGGTCAGTCCAACAAGAAGATATAACCATTATAAATATATATGCACCCAACACAGGAGCGCCAGCATATGTGAGACAAATACTAAGCAGAATTAAAGGAGGAAATAGACAGCAATGCATTCATCTTAGGAGACTTCAACACACCACTCACTCCAGAGGACAGATCAACCAGACAGAAAATAAGTAAAGACACAGAGGCACTGAACAACACACTAGAACAGATGGACCTAACAGACATCTACAGAACTCTACACCCAAAAGCAACAGGATACACATTCTTCTCAAGTGCACATGGAACATTTTCCAGAATAGACCACATACTAGGCCACAAAAAGAACCTCAGTAATTTCAAAAATATTGAAATCCTACCAACCAACTTCTCAGATCACCAAGGTATAAAACTAGAAATAAATTTTAGAAAGAAATCAAAAAGGCTCACAAATACATGGAGACTTAACAACACTCTCCTAATTAATCAATGGGTTAACGACCAGATCAAAACAGAAATCAAAGAATATATGGAGACTAATGACAACAACAACACAAAGCCACAACTTCTGTGGGACGCAGCAAAGGCAGTTCTAAGAGGAAAGTATATTGCAATCCAGGCCTATTTAAAGAAGGAAGAACATTCCCAAATGAATAGTCTAAAGACACAATTACTGAAATTGGAAAAAGAAGAACAAATGAGGCCCAAAGTCACCAGAAGGAGGGACATAATAAAGATTAGAGAAGAAATAAATAAAATTGAGAAGAATAAAACAATAGAAAAAATCAATAAAACCAAGAGCTGGTTCTTTGAAAAAATAAACAAAATAGATAAACCCCTAGCCAGACTCATTAAGAGAAAAAGAGAATCTACACACATAAACACAATCAGAAATGAGAAAGGAAAAATCACGACGGACCCCACAGAAATACAAAGAATCATAAGAGAATATTATGAGAATCTATATGCTAACAAGCTGGAAAACATAGAAGAAATGGACAACTTCTTAGAAAAATACAACCTTCCAAGACTGACCAAGCAAGAAACAGAAAAACTAAACAGACCAATCACCAGTGACGAAATCGAATTGGTAATCAAAAAACTACCCAAGAACAAAACCCCCGGGCCTGATGGATTCACTTCTGAATTCTACCAGACATATAGAGAAGAAATAACACCGATTCTCCTTAAAGTTTTCCAAAAAATAGAAGAGGAGGGAATACTTCCAAACTCATTCTATGAAGCCAGCATCACTCTAATACCAAACCGGGCAAAGACCTCACCAAAAAAGAAAATTACAGACCAATATCCCTGATGAACGTAGATGCAAAAATACTCAACAAAATATTAGCAAACCGAATTCAAAAATACATCAAGAGGATCATACACCATGATCAAGTGGGATTCATCCCAGGGATGCAAGGATGGTACAACATTCGAAAATCCATCAACATCATCCACCACATCAACAAAAAGAAGAACAAAAACCACATGATCATCTCCATAGATGCTGAAAAAGCATTTGACAAAATTCAGCATCCATTCATGATTAAAACTCTCAACAAAATGGGTATAGAGGGCAAGTACCTCAACATCATAAAGGCTATATATGACAAACCCACAGCTAACATCATACTTAACGGCGAGACGCTGAAAGCTTTTCATCTAAGATCCGGAACAAGACAAGGATGCCCACTCTCTCCACTGTTATTCAACATAGTACTGGAGGTCCTAGCCACAGCAATCAGACAAAACAAAGACATACAAGGCATCCAGATTGGTAAAGAAGAAGTCAAATTGTCACTATTTGCAGATGACATGATACTGTACATAAAAAACCCTAAAGATTCCATTCCAAAACTACTAGAACTAATATCTGAATTCAGCAAAGTTGCAGGATACAAAATTAACACACAGAAATCTGTTGCTTTCCTATACACTAATGATGAACTAACAGAAAGAGAAATCAGAAAAACAATTCCATTCACAATTGCATCAAAAAGAATAAAATACCTAGGAATAAACCTAACGAAGGAAGTGAAATACCTGTACTTTGAAAACTACAAGACACTCCTAAGAGAAATTAAAGAGGACACTAACAAATGGAAATGCATCCCATGCTCTTGGCTAGGAAGAATCAATATTGTCAAAATGGCTATACTACCTAAAGCAATCTACAGATTCAATGCAATCCCTATCAAACTACCAACAGCTTTCTTCAATGAACTGGAACAAATAATTCTAAAATTCATATGGAACCACAAAAGACCCCGAATAGCCAAAGCAATCCTGAGAAGGAGGAATAAAACAGGGGGAATTACACTCCCTGACTTCAAGCTCTACTACAAAGCCACAGTAATCAAGACAATTTGGTATTGGCACAAAAACAGACCCACAGACCAGTGGAACAGAATAGAAAATCCAAACATTAACCCAAACATATACAGTCAATTAATATTTGATAAAGGAGCCTTGGATATACAATGGGGAGATGACAGCCTCTTCAGCAGCTGGTGTTGGAAAAACTGGACAGCTACATGTAAGAGAATGAAACTGGACTACTGTCTAGCCCCATACACAAAGGTAAACTCAAGGTGGATCAAAGACCTGAATGTAAGTCATGAAACCATAAAACTCTTAGAAAAAAACATAGGCAAAAATCTCATGGACATAAACACGAGCAACTTCTTCATGAACATATCTCCCCGGGCAAGGGAAACAAAAGCAAAAATGAACAAGTGGGACTATATCAAGCTGAAAAGCTTCTGTACAGCAAAGGACACCATCAGTAGAACAAAAAGACATCCTACAGTATGGGAGAATATATTCATAAAAAACGTATCTGATAAAGGGTTGACATCCAAAATATATAAAGAACTCATGCACCTTAACAAACAGAAAGCAAATAATCCAATTAAGAAATGGGCAGAGGACATGAATAGACACTTCTCTAAAGAAGAAATTCAGATGGCCAACAGGCACATGAAAAGATGCTCCACATCGCTAATCATCAGAGAAATGCAGATTAAAACCACAATGAGATATCACCTCACACCAGTGAGGATGGCCAACATCCAAAACACAAACAACAACAAATGTTGGCGAGGATGTGGAGAAAAGGGAACCCTCCTACACTGCTGGTGGAACTGCAAATTAGTTCAACCATTGTGGAAAGCAGTATGGAGGTTCCTCAAAAAACTCAAAATAGAAATACCATTTGACCCAGGAATTCCACTCCTAGGAATTTACCCTAAGAATGCAGCAGCCCAATTTGAAAAGGACAGATGCACCCCTATGTTTATTGCAGCACTATTTACAATAGCCAAGAAATGGAAGCAACCTAAGTGTCCATCAGTAGATGAATGGATAAAGAAGATGTGGTACATATACACAATGGAATATTATTCAGCCATAAGAAGAAAACAAATCCTACCATTTGCAACAACATGGATGGAGCTAGAGGGTATTATGCTCAGTGAAATAAGCCAAGCCGAAAAAGACAAGTATCAAATGATTTCACTCATATGTGGAGTATAAGAACAAAGAAAAAATACTGAAGGAACAAAACAGCAGCAGACTCACAGAACCCAAGAACGGACTAATAGTTACCAAAGGGATAGGGACTGGGGAAAATGGGCGGGAAGGGAGGGATAAGAGGGAAAAAGGGGCATTACGATTAGCAGATGTAATGTTGGGGGGCACGGGGAGGGCAGTACAACTCAGAGAAGACAAGTAGTGATTCTATAGCATCTCACTACGCTGATGGACAGTGACTGTAATGGGGTTGGTGGGGGGGACCTGATGAAGGGGTAGTTTAATAATCGTAATATTGCACATGCAATTGTAAATTAATGATAATAAAATAAATTATATATATATAAAAATAAAATAAAATAAAAAATAAACTGTCCCTGTTTGCAGATGACATGATATTGTACATAAAAACCCTAAAGAATCCACTCCAAAACTACTAGATATAATATCTGAATTCAGCAAAGCTACAGGATACAAAATTAATACGCAGAAACCTGTGGCATTCTTATACACTAACAATGAACTAGCAGAGAGAAATCAGGAAAACAACTCCATTCATGGTTGTATCAAAAAGAATAAAATACCTAGGAATAAACCTAACGAAGGAAGTGAAAGATCTATACCCTGAAAACTACAAGACACTCTTAAGAGAAATTAAAGAGGACACTAATAAATGGAAATTCATCCCATGCTCTTAGCTAGAAAAATTAATGTTGTCAAAATGGCCATCCTGCCTAAAGCAATCTACAGATTCAATGCAATCCCTATTAAAATACCTACAGCATTCTTCAATGAACTAGAGCAAATAGTTCTAAAATTCATATGGAACCACAAAAGACCCTGAATAGCCAAAGCAATCCTGAGAAGGAAGAATAAACTGGGGGAATTATGCTCCCTGACTTCAAGCTCTACTTCAAAGCTCTACTACAGTAATCAAGACAATTTGGTACTGGCACAAGAACAGACCCATAGACCAATGGAACAGAATAGAGAGCCCAGATATAAACCCAAACATACATAATCAATTAATATAGGATAAAGGAGCCATGGATATACAATGGGGAAATGATGGCCTCTTCAACAGCTGGTGTTGGCAAAACTGGACAGCTGCATCTAAGAGAATGAAACAGGATTACTGTCTAACCCCATACACAAAAGTAAACTCAAAATGGATCAAAGACCTGAATGTAATTCATGAAACCATAAAACTCTTAGAAAAAAACATAGGCAAAAATCTCTTGGACATAAACATGAGCAACTTTTTCATGAACATGACTTCCCAGGCAAGGGAAACAAAAGCAAAAGTGAACAAATGGGACTATATCAAACTAAAAAGCTTCTGTACAGCAAGTGATACCATCAGTAGAACAAAAAGATATCCTACAGTATGGGAGAATATATTCATAAGTGACATATCCAATAAGGGGTTGACATCCAAATTATATAAAGAAATCACACACCTCAACAAACAAAAAGCAAATAAACCAATTAAAAAATGGGCAGAGGACATGAACAGACACTTCTCCAAAGAAATTCAGATGGCCAACAGGCACATGAAAAGATGCTCCACATCGCTAATCATCAGAGAAATGCAAATTAAAACCACAATGAGATATCACCTCACACCAGTAAGGATGGCCAACATCCAAAACACAAACAACAACAAATGTTGGCGAGGATGTGGAGAAAGGGGAACCCTCCTACACTGCTGGTGGGAATGTACATTAGTACAACCATTGTGGAAAGCAGTATGGAGGTTCCTCAAAAAACTCAAAATAGAAATACCATTTGACCCAGGAATTCCACTCCTAGGAATTTACCCTAAGAATGCAGCGGCCCAGTTTGAAAAAGACAGATGCACCCCTATGTTTATCATAGCACTATTTACAATAGCCAAGAAATGGAAGCAACCTAAGTGTCCATCGATAGATGAATGGATAAAGAAGATGTGGTACATATGCACAATGGAATATTATTCATCCATAAGAAGAAAACAAATCCTACCATTTGCAACAACATGGATGGAGCTAGAGGGTATTATGCTCAGTGAAATAAGCCAGGCAGAGAGAGACAAGTATCAAATGATTTCACTCATCTGTGGCATACAAGAACAAAGAAAAAACTGGAGGAACAAAACAGCAGCAGACTCACAGAACCCAAGAATGGACTAACAGTTACCAAAGGGAAAGGGAGTGGGGAAGGTGGGTGGGAAGGGAGGGACAAGGGGGAAAAAGGGACATTACGATTAGCACACATAATGTAGTGGGAGGGGGACATGGGAAGGGCAGTATTTACAGAGAAGACAAGTAATGACTCTCTAGCATCTCACTGTGCTGATGGACAGTGACTGTAATGGGGTATGTGGGGGGGGACTTGATAATAGGGGGTCTAGTAACCATAATGTTCAAGTAATTGTACATTAATGATAGCAAAATAAAAAATATATATATATAAATAATAAAAAGAAGTTAGAAAAACACTCTTGAAATGATGAAAAGGAAATCCACAGACTGAGAGAAAATATTTATAGTTAAAAATGACTTGTATCCAGAATATACAAAGACCTCTCACAGCTCAATTAAGATGAAAACCAACCCAATGAAAAAATTTCTTATGTAGGCAATTTTTAAAATAGGCAAAACATATGAATAAGTATTTCACTAATGACATACGAGTGACTAATAAACACATGAAAAGATGATCAGTATCATTAGTTATGAGGGAAACGAAAATTAAACCACAATGAGATGCTACTAACAAACCCATCAAAAGGCTATAATCAAATAGACTGATGATACTAACTGTTGGCCTGAATATGGAGAAATTGGAGCTTTCTGGTGGGAATTTAAAATGGTACAGCCACTTTGAAAAAATAGTTTGACAGCTTCTTAAAATGCTTGATATATAGTGACCCAGCAATTCCACTTCTAAGTATCTATCCAAGAGAAATAAAAGCATATGTCCCCACAAAGACTTACATGTGAATATTCATAGCAGCATTTCTCATTATAGGCAAAAACTAGAAACAATCCAAATGTCCAACTAGTAAAGGAATAAATAAAATACATATCCACAAAGTAGAATGTTACTCAGCAATAAAAAGCAGTAAACTCTACTTAACAATGGCCAAGATACGGAAGCAAACTAAGTGTCCATCAACAGATAAATGGACAAAGATGTAGTACATACACACTATGGAATATTATTCAGCTATAAAAATAAAATAAATCCTGCCATTTGCAACACTAGAGGGTTGAAACTACCATAAGATTATATATCAATCTTTAATAAACCAATCTTTATACTTCAATAAAAATATATCAATCTTTATACTTTAATTTAAAAAAGGGAAGAAAAAAAATAAAAAATAAAAAGCAATGACCTACTGATATGTGCAATAACCTGGATTAACCTCAAAAACATTATGCTGAAGAAAAGAAGCCAGACACAAAAGGTGATATATGATTCTGTTTTTACAAAGTTTCTAGAAAAGACAAAATCATAGAAATAGAAAGTAGAGTAGTGTTTCCTGGGGCTGAGGGTAAGAACAATGAATGACACACTGAATTGAGGAAATATTTTGGCTGCACAAATGTACAAATTTACTAATAGGCATCAAATTCTACTTTTACACTGGATAAATCAATTGTATGGTATGGCATTAGACCTCAATAAAACTTTTAGAAGTGGACCAGGAAAAAACGGAAAGAGGAGCCAGCTTAAAGAGGCTCCCCCTCACCAAACCTGGGACAATTTCAGCAGCAAAATTAATGATATCAGATTAAATAAAACAAGAATCCATAAATCCATATTGATATAAATAAATAAACGAATGAATAAATGGAGAAAAAGGAACAACTCTTATACAGAATTGTAACTAATACGATAGAATATCAGCATTGGCAACAAACGCCATAATAACTGCTTCAGGCAAAACTCATCCGTGGATCCTGCAATTGGTATATGAAAGATTACTGGGAAATAAGCTAGTTATATTGTCTCCAAATATCTTTTTTTAATTTTTTTATTAAGGTATTATTGATATACCCTCTTATGAAGGTTTCACATGAAAAAACAATGTGGTTACTACATTTACCCATATTATCAAGTCCACACCCATACCCCAATGCAGTCACTGTTCTTCAGCATAGTAAAATGCCATAGATTCACTATTTGCCTTCTCTGTGCTACACTGTCTTCCCCGTGATCCCCCACACCATGTGTACTAAACATAATACCCCTCAATCCCCTTCTCCCACCCTCCCCACCCACCGTCCCCCACCCCTCCCCTTTGGTAACCACTAGTCCCTTCTTGGAGTCTCTGAGTCTGCTGCTATTTTGTTCCTTCAGTTTTCCTTCATTGTTATACTCCACAAATGAGGGAAATCATTTGGCACTTGTCTTTCTCTGCCTGGCTTATTTCACTGAGCATAATATCCTCCAGCTCCATCCATGTTGTTGCAAATGGTAGGAATTGTTTCTTTCTTATGGCTGAATTGTATTCCATTTTGTATATGTACCACATCTTCTTTATCCATTCATCTACTGATGGGCACTTAGGTTGCTTCCATATTTCCATATCTTGGCTATTGTAAAAAGTGCTGCAATAAACATAGGGGTGCGTATGTCTTTTTGAATCTGAGAAGTTGTATTCTTTGGGTCCAAATATCTTTCAACAAGATATTTATTAATTACCAAGGAAAAAACCATAACTTTACAGTGAAGAAACCTAGCAGACATGTTATGATGCACTGAAGGACACACAATCAATTCTGTAATTTCCTGCCCAACAAGCACAAGGAAATAGCAGACAAGGCCCAATTGACCTTCATTCTACAGAATAACTGGTCTGTACTCTTCAAACGTGTCAAGCTCGTTAAAGACAAAGGCTAAGGAACTCTTCAGATTAAAGAAGACTAAAAAGACATGACAATTGAATTCAATGTGTGATCCTGAAGCAGATGAGGTATTTCAATAAGGTAGATCAGATAACAGCAATATAGTAGGTAGCGCTATATCTTGTTAATTTCCTCATTTTGATCACTACACTGTAGCAGTGTAAGAGAATATTCTTGCTTTAAGACACATTTGGGAAGTTTTTAGGAAATATTCAGGGGTAAAAGAGCATCATGTCTTCAACTTGCTCTCAAACATTTCAAAAAACAAATTCACAATTTGCCAGTGAATGAATAATAAACAAAGTATGATAAAATGTTAACACTTGCTAAATCTGGGTAAAGAGTAAACAGGAATTCTTTGTACTATTTTTGCATCTTTTCTGCAAATCTGAAATCATTTCAAAATTAAAAAAAAATTTTTTAAGTAATTACTACATAAAGGGAAGCTTGGTTTTCCTCAGACAGGTAGGCAATCAATTTCACCTTTTCTTAGAAGCTAGACCAGCAGGAACAGATTTTACCAGTGAATGATTCAAGCCAATGGGGTAAGACTCACTTCTTGCTTCATTACCTGAAGGAGGTGTGACTGGAGGAGCCACCTGGCATGCCTAAGATGAAAGAACTGAGGTCACATGCCTTATGACAGGCCTCCCCAGAACAAAGTCTTTTCATTGGAGTCACTGGTGACACTTAAATATGAACGAGCCACCCTGCACCCTCCACTCTAACCTGGTAATGACTCTGCAAACTCTGGCTTAAGGGAAGGTCAAGGAAGAAGGCAAACACCAGAGCCTGGCAGATGAACTTCAACAGCACTTTCTCAGGGACCCATCAACACACAATGTGGGGGAAGGTCTCCAATTTTTAGGGGTGATATGTTGTTTAAACCTGATTCTATATGAAAACCTCACTGCCCAACAAAACACAAGCCTCTGTCTTGCCTTCAACTGAGAAAACAGTTGCTGTTAACACCAAACTGAGAAACAGGAACCCAAAGGCTGAGATAAGCACTATAGGTTCAGAGTCAAGGGAATGAGAGGACATGTGAGAAGCTGAAAGTTTTCTATGACCACCGTTATTCAAGGATGAAACATGCTACCTTTTAATTTCACTGAGATCGGAAAGGATGATACTAGTCAGATATTAGGAAGTTATGTTATGTACGGGAAGAGGCCTAATGGGACAAGAATGTGTCAATCACATTCTTCACTCAACAAACTCACTTTTAGAGTCAACTAACCTTTAAAAGTCAGGGGCAGGTCATAGACAAACCAGGAGGCCTTGGGCAAGTTATTTAACTCAACGGGCCTCAGTTTTCTTGTCTGTAAAATGGGAATAGTTACAACACCTTTCTTGGAAGGTGCTCATGAGGATTAAATTAGATAATTTGTGTATAATATATAGTGTAGTGCTTGGCACAAAATAAGTGTTAAATAAATAATATTCTCATTGCATAAAAAAAAAAGTCAGGGGCAGGAAATAAGCTGCAATTTCACAAAGAAGACCTAAGTAAAAAAAAAAAAAATCCATGGAGAAGGGGCTAAGTCCCCAGGACAGGTGTTCATGCAATAGAGAAACTCCCAACGTGCCCTGTGGTAATACTTTTTCACCATGACCGTAGCAGACCTTCACTTCCATTCACTCAATCCATCAGGTCTTTCCAGCTTCAAATACACTGAATATACTTGAATCCATCTATTCTTCTCTATTTCCACCATTACTACCTTAGTCCAAGCTACTATTATCTCTCCTCTGCTGGTTCCCTGCTTCTGTTCTTGCCCCTGCTCATAATCTGTTCTTCAGACAGTGACCATGATGCCCTTTTTAAAATGTAGCTTAAAGCCATCTGATGGCTCCAAGGCCTACATAACTTCCTTTCTCTCTGACCTAATCTGAGCCATTTTTCCCCCTCATTGGGTGTGTTCCCATGTCCTGTTGTTCCCCCTGCAACACTCAGATCTCTGAATGGCCAGCTCAGTTCCCCACTCAGCATTCAGTGGATATCACCACTTTGAAGAGCCTATCTACCCTAATATTGCACCACCCCTAATATTTCCTATATCACATTACCTTCTTCTAGTGTCTATTTCATTTCTCCATTATTTAAAATTATTATATACTAATATTCCTTTTTAATTGCCTAAAGAAACAGTGGAAGGATAACAGGAACAGATTTTTTAGAAAAGGTTGTCAATGGGGTGTGAGACTTATCTGTGTATACTTTTTTCTATCATTGTAATTTCTGAGCTATATAAATGAATCACCCAGTCAAAAACCGTATTAATTCTATTTCAAAATAAAAACTTCAATTATGTATGGATTCCTTTGCTATTTGTCTATCTTCTTTCCCAGAATGAAAGTTCTTCAAGAACTGGGACCTTGTTCACACAGTGAATGCCTTGCTCTGGAAAAGTAATCAGGGCTCATTAAATATTTGCTTAATAAACAGGTGTATCTACAACAGGCATGACAAGCAGGCCATAAACTGGGCCCCTTCAGATCCAACAGGCATTCGTCTCCTTCCACGATCTCCTTGTTGCCACTTCTCTACTCAGTGTAAGAACACCGCCACAGCCACACCCAGCTCTGTCAACAGTGCCTTTTCCTCCTGCTGAGCCCCCTCCAAAGCCCCCAGAGCTACTCTTTTATCCTCTCTCCCACAGCAAACCAATTTCCCACATCAAACAGTTTCAACTATTATCAGCAGAATAGTCACTTTTCAGGCCTGACCTCTCTCACGTTTCATGTTCTCATCACCAACTGTCTGTCCCACCTTTTTCATACACATGACCAATGACTTCAATCTAGTTTGTCAAACGAGCTCTGAACTCCTGACTTTCCAGTTCTTTCAGTGGAACCTTCTTTCTCTCAGTCACCTAAGAGGAAAACTAAAGTTACTTCTGACTTCTTCCTTCCTCTTCTTCTCCAAAGCTAAACCAGTCACAAAACTTATGAGATCCTTTCTTCACAGCATGCTTCCTTCTTTATTGTCACTATCCCGCCCCAAGTCTGGATAATTGCAAGAGCACCCAAACTGAAGTTTGTGTTTCCAGGGTCTGCCCTTCCTAGCTGCACCCTGCAGCCAAGCTCCAGGTTAGCCTACCTCAAATATTACTTGATCAGGTTACTCCTTTTTCAAAATTGTTCCATGAGTCCTTGCTAAGTATCACAGTAGTCCACCAATCACCTGCATCAGAATAACCTGGGGTGAGATTCCCATGCCCCACCTTCAGAAAGGATTCAGTGGTTCTGGGGTGGGGCCAGGAATCTGCATTTATAACAAGCATTCCAGATGATTCTTACATGAGTCAATCAGTAAAATTCAGATTTCTTAACTTGTGTTGAAAGACCCCCATATTCTGGCTTCAGTCATTTTTTTAGGGCTTATTCCCATTTCTGTTGGGAATAAGAACTCTGCTATATGAACTGTACTAGTCTTAATACTAATCTCCTGAAGCAACCTTTCAAACCTGTCTGTAGGCCTTTACTCCACTAAACCTCTTCCTTCTGAATCCTTCACATGTTTTATTTACCTTTTCCAGGCCCAGCTTAAGCCCCACCCTCCCCATGAATATCTGCTGTGCATTTATTCCTCTGATTTTTTACCACCATTCTCTTTTCACATGGATATGTTGCATAAGCTCCATGATGGTTTTTATGGGGAGTCCCTGTGTATCTGTAACAGACAAATGAAGAGTTAATTTGGCAGAAGAGGGAAGATCATTGTCCCAGTTTGGCCAACTCCTTGGCAACACTGCCCAAGTCCACTCCGCCAACACCACCATGGGCCACAAAGGCTCCCTAGAACAAAGTTTAAAAAACAATTGACTTGGGGGTGATGAAGATGCTCCATGTTGGTTACACCTCCATAAAGCTATTAAAAATACTGTCCTGTCCTCCCCCCACCAAAAGAAACTGATTAAAGGGATAAGAAAGGAGGGTAAAGATCTGCAGAGCATTTTAAAAATTAAAAGATGGCCTCAAACATCCCTTTCTTTCAATACGCCTGGCTGGGTCACAGCCCAGTCCTTAATGCCTCCTCACATCCCCTCACCGAGTGGAGGACTGGGGTAGTAGAACTCTGACAATCCTACCTCCAGCCTCTCCTCTTCTACAGCATCCAGTCTCGGGAATCTCAACATCCTGCTTTGTCATCTTTATACAGCATTCAGAAACTGCCTATCTTGTTCTGCCTTCCACTCTTTGTGGGGTAATCGTGCCTCAAGTTTTCTCCGTAAGTAAGAGTGAATGACAAGCAGACTGTGCTAGAAAATCTATGGCTGTTGTCTCAAACCATAAAGTCTCCAGGGGCCAGGCCCAGACCAAATTGGACAAGAATATCTATTTCTACAGAAAGCAATTATTCATTACCCACTAATTAAATCACTCTCCTTATTACAGGAGTGTGTGTGTGGCTTTTGGGACCTGCAGCTTCCTTTTCCTCCTCCTCTAGGTGTTTCCCTAGGTCACCAGGGGAACTCAGGACATCAGAAATGGTTCAGTCTACAATTTGAAAGACCTCTGATGAGATTATATTAACGGCTCAGTAGTGATGTTAGAAGATAGAACTGACTCACGTGGAACCAAACAGAATGCGGAGGAACGTAGGAATCAGACTTATTTTCTCTTATGAGATAAATCCCAAGCTAAGTCTCCATAAAGGAAGTTGGAGGACCAATGAACTTCTTAAAGCCCTACTAAAAAAAGAAGGCCAACACCTCAATCCTAATGAGAAGGGAGCACCAGTACCACGAGTTAAGATATGCAGCGCTTGAAGAACACAGCGCAAAAGAATTAGCAAATATGAGGCAAAAATACAGCTTACAGCAGCTAGAGCTGAGGGAGGTAAATTACACATTACGGAAAAGTGAAAACAGTTAAAAGGTTTAACATAATTAGGTGACTAGCTCTCCTGAAGCCTTGACTTCTATCAGCTTCAGAAAGAAATCTCTTTACTCCACCTCAGGCGACCTTGAGAGAAGGGCTCTAGTTTGATCCTCAAAGTAGTCCACAGACCCTGAGGAAACTGTAAAACCCTTTCAGAGGTTCCACTAGATAAAACTATTTTCACAACAAAACTAAGCTATGATTTGCCTTTTTAACTGTGCTGGCCTTTCCTCTGATGGTGGAAAAGCAATGGTGGGTCAACCTGCTGGTGCCTGAGGAGGAACTGAGACAATGACACCATGTTAGAGCCTTCAGCACCACACACCTCTTTGCCACAGTGAAAGATTAAATGCCAGCTTTATTCAAGAATGTTCCTGATGCAGTAAAAATTATATTAAATCTTATTCTTTGAGTGTATCTTTTTAATATTCTGTGTGACAAAATGAGAAATACATCACTTATGCAGCAAACAGAAGATGATGGTTGTTTCTAAGTAAGCACTTGTGTGAGTGAATTGCCACATTTTTCTGTGGAACACTATGTCTACTTGAAAGAATGAATGATATACAACTGATGGGTTATACAGTCTTTGGTATTTGGCAGACATTTTCTAGAAAATAGAACAAAGTGAGCCTGTCACTTCAAAGAAAACAATTGACAATATTTGTTGCTGATTATAAAATTTGAGCTTCTAAGAAAAAACATCAGAATTTTTGGCAAAATTGTACCTGCTACCATGATCTTGACAGCTTCCCAAAACTTAACAGTTTTTCTGATGATAAAGTGGTGGTAATATGCATATGACTCTCTGATACTGTTAATAAAATGTGGCAACATTTGGAAGATCTGTGTAACTCAGTGAACCCACTAGGTATCATAAAATGTTACAGAATAATTCATGGGTAAAAGATCTGATCAATGTGAGGGACAGACCAATGGACTGCCCTGCAACAAAATACCAAAAGTTCACTGGTATCATTTCAGATTCTACACTGCAACTAACCTTCACAAAAACCTAACTTGTGTAGCACCATAGAAGAACACCCACAATTACCTGAAAAGGCTATAGAAATAATCCCTTTTCCAAATAATTCAGTGTGTGGATTTTCATCATAATTCAACCAAAATAACACATCGTAACTGGCTGAATGTAGAAACAGGTACAAAAATCCAGCTGTCTCCTATTAAATCAGACATTGAAGAGATTTGCAAAAACAATGCCATTCTTCTCACTAATCTTTTTGAATAGCATTTTTTCAGTAAAAAAAATGTTATTTATGTTAACATTATTTCTAAATAAATATTTCAATTTCCAATATGATAAGTAGTAAGATAGAAGATAGATATGGATATCCATCCCACCTTAAAAAACATATTGAAGACCCCAAAGAGCTTTTGAAGTGCATAATCAAGTCCTGAGACCAAAAAGTCTGAACATCTCTGCTCTAGAACACCACTGGCCTGTCCAAGATATCCATGAGGGTTCCTTAGGACAAGGTCCTTTGTATGTCAGGACTGAAGAGAAATTAGCACTCTCAGTATTTGTTCCAAAATGCCAGGCCTGGCTTCCCAGGTCTGCCAAAAGAAAGAGTGAGAAGCTCAGGGCATTAAAGAAAAATTTTTCCTGCATTTCACTGATAGATCAAAGTATCTGATACAATGCTAAAATCCAGGAAGTCTATAATTAGATAATCCCAAGATCATACAGGAAATCTAGTGACGAAGCTAAACTCAACTACAGATCATGAGTGTCAGATCCTAAAGTTAAGGCTTCATCTAGATACAGTTTTTCAGCAAGTGACCTTTCATTTACACTCATTTTTTTATTTGGTTACAAATGCTCTGCCTCAGTCTTCCATCCCTTTTTCCCTGCCCACTCTTTCAGTGTTGGTGTTCCTCTGAGCTCAGTCTTCTCACTTTCCCTGGCACATAGTAAGCACTCAATAAATGGCAATTGCTATTATTACTACAAATTCACCCACCCAGAGCAACCTCTTTCATCCCATGAACTCAATCACCTCCTACATTCTCAATTTTCTATCATCACCCAGACCTCTGGCAGGAGCTCTAGACCAACAGAACAACCTTCTGGGCCTTTCTGCCTAGATGTGCGGCACAGACCTCAACCCAGCATGTCCAAAGTTTAACTCCTTTATCTTCCTCCTTAAACCTGCCCCTCCCCCAGGGAGGGGAGGGTGGTTGGGGCGTATCATGATTAGTACACATGGTGTGGGGGGTGTCATGGGGAAGACAGTGTAGCACAGAGAAGACAAGCAGTGACTCTGTGGCATCTTAGTACACTGATGGAAAGTGACTTCAGTGGAGTATGGGGGGACTTGATGATATGGGTAAATGTAGTGACCACATTGTTTTTCAAGTGAAACCTTCATAAGAGTGTATATCAATACCTTAATAAAAAAAAATCCAGAGTGGCACCCTCCCCCCAAAAAACAAAAACTGCCTCTCCCCCTTCTAGTTCCTCCTGCTTCATCATCCATCTGGTCACTAAAGTCAGAAACTTAGGATCAGTCCAGACTGCTCCTTGTCCCACTCTCCCTAAACCTACCTTGTCACCAGGTTTTGTCAACTCTCATCTGTAACATCTTTCTAAACCCTCTACATTCCCATTGCATTGACCACAAAGTCCTCATCATCTGTAGCCTGATCTCTAGAGTCTTCTCACTGGCTCCCTATCTCCAGTCTAAAATTCTTTCCATTCAACGTACACACTTCCACTACAATCATTTCAAACACACATCTGGTGTTATTTTCCTGCTAATTCTCTTTCCATGGTTTTCCTACAACATTCTCTTCAAAATGGTTTTACTCATATATCCCCAAAAGAAGTTTTAAACCATGTTAGAAGTTTAATTCTAAACTTTTTCATTACAAGCTTAAACAAGCTTATTCTTTTGTTGTAAGGAGGTATAAAACTAAATGTTTTATAAAAAGAACTAAAGATTAATTGGAATTGGAATAAACATTCCAAGGATTTGATAAGTGTTTTAACTATCTGATAACACATACCTAAACTAAAAACCAATCTTTAAAAAAAAATTAATGCAAGTTTTATCCAATATAGCTTTAAAAACCTATGGTCCTAAAAAACATTCTACTCACATTTAACTGTTGTGTTCTTCTGAATTCAGAATATTCCAACAAGGAACAAGCTTCATCCTGAGAGCAATGTGTATTGACAGGGGAAGACAGGAAGCCTTCTGTTTTTGAGGTAACTTAATCAATTGCCACAGAAGGACTCCCTGAAGTCAGTATTTCCAAAACATTCCGTTTGGCAACCTGAGGTCTTTATACTTGGGACACAACAGTAGTAAAATTTGGGAAATATGAGGGATATGACATCCCCCAACTCCCATTTCTTGTAAAGTCAGTTTTAGAAGAGTTAATTTGGAATCTCAGGATTCAGAAATTCATTCTTCCAAAGCTGTACGTGCAGGTGTATCCCTTTAACTTGGGCCTCAATTACCTGGCTCAAAAACCCTGCTCTAAAGGATAAATTCCAACTCTTCAGCAAAACATCCAAAGCCCTTTGTGATCAAACCCCTATTAATGTCTCTCTTCCTGTCACTGGATGGCTCCCTCGGAAACCAGCTCAAGTTTGTCAAACTGTTTCCAGTTCTCTTTTCAGGCCTTGTTGTATCTTTTCTACAGCTACTGTTGTATCTGGAATGTCTTCTCCCCTTTTTATTCCCAGAAAACAAATTTTCAAGGCTTCATTCAGTCCAATTGATGAGCTGGCAACTTTTCGGGGCACTGAGGAGGTGGTTTTTATGCAAAGTGTCTCAGTTTTTGTTGAAAACAGGACGGGATGTAACACTGTTCCAAAGGATCCATTTAATGAACTGGTGCTGAAGTTAAGGAAGTTGCGGTCTAGAGTATCTGAGTGAGTAGAGATGACTCCATAAAGGGAGGACTAAAACTATTTCCTAGATCCAGAATGGGAATGTGAAAATAAGGGAATGGGGATACAGTTTTCCAATTAAGTCTTGTTTAAAAATCTTTCTAATGCTCTATCAGAGCACACACAGTATGGCAAATGCTTATTTGCTTGATTGAAATCTCTCCTAGATGATGAACGCCAGAGCAAACACGTCTGCCTTGTTCACCACTGTATCCCTCCAGCGCCTTTCATAGTGCCTCAGCTCGTTAAATATGTCTCGATGTTTCTAAAAACTTGTTAAATGAATGGTTACGTGAAACCATGGATGGATGGATGGATAAATGAAGGGTGGAATTCCACTGGTTCTCAGATACTGTTTGAATCTCTACAGCTTGGGAAAGTATTTCTCTATTGATACTGAAGATTACGGAAGTAAAAAAGTGGGTACCCACGTTAAATTCACCCATGAAGCCTGAGAAGAGGTTGGGCTCACACCCGAGAATTTAAACTACAGCGCGGCGGGAAAGAGGAGGCCCAGAGGCCCAGGTGAGGGGATGCTGCAGGGTTCGCGCACCCAGAGGCGGGGCTAAATTCACGGGGCGTGGCGTAGGAGAAGGGATCCCAGGAGGCGCGAAGTCCCGGCCGGGTAGAAGGCCGCGGCCCCGTCATCTCCTCGGGGACGAAAGGGTGGCAGGCAGGGAACGGGGGCTAGGACGGAAGCGGCCGGAGGGCTGGGGACCCCATCGAAAGTACCTGGCAGAAGGTAAGGCGGGAGAGTCGGCTCCGCGGCCACACTCACCGAGCAGACCCCTTTGCAGCGGCTCGGCGCCGGCTCAGCACGGCTTCCTCCCTTGGCCTGCTGGGCCAGCGGGCAGCCTCAGACGCCCCTAGCAACCACGCACCGCCAGGCGACCCGCGCTCGCACCGCCTACCACGCACTGCGTGCGCCCCCAGCGGACGGACAGAGGGCCTGGAAGGGGCGATCGCGGTGGGAGGGAGGCAGACCCGCGGAACCTCGGGTGTTGTGGGGCATTGCGCACGCGCAGTCGCGTCTTGCGGGTGGGGTCAGGAGAGTGGAGTTCTGGGAGATACAGTCTCGAGATTAAATCCCTGAAAGGCTCTTTTTTGGGACACCAGGACTCTCCCTATCCTGATTCCACCTAACCCCTATAGACTCTTTCTTAGGCTGTACCTCAGTTCACTCCCTTAAAACCAAAGCGCTCAGGCTTTATTAAAGAATCTTTTTAGTTCTTTCGGGTAAAGATTTGCTTAGTTCTTTGGAATTTGGCCCCAGGAAAGGAGAGATCGCCAGATCCAGATCCGCTGTGCTTCCCTCCAACCCACTTTACCCTAACCCCAAACCCCAGGCAGGGTACAACTACAGCCACCTGCCTTATGCGCTTCAAGTGTGAACTTTACGAAACATTGACTAAATTCAGTATCTCCCAGGCAAGACAGATTGTACCTCCTGAGTCTCAGGTATCCCCCGTTCTAATCAGTGCATTTGGAATCTAAAGAGAGCTGGCGAATGGAAACATCTTTTTTAAACAGTCAGCTCCGAAATAAAGGGGACAATAAAAGACGAAACTAACCTCATGAAAACAATCTGAATCACAAGGATGCTTAATAAATCATAGACATAGGCAACAATCATTGATGGATGCTAAAACCATTAAGGATTGATGGGGGAATTTTACACTGTAAGGATATTGACATCATCTGTATATTTCAATCAATCTTAAATCATGAAACGTGGGACAGCTAATAAATTATGTCCCCCGATGCGATGCAGTTTGAACTACACAATGTTTAGGAAGTAGTGTATTTTGTCAAAAAATAAAAAGTTGAATCTGAATCTAATTAAGCTCTTGGCTCCAACTTCCAGTTTATAGGAAATAAAGAGAAACAATACCACAAGAAAGCAATGTGACAAATCCAGAATGTGGGCCAACATACAAATGAATGACCTCATTTCTTCAACAATTTCAGAGTACAAAAAGAGTGAGGTGTTCCAGATTACAAGAGATTTAAAAGAGATAATCAAATGTAATGAGTAGATCTTGTTTGGCTCTTGATTAAAACCAATTGTAAAAAATATATTTTTGATAAAATGGAGAAATCTTAATATGGACTAGACATTAAGTACATATACACCGATAATGTTAAGAAACCATTATTAATTTTGTTAATATAGTTGACTGGTGTTTTATGCCCACCCCCCAAAAAAAAGATATATCCATATCCTAATTCCAGGAACCTCTATTACGTTAGATGGCAAAAGATGTGATTAAGGATTTTGAGAGGATTAAGGAATTTTCCTGGGTTTTCTGGGTGGGCCCTCAATCCAATAACAAGTGTCCTTAGTGACACAGAGGGAGATATGACACAGAAAAGAGCAGGAGGAAATGTGGCCAAGAAGTGATTGGATCAGACTGTTGTGGATACAAGCCAAGGAATGCCTGAAACCACCATAAGGTTCGGAAAAGGCAAGGAATGGGTTCTCCCCTAGACCACTCTGAGGAAATGGGGTTCTTCCTACATCCTGATTTCAGACTTCTGGTGTACAGAACTGTGAGATGATACATTTGTTGTTTTAAACCACTAAGTTTGTGGTAATTTGTTGTGGCAGCCACAGGATAGTCTGACATGTTGGTTAAGAAAATATCCTTATTTCTTTACAGACACACAGAGATGTTTTTAGGGATTAAACGACATAATGCCAGGGGTTTGCTTTTACTTTACTACTGTAAAAACCCCAGTAGCAATGAGCATAACTAGCACCCAAGTCTTAGTTTCTAATACCATTCTCCATTAAAAGGAACAGATGGTCAACTCCAAAGGACAGAGCACATTACTCCTTGGAGAAATGGCTGATTCTAGAATTGGGGCAGGAAATATACATGATGAGCCTGAAGCATCTTGTAGTACCAGAAAGTGTTCCAAACACACACACATTGGTGGGAGTATGTCACAGGGGCTGAAAGAACTCGCAAGGACCAAAGTTGGAACAATTTGAGCAACAAAATTAAAATCATAATGGTTTATAACACAAAGTATAAAACAAATACCATGAATCCCTGGTATAAATATATGATTGAATATATTCATAAATGTAGGAAAGAGAAAAATCTGTGCAGAAGAATTCCAAATAAATTATACAGATACTCAGCTCCAGAGAAGGGAACACGTAACCCCTCATTCTCTTTAAGTGTGGGCTGTGCAGGGTGACTTCTTTCCAAACAACAACACGGAGGAAGAAGGATGGGGTAGGACAAAAGGAGTAATAGAAAAACCTGACAAACACTACTCTAGCCATGTGATAAAAGTCCACTTCGTCAGAAATCAGATAGTATATATCCTTGGTATATGAAGAAAATAGCAACTTTACTTTTTTGATTTTCCTCCCTGGAACCCCTAATTCCAGTCTAATCATAAGAAACATCAAACAAAGTTCAATAGAGGGGCATCGTACAAAATACCTAAACAGTACGTCTGAAAATTGTCATAAAAAAATAAGAAATCTGAGAAACTGTTACAGCCAAAGGAGTCCAAGGAGATAATGTAATGAGATCTTGGAAGAGAAAAAAGGACATTAGGTAAAAATTAAGGGAATATGAATAAAATACAAGCTATAGTTAATAATATAACAGTATCAGTACATTAACTGTAACAAATTTTATCATAATGTTAAGATGTTAATGAGGGAAACTGTGCATAAAGGCAGTGTATATTATATGAAGTCTTTGTACTATCTGCTCAATTATTTGTAAATCTAAAACTGTTCTAAAACTTTTAACAGCAACAGAAATCTTACCTTAAAATCTAACAGCCCAGCCAACCTTAACCAAGTGATCAGATGTTAAGTTCACCAAATAATGGAAAAAGTAGCAGCATCAACCTCCAGGTATGACGTACTAAAAAGACACATCAGACTTACATAGTGTTTCTGCCAAAAATGTATAACCTAGACAGTGACTGTAGTGGGGTTCGTGGGGGGGACCTGATGAAGGGGGTAGTTTTGTCACCATGATATTGCACATGTAATTGTAGATTAATGATACCAAAATAAACTATTAAAAAATGTATAGCCTAAATCAAATCACAAAGAAATATCAGATATATCCAAATTAGTTTGTACTCTTCAAAATGTTAATCATTGTCATAAAAGACAAATGATAAGGAATGGTTCTATATAAGAGGTTAAAGAGACATCACAACCAAACACAAAGCATGATCTTGGTTTGGATCCTGGATCAGGAAAAAATTTGGTATAAAGAACATTATTGGAACGATTGGCAATATTTGAATATGGGCTGTAGATTAGTTAAGAGTATTATATCAGTGTTGAATTTCCTCATTTTGTTAATTACACTGTAGTTATATTAAGTGAATATCCTTGATCTTGGGCATTTCCCACTTATATATTTAAAGGCAAAAGAGTATATTTACAGCTTACTCTCAAATGGTTAAGAAAAATATGATAGAATTAACTGGCAAAATATTAACAATTAGGGACTCTGGGTGAAAGGTATATGGGAGTTCTTGGTACTGTTCTTACAACTTTTGTCTAAAATTTAAATTATTTCAAAATAGGGTGCTTTTTAAAACTATAGGTATAAAAAATAGGTAGAACCAGTGTGGTAAAATGCTAACAACAGCTGAACTTGTGGAATTGAGGGTATGGGGGTTATTATGCCACTTTCTCTATGTTTGAAAAATTTAAGCTCCTTCTCCCCACAAAAAAAGTTAAAACATACACACACACACACACACACACACACACATATATATGTTCATACATGCATAAAACTAAACACAGGAAAAAAAACTCAAACTTTCCAGACATTCTCTGAATTCCAGGCACTGCTCAGATCATTTACTTCAGATCTTCTCAGCACTTTGTGCAATGATTGCTCAATGGAAAACTGCTGACATACTTCTAATCCTTTAGGTTTTATGTGCCCTAGGATGGGAATGTTTTCTTACTATGCTCCTTCAAAAATGATTAGCTATTGTTTCATGTAACAGCCTGAAAAATATGGATGTATATTTAATTTCATCACATCAGATTGTTTATGTACCAGGTAAGTGTATTTCAAGCTAGTATTTCATGAATTATTTGAAAAAGAATTTCTTTCATAAGGTAATTCTCCCTAATTTATCTTTTTAAAAAATCCAGATTTTCAAATATAGCCCAGACAAGCTTAGTGAAGTGCTGTGGTTTTGCTAAGAACAAAAATGGAAGTTCTGATCTGTTAGAGGTCAGACAACATTATGTGTTGTCCAATACCCGAGTAAAAAAGGAATAGATATGGTAACTGTTGAAGAGGCGATATGGTTCACTGAATTAAACTATTTTTGTGTGTGTTTGAAAACTTCCAACTAAGTTAACATGATCTAGACTAAGAGTTCCCACCCACTACCACTCCATTAATAGCCTTCCCCATTTTAATGATAATCCCATCCTTCCAGTTGCTTAGGCTAAAAACCTTTCTATCACCCTTGTCTGCTTTCTTTTGTTCACACCCCCACATGCAATCAGTCAAGAAATATTATTTGCTCCATATTCATAATATATCCAAAATCTGACTACTTTTTACCACTTCGTTGGTACCACCCCAGTCCAGAATACCATTCTCTCACATGATTACAATAGCCTCCTAACTACCTACCCTGCTTCCCATCCTCCCCCACTCCTTCCAGTCCATTCACAACACTAAAATGAAGAGTCATCTTTTAGAATATAAGGTAGATCACATCACTCCTCTGTTCAAAACTCTCCAGCAGCTCCCTAGTTTACTCAAGTACAAGGTCTACAAGGCCTGCAATATCTGGTCCCCATTACCTTCTTGTTCTCATTTCCTACTATTCTCCCTCTACTTCACTTCTTCCAACCAAACTAGCCCCCTCATAGCTCCTCAAGCATGCCAGGCACACTTCCACCTTTCAAAGTGATCATTCTCTCTGCGTAAGCTTTTCCCTCAGAGAGCTGCACCTTCATTCCCTCACCTCTATTAAGTCTTTGCTCAAATGTTACTTTCTAGTGAGGGCCTACTGGACCATCCAACTCAGCACACCTCTTCCCCCTTTTCCTGCTTGATTTTCCCCCAAAGTGTTTGTCACCTTCCAACATACTACACATAATGCACTTATTTCAGTAAATTCACTGTCTCCCTGATCAGAATGGAAACTTTGTGACACACAGCACTGCTGTAATCGCCAGTGCCTAAAACAGTAACTGGCACACGGAAATAATCTGGATGGGAGGAAATTATGGTGGCTTCTAGGAAAGATGTTATTTTTGCTAAAATATATACATAGACAGTGAAGAAAATGAGGACTAAATAAAATTCCTTATAAAAATAAGGGCACCTTACTCATCTTTCATCTCTGAAACAACTGGAATTTAAAGAGGGATAAAAAGTAGTCTCCCTAAACTGGAGGGTATTATGCTCAGTGAAAAAAGCCGGCAGAGAAAGACAAGATGATTTCCCCCATTTGTGGAGTATAACAATGAAGCAAAACTGACAGAACAAAACAGCAGCAGACTCACAAACTCCAAGAAGGGACTAGCGGTTACCAAAGGGGAGGGGTGGGGAAGGGCATGTGGGGAGGGAGGGAGAGGGGATTGAAGGGAATTATGATTACTACACATGGTGTTGGGGGGATCATGGGGAAGACAGTGTAGCACAGAGAAGATAAGTAGTGACTCTGTGGCATCTTACTACACTGATGGACAGTGACTGCAATGGGTATGGGTGGGGGACTCGATAACATGGGTGAATGTAGTAACCACATTGTTTTTCATGTGAAACCTTCATAAGAGTGTATATCAATAATACCTTAATAAAAAAATTGTATAAAAAAAAAGTAGTCTCCCTATTTTATGGAAAAATCAGAGCCCTGGGAAGCTTGTTGCAAGCCATCCAATGAGGCAAGGTACAAGCTTTCAGTAAGTTTCCAGCTGGATTACAATTCTAACTAGTGGGTCTGCCAAACATCCCTTTCTGGTAAACTGCACAAACACTATAAACAGCTTCCCTTCTAAAGCAGCTAGGGTACACTAACAGACCACCAAATATTAAAATTAGTCCACTAAACCTGAGATCACAAAGCAATCCAGTTTACCTCTCTGTTTAATCTTCTCCTTTCCAATTTCAGCTCTACTGGCCTTGGCTTGGAAGTAAGCAACCATATGCAGCTCATCCGGGATGGAGGAAGCTTGAAGTCAGGAGAAGATAAAAGCTACCAGGATCTTGTGTGAATAGGACATGGGGGCTTCCAGCACCACAGAGCAGCTAAAAGAGGAGCTAAGCTTCCCAACCCATTACCCTGGCAGCACCAAGTGAGGCACACCTTTTATTACAAGAGTTTACAAACAGAGCTACAAAAAAAAAGGAAAGGAGGGAGATAAAAAGGGAGAGGGGGAGAGAGGGAGAGAGAGAGAAAAGATACACTCTCCACCTACACTCATGGATGGGAATGTGGGCTATGGGCTGGGGGCTCCTCCACAGTGAGGACTGATGACATTTGTCCCCATAGCTTAGAGCTGAAACAGGCTCTGTCTCCATGACTGTCCTGGGGTCAGTGCATCTGAAGCAAGAAACTGCTAGGAGGATTGCAGGAGCCCCAGAAAGGAAAGGTCTCTGGTAAAAGGTGTTTCCTTAAAGTCCAGGAGGCATGTTTGTTCCTGGGGTTAAAGGCACATTTTTGGAGAAAAACCCCAAGATGTGAAGAAGGAAGCAATCTTCTGTGGCACCAACAATAATGAAGTTTACTGGGTGATATCATTCTGAATCTGGGGGTAGGAAGGACCTTCATATATAAATTTCTTCTAGTTTCCTATTTGAAAAATTGTTGAGTTGGCAGCTTATGTTTCTTTTCTAGTCTCATTAGCTCTTAGTTGAGTTGGTGGCTTGTACAGTAGAAAATGGAAGGGTTGGCAATAGTAGGGCAATGAAGGTTCAAGACTGGATCCCAGGAATCTAGGATCATGTGCTGTGGGCTGGCCTCAGGAGGTCAATGAGTTTCCTGCAGTGTTTGGTGGAGGTAGGCCTGGAACTGCTGTGTGGTAGTAACTGATTCCCCAGAGTAAGCAAGGCCAATCTCTCACTGGCACCCAGGGACACCAGCACCTGTGGGATAGAGAACAGATGACAGAACATGACATGCAGAGGACTCTCATTTGGCCTAGCAATTCCCACTCCAGAAACGGGACAAAGAGAAAATAGGCTCTGGGGGACTCAAACTAAGATTGCATGAGAACAGAGAAACCTTGGGAACAGGAATTGTCAGGACCAGAGGTTTACTTCCATTCTCTGGTTACAGACAATGAATACAAGGCACCAAAGGACCCAAGCACTTGTTTCAAAGAAGAGGCAAGGAATGCAGCAGTGGTAGTGAGCCAAAAGGTGTGGTTCCCAGCAATGGATCCAGACCAGCAGGTCATAACCTCACTACCACCAAGAATCCCTTTTATTATTCTCCACATGGATTGCCAGAGAATCCTATAATCTGTATCATACCATCCTATCAGAATTTCTGTTTGGCATCAACCACTTAAGGTTAGCACATTGAGTTATGATAATTTGGAGGTTTAGCCTTATCACAGGTGGATGTGTGATTTCCATTTGGCTGTTTATATACTGAAAACTGAGTAGGAAGGCAGAATAAAGCAGTGGTTCCGTATGGGCTCTGGATTCAGTCTCCTCGGTTTAAAAGTCAAGCCTACATACTAGCTTTCTAACTTGAACAAGTTATTAAGTTCTTTGTGTCTCAGTTTCCTCACCTGCAAAATGAGGAACATGATAGCTTAAAGCTAATAATAAAGGTAAAATGCTTAAATTAACATGGTGCTTTTCACACACTAAGTGCTAAAAAAGATAGCATCTTCATGGCCTCCAGAATGAAACCATTCTTAACTTCAACAAATCCTAGTTTTCCCTCATGTGCCTCTCACACAGACTCTAGAAGAGATAAACAGTGATCCTTGAGACACCAGGCCTCTCACAGCCTAAGTGAGCCCTCTTCCAGGTCCCTTCCCTTCTCCAGAGTGGGAAATGATAGTTGGAAAATTCATCTCCAAGACACTGACCCTGGATTTCCGGCTCCCAGAGAGGTACACAGCTTGGGTTTCTGGATGTCCCACTTCCCTCAAGACTATCCCAGAAAAACGCTGTGAAATATAACTCCATCATCGTGGTTCATAATCTGGGCTGTACCTGATGGATGCAGGGCTCCTGTTGGAGGCTCCGGAGGGCAATGAGAGCAGCTTCTTTCACATCTGCCTGGGAGTCTCCACATGCCATCTCCAGGAGCCGCTGGGGTACTTGGCACTTTAACAGCTCCTTCTCCAACCCCTCAGGCCCCAAGTTGCCCAGAGCTGATGCAGCATTGCGCCGGATGCCAGCCTGAGGATCCCCAAGCAGCTGAGTCAAACTGGGTACTGCATCTGCCAGAGCAGGTCCCAGGGGGCCAGCCTGGTAAGCTGCATTACCCACAGCGAAGCTGGCATTGCGCCGCACAGCAGGGTCCTTATCTCCAAGCCCCAGCAGCAGAAGATTGAGCAACCCAGCCTGGCTCTGCAGTGCCCCACGAAGGGTCACACTGTGTTGGAGCAAGTGTCCCAGGAGCCCATAGGTATGGGCCCATACAGAATTATCTGGGTGGCCCAAGAGGCTGTGCAGGGGCTGATAGGATTCATCGGAGCCAGCCAGGAGTTCTTGGATAAAGGACAAGTTGCTGGGAGACAGTACCCGGGCTGTGTGGGCCAGCAGGGAGAGAAGGTCAGAGGTCAGCAGTGGCTGGTCACCCAGGAGAGCAACTGAGAGGAATGAGATGATGGTTCTAGGGGAGGCAGCCACTGTGTTCACAAACTGGTTGAGAGAGGTAGGATTTGTGAGAGCCAGGCGTGTGAGGAGACTGATGGGCAGCTCAACTTGTGGCAATGGAAGATGGTGGCAGCAAACCTGGAAGGAGAGGGGGAGGGGTCCAGGCAAAAGCAGTTCCGGGAGAGGGAGAGTACATTGGAGCAAGGCAGCTAGAAGGAGCCCAGCTCTGGGGGAGGGAAAAGCCAAGCTACGGAAGAAATGCCAGAGCTGGAAGACCTGACCCACAGGACTCCACATGAATCACAATGTGGAGCCTAAGAGAACAGGTCTGTCCTAACTCATTCCTTGCTCTGTAAGGACTCAGTCACTCCATCTTCAAAGATGCACTGAGTAATGCCAAGAATTGTCACAGAAGTAATTCCTGGCTGAGGAGCTGAGACTCCAGTGCCTACACTAGGATGTTCTTCTCCCCACTGAGCTCCAACAGAGTCCCGATAAAGGACTGATGGAAAGAGGAGCATCAGCCCCCGGCTCCAACCATATGCCTCTGTCCAGGTCTGAATGTCTCCTCCACTCCAACTCTTAGATCAAACCAGATGATCCGCTCTTACCAGGGCCCAGGAGAGCTATCAGGAAGTAAATTAGAGTACACAAGGTTAGCCATCTTCCTCTCCCACCTTCATGCCTGGTAGCTTCCCAAGTACCTGCAGCAGGTGGGCAGCAACTTCTGAGTCCACAAGGTCAGCCAAGACACCTCCACAGAGGTCAGCATCTACATCCAGGGCGAAGGGGAAGCAGAGGAGCTGGCAGACAGAGAGCACCATGATGGGGAGAAACTCAGACCCGTGAGGCCTAAGGAGGGGAGTGTGGAAGGATTTACTTCGTCTTGCTCACTCACCCTTTATCATTCTTCCCTGCTCTCTTCTCAATCTTAAATCCAGCTTCCTTTCTCCAATCTCACCAATCCCACTGCTTGCCTTATAGCTCAAGCTGTCAGCTATTTCTCTCCTGCCTTCCTTCCCCAGCCCCACCGCAGACACTCTGAATCTCCTGGACTTTCCACCTCTAGCGTAAACTCACGCCTTGCCCAGCTGATGGAGGAAGCTGGGGGAAAGCAGATGCTTCAGGGTGGACATGAGGATACTTCCACGCTGAGAAAGGTGACTCAGACATAACTGGGGCTCCTGGGTGAAGGCAGCCACGGCCAGGGCCAGCAGGACTGCCATGCCTGGAAACACCGAAAATGGAGACACAGTGGAGCAGGCAAGAAGCCCTGAAGCCCCTGCTTCCTCATGGCTCCCAGGGCTCCCACCTACTCAGTCCCTTCTGCATCCTTGAGCAGTTCTAGCATAAGTGCCATCTTCTCCAAAGACAACAGCAGAAAATCTCCACAAGCTAGGTAACCCAGTTCTAGGCCACCTCCTGTTGAGAGGCACCAGCCCCTCCCAATACAAAGGAAGCCACACTGATGGAAAGATACCTTGGGGTGAGATCAACGTCCAGTCTGGCTCTAGGCTTCGGGGACTGGGTAGTGACAGCTCTTCTTCCTGCAGAGATACCTCCTCAGGGAACCTCAGAACCATGGAGAAGCGGTGCCACAGCACAGCCCACATCTCGGAGCTAGCCATGTCCCTTATCAAGCTTCCTTTCTCCCGCTATAGACAAAATTGAAGGAGAGTGGGAAGGGAGGTTGGAGTCAGGAGTCAAAATGTCAATGCCTTTTTTTTACTTCTGTCCCTGACCTATAAGGAAAAGGAGTCCCAGAAATAATTTCTCTGTTCTCCTACGTGGATTTCCCTGTTGTCTCAGTTCCTTTTTTTTTTATCACATCTTAACCCCTTGGCCTCTCAACTCATGTGTAAGTCTGCTGGAAACCAGGGAATTACAGCTTTTCTCCCAAAAGAATCCCAAGAGATGTAGCTGAATGGATCCATACTGAGGGCAGGTGGCCCCACTCTAAGGCTACCACCGGCACTGCAGCTTGACATTAGAGCTGTACATGGGTTGCTTCTTCATTTTAAAGTCCAGTGGATCCCCAAGATGCCTAGTTTCTCTTTCCTTACTTCCCAGGCAACCTAAGATGCTCCTATACCTGTGTGACGAGCTGCAGCAGAAGGGTGAGGAGGCCATCGTAGAATCCACAGCCACCCGGTGGAGGCAGCCAGACCTGGCAGAGATAAGAATTCAGATCCCTGAGAGGGATGAGGTGGCCTCACAGGCCTGTGCACCCAAACCCCAGTCAGGCAGAAAGTGCTCTTCCTCAGCCTCAGGTTCTTCTGGACTTGGGAGTGTTGATTCCTACCTAGTCATTCAATGACTAACTCTGTCCTAAAGACACACAGCCTGGTAGCGTAGGCAGACATACAACCACAGGTTAGGCAGACACTTACTGCCCAAGAGGCCGGGGCTGTGTGTCAGGGAGGATGACACAGTTGAGAATGCCTACCTCTACCTCCTAGAGGTAGAATACTGATGGACGAAATGTTTAAAAGGCAGACAGGAGGAGGAGGAGGTAGGAAGGGAGAACATTCCAAGTAGAAGTCATAGCATTAAGGCAGGTTATAAAAGACCATGTGAACTTTGGAACTGGTAATTCTTTCAGTACAGCAGGATTATAGAGCCCAGAGGTAACAGCTGAGCTTTGAGTGGCAGACCAAGGGTTTGGATGTTATCCTGGAAGCAATGGGAAGCCACTGAGGACTATGCAAACTCCACATAAGATTTTTTGTCTCTTTTCTTCACTGGGGTATCCTCAGAGCCTAGAATAGTGTTCTGTACTCAATGCATATTCCTATGCTAAAAAATTATTGAACAAATAACTAGGTTTTTGAGAAAGATTACTCTGGTAGCAGTGAAGAGAACAGACTGGAGAGAACCTAGGAGAGAGATCCAGGCAAGTGCCATATTCCAAGGTAGAGATGATGTGCATATAAACTAAGGCAGGTCCATGGCAGGAGAAGATCTGACAACAGGAAGGCAAAATATATAAGACCTGGGGAAACCATTTGGGTGGGGAAATATGGAGAAGAGGGAGCAGTCTATGACAACTCCCAGGTTTCTGACTTAGGCTACTCGATGAATGTTAGTGCCATCACTAATTTATACCACTCTGTGAAGTTCAACTTTATCTAGAAAAAGCAGATGAGTATCACCATATTTCATGTGTCTTTCAAGTGTGTTGTAAGGATAGCATGTGAAATTATAAAGAATGATACATATATAAGGGAGGACAATAATTTCAGTATGAAGTCTATTTTTCTTTTTACAAAATGATGGAAATATATTCCAAAGTGTCTAAAAAGGAGAAGAGGAAAAGGTCTGGAAAAGGAGAAAGCAAAAAGGCTTCATAATGGGCTGAATTCCTGAAGAGTTCATAGGATGTCAGCCACCTAAGTTAAAGAGAAGTAGAGGGAAAAGTGAGTGTAACTGCAGTAGGAGGGGAAGAGATTAAGCATCAGGATGCTACCAAGAGAAGCAGAAGCTTCAGGAGGAGAAGACTAAATCTCACTCCTCAGATAACTTAGGTCTCCTCCCTCCTCCTTTAGAAGTCCTGAGTGTGCCATAAATATACAATGGGGAAACGACAGCCTCTTCGACAATTGGGGTTGGCAAAACTAGACAGCTACATGCAAGAGAATTAAACTGGATTATTGTCTAACTCCATACACAAAAGTAAACTCGAAATGGATCAAAGACCTTAATGTAAGTCATGAAACCATAAAACTCATAGAAGAAAACATAGGCAAAAATCTCTTGAATATAAACATGAGCAACTCTATCCTGAACACATCTCCTTGGGCAAGAGAACCAAATAAAAAATGAATAAGCGGGACTACATCAAACTAAAAAGCTTCTGTACAGCAAAGGACACCATTGGTAGAACAAATAACACCCTACAGTATGGGAGAATATATTTGTAAATGACTTACCCAATAAGGGGTTAACATCCAAAATATACAAAGAATTCAACGCCTCAACACCCAAAAAACAAATAACCTTATTAAAAAATGGGCGGAGGATCTGAACAGACACTTCTCCAAAGAAGAAATTCAGATAGCCAATAGGCACAGGAAAAGATGCTCCACATCACTAATCATCAGGGAAATGCAAATTAAAACTACAATGAGATACCACCTCACACCAGTTAGGATGGCCAACATCGAAAAGACAAGAAACAACAAATGCTGGTGAGGAGAAAGGGGAAGCCTCCTACACTGTTGGCGGGAATGTAAATTAGTTCATCCATTGTGGAAAACACTATGGAGATTCCTTAAAATACTAAAAATAGAAATACCATTTGACCCAGGAATTCCAGTCCTAGGAATTTTCCCAAAGAAAACAAGATCCGTGATTTGAAAAGACATATGCACCCCTATGTTTATCGCTGCACTATTTACAATAGCCAAGAAATGGAAGCAACCTAAGTGTCCATCAGTAGATGAATGGATAAAGAAGATATGGTACATAAAGACAATTGAATATTAGTCAGTCATAAAAAGGAAAGAACTCCTACCATTTGCAATAACATGGATGGAGCTGGAGGATATTATGCTCAGTGAAATAAGCCAGGAGGAGAAAGACAAATACCAAATGACTTCACTCATTTGTAGAGTATAAAACAAAGCAAAACTGAAGGAACAAAACAGCAGCAGACTCACAGACTCCAAGAAGGGACTAGTGGTTACCAAAGGGGAGGGGTGGGGAAGGAAGAAGGGGATCAAGGGGCACTATAATTCGCAATCATAATACAGGTAGGTCATAGGGAAGGCAGTACAGCACAGAAAAAACAAATGATAATGATAACTCTGTAGCATCTTATGCTAATAGTGACTGCAATAGGGGAGTGAGGACTTGGTAATTTGGGTGAATGTTGAAACCACAATGTTGTTCATGTGAAACCTTTATAAGATTGTATATCAATGATACTTTAATAAAAAAAAAAGAAGTACCAACTGTTAATAAATCTGAAGGCTTGACCAGTCAAGGCTAGGAGGGGTACATTATCTGAGGGCAGGAGGACAGGAAAGGAAAGATTCCTTGATTTCTGAACCCCTCCTTAAGTTTACTCTGGGCTTGCTGGCATTTCAAGGGGCATTTTCCCCTTGAATGCAGTCCCTGTACTTGACTGTGCCTTCCCTGCGGGACCTCACCTCCGCAGGGGCAGACAGTGCATGTGTGGCAGCCGTGATCCACTCCACAGGCTGGAGGTCAAAGGTCACCCCTTGCTGACCAAGTTGTCCCAACAGACAGGCTGCTGCACTCTGTGGAGAGTTAGAGGAGAAAGAATGTCTGAATCTGAATGATATTCAGGGCAGGCAGAGACGATTTATGTCTCCATCCTAGTCCAGGAGGATGCCTCATAAAAGTTGCAAATGGGAGAGTGACTCCCCTGCTCCCACAAAAGTTGACTGACAAGTCGAAATGGGGAGAAAGTTGAAAGATGAAAACTCACCACAAGAGAAACGATGTGTGAATGGGTGAAGAGAGTGGCAATCTCACTGCCTAGCTTCTCCATTCTGGAAAGAGGAGATACAGCAAGGGATGAAGCAGTATGAAAGGAAGATGATGAGTGGCCTTCCCTCTCCACATAGGCTGCAAGTCTACCTCCAGGCCACAAAGTTGGTGAGAATCTAGGTTCTTTGTAAAGCAAACTTCAACCTCTCTAGCCCAATCCCTCCTAAGAACAGGCTGTAGGGTGCCACTTCCCAGATTTTATGTCAGTGTGAGGTATACGGGTGGCAGAGTTCTTACTTTATCACTCACCCAGAAGGCAGATCTTGGAGCTGAAGGACAAGAAGGAAAAGGAGGTAGAGTGCCACTTCAGTAGACTCTTCCCTATCCACTACCTTTACCTACAAAGGAAGTCCAAGATATTAAAGCAACCTCTGATTGAGATGGTGGGGCCACCATGAGATACTTGCCTGTGCTGCTGGCCTACCTTGCCCTGGACAAACATCAACAGCGACTCGAAGACCAGGGGTTCCTGCCCTAGCAGACGACACAGGCACTCACTGGCGCGGCAGCAGGAGTAGAGAACCTAAGGGAGGGGAAGGAGTCTGTGAGGGAGGCAGAGCAGCCCCTGGGTTCCCAGACTGGAAGCCTCAGCTGAAAAGCAGGCTAGCCTCTCAACAGATCTGGCACCCACACTTGGGGGTGTTGAGAGTTCAGGCCACTTGCACTTAATGCTGTAAAGATAATGAGAGAGAGGGACACTTGACAGTTCCGGGGAGGACTGGCTAAGAGTGGGGCCATCTCAACTGAAGAGATTTAAAAGCAGACAGGGATCATCCAAGAGGGTCTCTCAACTCTCTCAGTGGCTCTTTCTCTCTCTCTGTCCTGGGGGTTAAAAAGAAAGCTGAAATACCAAGAGTTACAGGCAGGCAGTACCTTGAGAAGGTGTAGGCACAGGCTGGGATGCTGTAAGCCAGAGATGAGGGATGGCCTCAGAGGGCTGCTATCTTCAGAGAGCAGATTTGCCAAATGCTGAGAGATCTAGAGGGACATACCTGAAGGCTCAATCCTGTTCCCAATTATTCCAATCCTATTCCTTTCATATCTCCAGGTAATCACGACTCTCAACCCCTTGGTAGCCACTCTTCCCCGGGTTCACCAGGAACCTCAGACCCCAATGCATTCCCAGTCTTCACTGCCAATGCAGAACCAAGAATCATGGACTAGTTTAACCCAGTGTAGGGAAGTGTTGCTGGCCAAAAAGGAGCAGGAAATCTAAATTCTGAGCCCTTGAGGAAGCATCACTGGTGGCTGCAGATCAGCTACCCTACCACACAGGCAGTTTGCCACTTAGCTCTGTAACCAGCTGGCAAAGGACTCTGGGAGTTTGACTACATCATGTTCTATAAGCAGCCGAGACCCAGGGTGGAAGCATCTGTTTCTCCAGGTACTGAGAAAGGGGAGGCAGAAAAGCTTATTTTTCTGCATTTCTGAGAAGCTGAGGCCAGTCTCCCCAACTCTAACAGAAGGGATGAGGGGACCAAGAAACTGCAGCTCAGACCTGCTCCTTGGCTTCCCAGCAGGCAGGCAGTCCCACAGGAACAGTGCATATGGCTGCCAGTGCAGAGGAAACGGCTCCCGGCAGACCCTCACTCTGCTCCCTGGGTGGCTGGCTCACTTGGGGGGCTCCTATGGAGAAAGGCAAAGAATGCAGGGTGGGATCCAGTTGTTCCCTCAGATCACCATTCATTCATTTTGTTCACAGGTATTTACTGAGCACTCACTGAAGGCCAGGCACTATTCTAGGCGATGGCAGTAGAAAGGGCAGTGCTGGACCTACTCAACAAGTCAAGAGAACCTCCCCTCCCCTCTGCTTACCTGGGGGGGGTTGGAAAGGGAGCTGTGGAATTGTCAAGCCATGAAGGAGCCCGTCCAACACAGCCTGCTGGGTTGTTAGCAGACTGGAGTAAAAGGCTTTGGAGATGGACCAGCTGTTCCCATCCATGGCTTCACACAGAACAGTAAAGCACTAAGGGAGACAAGGGCAAGGTTAACAGTAGGGCATTGGAACACTGATTGCACTTTGGGTAAGCAGCAAGAATCCCCGGAGAACCTGAGAAAACAGAAAAACCCAGGGGGGCCAGACATGTAAATTCAAAATGTTCCTTGAACAGGAAATACATTATAATGACTCATTCAAGGATGGGAATTTTAGGTGTCAATCCTTCTATTCTCTGATCAACTACTCTCTAGGTGATGTTTTTCAAAGTGTTATCTGCGGACCATGAATATAAGAATTCCTGGGGATTTCTGGGTCCCTCCTAATCCAGTCCACTGATTCAGAATTTCAGGAGATGGGGTATTTACTCCAAGCTCCCAATGCTACTCGCTGCACAATGACTTATGAGAAGTGCTGGCCAAAATGTAAGTTGGACATTAAAAGCTTGCTGACTTAAAGGGGTAAGGGATGTTAAAATAGGCTCTCAGACCAGAAAAGTTTGAATGAACTACTAGCTGGAGGCAAGAATGTAGCCCAGACCTGTGTTCCCAACTGTCAGTTTGAACAGTGACCAAGCAATTGTTTACTTCCTTGCACAAGTTCCTCTCTAATTGTCTCCTCTGAGATCAGTCAGAATTCAACTGTGTTCTCATTCAATCCTCCATTCTCTCGTCCCTCACTCCCTCCAGAGCCCAGAGGAGAAAACCCACATAATTTACTAGACCGTAGGACAAACAAGGGTGGGAAATACTAACTGATCTGCAAGTCTCTTCGAGGAGAAATACTTCTATTGATGGTTCCCTGAAATAGGCCACATTGCTTAATGCCTCTGGGCCTTTACATACATTGTTTTTTCTGCCTGGAATGTCTTCCCTAATTTCCTATCTTATTGACCTGGCAAACTTCTATGCAGTCTTCAAATGCTAGCAGAGATGATTTCCTTTATGATCCTCCAAGTAGCATTAATCATATCTTCTTCAGTGGTACTTCTGTATTTTATACAAGTTCTAATGTACTTTTCACCCAGTTGCCCTTGAGCACTTTTTGTCTCTCCTATTAGACTATTCTCTAGGTCCTTGAGGACTGGAACTTTCTCTTACTCATGTGGCATATGGCACATAGTCAGCATTCAACAAATGTTTGTTGTACTACTTTGCTCTAACCCTATATAGTTATAAGAAAGGGGAAAGGAGGAACACAGAGAAAGACAGCAGAGACAGAACTCTGGAAGTGGGAGAGGATTACCATAAGGCTGTCCCTCCGCAAAGTCTGCTCAGAGTCATCTGGTTGGGCCAACAGTTTCCCCAACAGGTCCAGAAAGAGGTTGGCAGCCTCCTGAAACACCTGTAGGCTGGGAAAACATGAGCCATGATTTCTTGTCATCTCTCTAAAAGCCCAGATGTGGTGAATGGGTCAGTTCTGGGTAGGGAGAAGAATCTGCAAAGGAACACCAGAACATTCCATCCCATGTTCCCTACTAAACATGCTATCTTCTATACACACCCTCCAAGCCCCTTCCTTGCCATTTTTTCTAGGTTATTCACATCTTGACCCTTTCATTTAGTATATGGTGATTGCTGACCCTGAAATCTGGAAGTCTTGGGGCAAACTTTGAGATGTCTCACAGTCCTTAAGAGAACTAGCTGGACTCTAAGGGGTCAGTCAGCTGATCCCTAAACCTGTCACAAATCTCTGCTTCTCCTTACTTAATCTCCTCTTAATGGGCTGGGGAAGAATGAAGGTAGAAATAAAAGCCAAACTGACCAATGGAACAAAACGGTCCCTCGTCCCACCTGTCACCTGTCTGGCTCCTCTCCAGATTGAAGGTGCAAGCAAAGTAGGCCTGAATCACAGCCATCAGGTCCCGTAAGAAAGTTCCATACCAACATTGCTGCCAAGAAAGAGGACAGTGAGTAAGGACAATGCAGAGGATGGGACAAAGAATAGAAAAAGCAGTAAGAAAAGGCATCGGATATCCAGTCTTACCAAACAGAAAAAGGCAGGGGAAAAGAACATTTGGACAGAGAGAAGAAAGCTAGAAGTACAAAGTGGCAGCCAGTGGGCTATAAATAGCCTAAAATGTGTCTTATTTGGCCTGAGCAGCATTTTGAAATTTAGGAGGTTCTATTTCTCAAAATAGCTCAAATTCTTTTCTAAATTCCTTGAAAACACTTAAGATTGATTCTCATCAGCAGAGTGCAACTTCCAGCTGCCTGCACCAAGGCCCTGGTAAACACTTCTGTATTCTGTCCTCTCGGCTCATCTGCAGCAGGACATGGCATGGGGAAGCAGCGGTTTGGCCCCAAACGTACTGAGGCTGAATCCTAGCTCTTCCACATAGAGTGTCTATGACAAATTAAGTCAGTGCCTCCATATGAGTTAGCTAACCTCTGAATTGCGGCACCCTGCTCTATAAAATTAGGTCAACAAAGCCTACCTAGGATTTAACATTTCAAAACACAGTGCTCTAACTATTGAGAAATTGCACAGAAAGTCTAGATTTCCAGCTTCTGTTAGAAAACTGCAAGATGGTCAACACTGAGCCCATATTCCTACATGGCAACAGTGAACAAGAGCTGAGGAGACAGTGTCCACTTGAACTGGGCATGGGATCTCCAGTTTATGCCACTACCTGTATAGTCACACTTAGAAAACTTCACTGCCTAGCCTCAGAAGGCATTATAGAGTTTGCAATGTATAGTCTACTAAGTAGAGAAGAGGAAAGAAAATACAAAGCAGTTGAGCCAAACAGATAGCAATTTGACGAAGAGCACTCTAAGAAGAAATTCCTGTACGTCTTTAGAGGCTGCTGGCATAGGGCTTACCTGCTGGATACTGCTGCTCTCCTGGCTGTGTCTGAGTAGGCTGAGCAGCAGCCCGGGGAGCCCTGCTTCATGGCAGAAGGAATACAAGGCAACAGAGTCACTGCAGCTGGGTAGAAGACTACTCAGGATCCGGAGGGCAGGAAGAATGTGGGAAGCACCCTCCAGCATGCCTTTCAGGATCTGGGTTTCAAGAGGGAAAGAGATGGCAACATTATTACAGGTAAAAGCAGAATCGGATTTGGCAAAGAGAACCAAATGTTTTCATTCCTTTCTTTGAGAGTCTAAAACCCAGAGGAGGTGAACAGAAGAATAGAAATAGAGTTACCAGAGAAGAGGGATATAGGTGGTCAGGTCACAGCCGTGACCAAAGGGAAGCAACCTCCCCTCAGCATCTGCCAGACCCAGTACCACTGCTATCTGCTCCCCACCTTCTCCAGCCCTTCACCTTACAAACAACACACACACACACTTCTGAAAATTAAAAACATGGACACACAACGTTATTCAGCTCCAGACAGACAAAACAATATTATCCTACTCTAGATCAGGGGTTGGCAAACTATGACCTGCAGGCCAAATCCAGCCTACCACTTTCTTCTATACAATCTGCAAGTTAAGGACAATATTATATTTCTAAGTGCTTGTTCTTTAAAAAGGTTATTCATAACAATTACATCAAGTGCTTTACAATATGCCATCCACTGTTCTAAATCTTTTCACTTAAATGCTCATTTAATCTTTATAATAAGCCTGTAAAGTAAATACTCATTTTGTGGATGAAGAGACTGAAGTGTCTATATAGGTTAAGTAAGTAGTCAATAATTACATAGCTGAAGAGTAGTTCAGCTGGAATTCCATCTCAGGAAGTCTTAACACTGAAGGCAGAGCTTTTAACCTGCTTCCCTACTGAAAAGTTATCCAGTACTAGGTAGACAATGTGTAAAGCCAAAAGAGAGGTGCAAGGTGCCAAAGGAATTCAATGGGGAAAGGAGAGTCTTTTTAACAAATGGTGCTGAGACAATTGTATATTCACATACAAGAAGACAAACTTAGATCCTTACCTCCTGTTATACACAAAAATTAACTCGAATGGGTCAGAGATCTAAATGTCAAGAGCTAAAACTAGAAAACTTTTAGAAAAACCAAGAGAAAAATCTTCAAGAGTTTGGAGAAGATTTCTTAGATACAACACTGAAAGCATAATCTGCAAAGGGAAAAATTGGTAACTGGACCTCATCAAAATTTGAAACCTCTGTGCTTCAAAAGACACTCTTGAGAGAATAAAAAGACAAATCATAAACTGGGAGAAAATATTTGCAAATTACATATCTGATAAAGATCTTGTATCCAGAATACACAAAGAACTCATACAACTCAATAATAAGATAGACAACCTAATTTAAAAATGAGCAAAAGACACAGACCAGTGGAACAGAATAGAAAATCCAAACATTAACCCAAACATATACAGTCAATTAATATTTGATAAAAGTGCCTTGGATATACAATGGGGAGATGACAGCCTCTTCAGCAGCTGGTGTTGGAAAAACTGGACAGCTACATGTAAGAGAATGAAACTGGACTACTGTCTAGCCCCATACACAAAGGTAAACTCAAGGTGGATCAAAGACCTGAATGTAAGTCATGAAACCATAAAACTCTTAGAAAAACATAGGCAAAAATCTCTTGGACATAAACATGAGCAACTTCTTCATGAACATATCTTCCCGGGCAAGGGAAACAAAAGCAAAAATGAACAAGTGGGACTATATCAAGCTGAAAAGCTTCTGTACAGCAAAGGACACCATCAGTAGAACAAAAAGACATCCTACAGTATGGGAGAATATATTCATAAAAAACGTATCTGATAAAGGGTTGACATCCAAAATATATAAAGAACTCAGGCACCTTAACAAACAGAAAGCAAATAATCCAATTAAGAAATGGGCAGAGGACATGAATAGACACTTCTCCAAAGAAGAAATTCAGATGGCCAACAGGCACATGAAAAGATGCTCCACATCGCTAATCATCAGAGAAATGCAGATTAAAACCACAATGAGATATCACCTCACACCAGTGAGGATGGCCAACATCCAAAACACAAACAACAACAAATGTTGGCGAGGATGTGGAGAAAAGGGAACCCTCCTACACTGCTGGTGGGACTGCAAATAAGTTCAACCATTGTGGAAAGCAGTATGGAGGTTCCTCAAAAAACTCAAAATAGAAATACCATTTGACCCAGGAATTCCACTCCTAGGAATTTACCCTAGGAATGCAGCAGCCCAATTTGAAAAGGCCAGATGCACCCCTATGTTTATTGCAGCACTATTTACAATAGCCAAGAAATGGAAGCAACCTAAGTGTCCATCAGTAGATGAATGGATAAAGAAGATGTGGTACATATACACAATGGAATATTATTCAGCCATAAGAAGAAAACAAATCCTACCATTTGCAACAACATGGATGGAGCTAGAGGGTATTATGCTCAGTGAAATAAGCCAAGCCGAAAAAGACAAGTATCAAATGATTTCACTCATATGTGGAGTATAAGAACAAAGAAAAAAACTGAAGGAACAAAACAGCAGCAGACTCACAGAACCCAAGAATGGACTAATAGTTACCAAAGGGAAAGGGACTGGGGAAAATGGGCGGGAAGGGAGGGATAAGAGGGAAAAAGGGGCATTACGATTAGCAGATGTAATGTTGGGGGCACACGGGGAGGGCAGTACAAATCAGAGAAGACAAGTAGTGATTCAATAGCATCTCACTACACTGATGGACAGTGACTGTAATGGGGTTGGTGGGGGGGACCTGATGAAGGGGTATTTTAATAACCATAATATTGCACATGTAATTGTAGATTAATGATAATAAAATAAATTATATTAAAAAAATAAATAAATAAAAAATAAACCAACACTATAAAAAAAAATGAGCAAAAGAACTGAATAGACATTTCGCCAAAGATACACAAATGACTAATTAGCACAAGAAAAGATGCTTGGCTGGACATTAGTCACTAGCAAAATGCAAATTAAAATGACAATGAAATACTATTTCACACTTATTAGATTAGTTATAATCAAAAAGAGACAGAAATACATGTTGGCAAGGATGTGGAGAAATAGGGACCATTTCTGGTGGGAATGTAAAATGGTGCAGCCACTGAAAAATCACTCATCAGTTTCTTAAAATGTTAAACATAAATTTATCATACAACCCAGCAATTCCACTACGAGGTATCCACCCAAGAGAAATGAAAACATATGTCCACACACAGACTTCCAAATCAATGTTCAGAGCAGCATTATTCATAATAGCCCAAAAGTAAAAATAACCCACATGTCCATCAATTGGTGAATGGATAAACAAAATGTGACACATCCATACAATGGAATACTAATCACCAATAAAAAGGAATGAAGTATCAATACATGCCACAACATGCATGAACCTCAAACACATTATGCTAAGTGAAGGAGCCAGACATAACATTGTACACTGTATGATTCCATTTATATGAAATGTCCAGAAAAGGCAAATCTATGAGACAGAAAATAGAGGTTGCTGGCAAGCAGGGATGGTAATAGTAACTAACTGTAAATGGGTATGAGGAATTTTACAGGTGATAAAAATGTTCTAAAACTGGATTATAGTGATGGTTTCACACCTTGGTAAATTTACTACAAATTATTTTTAAAAACTTCAAAGAAAAGAGAGAGAAAGAAATGCAGGTGACATACTTCAATGGGTTCCCAGGGGGGGAATTTCAGAGAAGCATGGAAAGGCTTTACAAGAGAGAACACTTAACTATGAATGCCAACTTAGCAAAATGTTATCCCCTAAAAAACAATCTCATTCTCTCATTAGCATATCTGTATTAGAAACTATTGTACATTTGTTACATCTACGTTATAAATTTCATCACTAAAAATTTTGTTGGAAATATGTTTTCTCTCATTATGGAAGTACTTCCATACTATCCTCTGTTTTTGATCATGGCCCTCTATATCTAAAATATTTACCATCAGAAAGTCTGCCAAAATTATCACTATTTGCAGATGACATGATACTGTACATAAAAAACTCTAAAGACGCCACTCCAAAACTACTAGAATATCTGAATTCAGCAAAGTCGCAGGATACAAAATTAACGCACAGAAATCTGTTGCTTTCCTATACACTAACGATGAACTAACAGAAAGAGAAATCAGAAAAACAATTCCATTCACAATTGCATCAAAAAGAATAAAATACCTAGGAATAAACCTAACGAAGGAAGTGAAAGACCTGTACTCTGAAAACTACAAGACACTCCTAAGAGAAATTAAAGAGGACTCTAACAAATGGAAATGCATCCCATGCTCTTGGCTAGGAAGAATAAATATTGTCAAAATGGCTATACTACCTAAAGCAATCTACAGATTCAATGCAATCCCTATCAAACTACCAACAGCTTTCTTCAATGAACTGGAACAAATAATTCTAAAATTCATATGGAACCACAAAAGACCCCGAATAGCCAAAGCAATCCTGAGAAGGAGGAATAAAACAGGGGGAATTACGCTCCCTGACTTCAAGCTCTATTACAAAGCCACAGTAAACAAGACAATTTGGTATTGGTACAAAAACAGACCCACAGACCAGTGGAACAGAATAGAAAATCCAAACATTAACCCAAACATATACAGTCAATTAATATTTGATAAAGGAGCCTTGGATATACAATGGGGAGATGACGGCCTCTTCAGCAGCTGGTGTTGGAAAAACTGGACAGCTACATGTAAGAGAATGAAACTGGACTACTGTCTAGCCCCATACACAAAGGTAAACTCAAGGTGGATCAAAGACCTGAATGTAAGTCATGAAACCATAAAACTCTTAGAAAAAAACATAGGCAAAAATCTTTTGGACATAAACATGAGCAACTTCTTCATGAACATATCTCCCCGGGCAAGGGAAACAAAAGCAAAAATGAACAAGTGGGACTATATCAAGCTGAAAAGCTTCTGTACAGCAAAGGACACCATCAGTAGAACAAAAAGACATCCTACAGTATGGGAGAATATATTCATAAAAAACGTATCTGATAAAGGGTTGACATCCAAAATATATAAAGAACTCATGCACCTTAACAAACAGAAAGCAAATAATCCAATTGAGAAATGGGCAGAGGACATGAATAGACACTTCTCTAAAGAAGAAATTCAGATGGCCAACAGGCACATGAAAAGATGCTCCACATCGCTAATCATCAGAGAAATGCAGATTAAAACCACAATGAGATATCACCTCACACCAGTGAGGATGGCCAACATCCAAAACACAAACAACAACAAATGTTGGCGAGGATGTGGAGAAAAGGGAACCCTCCTACACTGCTGGTGGGAATGCAAATTAGTTCAACCATTGTGGAAAGCAGTATGGAGGTTCCTCAAAAAACTCAAAATAGAAATACCATTTGACCCAGGAATTCCACTCCTAGGAATTTACCCTAAGAATGCAGCAGCCCAGTTTGAAAAAGACAGATGCACCCCTATGTTTATCGCAGCACTATTTACAATAGCCAAGAAATGGAAGCAACCTAAGTGTCCATCAGTAGATGAATGGATAAAGAAGATGTGGTACATATACACAATGGAATATTATTCAGCCATAAGAAGAAAACAAATCCTACCATTTGCAACAACATGGATGGAGCTAGAGGGTATTATGCTCAGTGAAATAAGCCAAGCCGAAAAAGACAAGTATCAAATGATTTCACTCATATGTGGAGTATAAGAACAAAGAAAAAAAAAACTGAAGGAACAAAACAGCAGCAGACTCACAGAACCCAAGAACGGACTAATAGTTACCAAAGGGAAAGGGACTGGGGAAAATGGGTGGGAAGGGAGGGATAAGAGGGAAAAGGGGGCATTACGATTAGCAGATGTAATGTTGGGGGGGCACGGGGAGGGCTGTACAACTCAGAGAAGACAAGTAGTGATTCTATAGCATCTCACTATGCTGATGGACAGTGACTGTAATGGGGTTGGTGGGGGGGACCTGATGAAGGGGTAGTTTAATAACCATAATATTGCACATGTATTGTAGATTAATGATACCAAAATAAATTATAAAAAAAAAAGTCTGCCAATCCCTGCTTTAGATGGGTACTTTTCCCTTCAGGAAGAAAAACTCAAGGCCTGTTCTTTCTGTGTTACTAAAGGTTAGTAAATCCCCTTGAATTGAGTAGATGGACTGAAAGACAATTGTAAAGGGACACACTTTCTCTTTCTCCTCATGTCAGTCAACACTATTTTTAAGCCTCCTGTGAAAATAATTTCAAATCCCACCCACAGTATCCTTCTGCCCATTACCTGCCCTCCAGCCTCACGCAGCTGACTCTGGATGCGTTGGCAGAAGTCAGGGTTGCACAGCAGTGTGAGAGGGGCCTTCAGTTGGATGGGCACAGGTTCGGTAGTCTCTAGCAGGTGTTGCCATTCATTGTCACTGTCTGGCTCCTGAGGCAGAAGGGAGTGAAAGAGGTAAGGAGGAATGGGTAAGGTTCAAGGGTAGTAGCTTCTAACCCGGAGAGTCATGGAATCATTGCAAGAAACCAGTAACTCCTTTGGCACAGGTGTATTTTTTTCAGCCTCCAGTTTAAAAAGGTACAGCTGGCAGTACACGAGGGGTCTTAGAAAATCTCTTGGAGAACACTAGCATATGTGTATAAGGAGATACCTAGGAGGATGTCCATTGCAGCATGGTTTATAATAAAAAAAAATCATAAAGCCAGTCAGTAATGGAATAACAAATCATGGGCATATCCTTATTAAGAAATACTATCATGTTATTAAAAAGACTGTGGTACTGAAGATGCATCATTTATGTAGCATTTCTACCAAAATGCGTATCTTGAATCTAATCATGAGGAAATATCAATCTGAAGAACATTCTACAAAATAACTGGCCCATGTACTTCAAAACTGCCAATCATAAAGACAAAAAAAGACTAGGAACTGTTCCAGTCTCCAAAAGAAACTAAGAAAGTATAACAACTAAATGCAATGTACAACAACACTAGATCAGATTGTGGACAAGGAAAAAAAGGGGCTTTTTTTTTTTTGCTATAAAGAACATTATGGGAGCAACTGGCAAACAGGGATTGTAGCTTAAGTAACAGAATTACATCAATTATATCAATGTTAAATTTCTGATTTCTGTAACTGTACTATGGTCGTGCCAGTGAATGACCTTGTTCTGAGTAAATATGCACTAAAGCAAATACTTCGGGACAAAGGGGCATTTCTGCATCTTACCCCAAAATGATTCAAAAAATTGCACATATATATAACTATATAGTCCTATAAATGGAATCCTAAAGTAAATAAATAGAATCCTAAAGCAAATGTGGCAGAATTTTAACAATTGGTGGATCTGGATGAAAGGGTATATGGAATTCTTGGTGGTATTCTTGTCATTTTCTTTAAGTTTGAAATTATTTCAAAATAATAAGTTAAAACTCTGAAAAAACAGAAGAGAACTACATGTTCAGATGCAGAAAGATCTCTACAACAGGTCACATGGTAAGAGGCATGGTACAAAACAATACACATTGTATGAACTCAGTTATGTAAAAAAGCAGCCAAACTATGCATTTCTGCATATGCATATACATGCATGTAAAAGTACAGAAAGTTTGGAAGGAAACAGACTAAACTCATATAACAGCAGACTCCTCTGGGGCTGAGGTAATACTTAAGGGGGACTTACATTTTTACTTACGTGTTCCAATTTTTTACAATTACATGTTCAGATACTATTCGATTAAAAGCTATAAATTAATAAAAAGGCACTTTTTAACATAAGGAGAGCCCATACTTAGACAGTTGGGAGACGCTGTTCTAGGAAAACACCTACCCAGACCCAAGATCCCATGGCAGGGACAAGACCAGGAGAAGCCCCTAGGGCTCACCTCATTTTCTAGGTCCACTGCATCAATGCTCTGCTGACCCGCCACCTCTGGCCTCGGCTCTGGGAAGGCTTGTTCACAATCCCGGATGATCTGGTTTTCCCTGCCGGAGGAAGTGGGAGTAGTAGTTCTAGACCTGTGAGGCTTGGGATTCATTACCTTGTCCCTCCCTCAACGCCCAGGACAGAAATGAAGAACAAGAACAGACGGGATTGGATAAAGGAGACTTTCTTGGATATGGCCAGGACAGGATATGTAGACGGCTACCCACACATCCTTTACTACTCTCTCACTTAGTTCCTATTCTCAAGACTACCTTGGGAATTTTCACCTGTTGGTCTCAATTCAAACAATCTTCTCTTTTTTGTGGAGATGATCCTTTCCTTTCAGTAAATTTATGACTGAGGCATAGAAAAAAGAAAGTTCCCACAATTCCTGATGAATCAGGAAAGGATCTGGAATTAGAATTCAAGAACCCAGGACTCAGACTCCCAGAGCCCTGTTCACATGCAGGCAGAGGCTAGTGAGAGGGACTGTGTTGTATTCACTTTGGCGAGAGCCAAAGATCTGCAAGATACCTAAACCTATAAATCCCCAACTATACCCTCCTCACCGAGGTGCTGGGTCTCCATCTTCCCACTCAGCCCAGCTGCTCTTCATTTCTGCCACCAAGATCCCAGCCGAGAGGCCTGGTTCCTGAGGACTGGTCCTCAGTTTGGGCAGAGGGGCTGTGCCAGAAGCCACCTTGCTGGTGCTCTCCTCTTCCTCAAGGGCAGGTCCTGTGTTCTGGTGTTTCTGTGGGAAGTGGGCAGAAGACACTGCATCAAAATTATATGGTTGGCAATGGCGGTACAAATCCTATTTGTGGCTCTTTCCAAACACTAGGAAATCATCCTCCAATTCCCCCAGCCACTAGCCTGGTCATGTCACATATTCCCCTTGCCCCCACACACCTTCTTCTTGGCCTCCTCAGCCATGCGCTTACAGGCTTGATGCAAGATGCGAGATCGACTGCCTTTGGGGGCCAGCTGATGCACCTGCTGGTCTTTTAGGACCTGAAGTTCTGGGGGTAGGCGACTGGTGAATGGGATGCCCAAATCTGGGCCTGCTGGTTCGGAAATTACTGCAGGGACGGGAGGGGGGAAGACATGATCATACTGGAGCTGCATCACCACTTCCACCTGGCCAGAGACAACTGTAGGATCTCCAGGGTTCTGCAGGAGACCATTTTGACAAAACGACAAAGTGGGGCAGGGGGTTGCAGGGGAAATGGCAAAGGTTAGGCAAAGGGCGAGGAAGAAAGTTCAAACTGGGGGGTAAAGAAGGTATGTTGGGTCTGGATATTAGGCAGGGAGTAGATGGGGGAGAGCACTAGGGAAGTGCAAAAACCCTCATGACTCACTGGTAACATGACCAGCAATGAAGGGGTGATGTAAGAGGTCTGGCCAGGACAGACGCTGCCGGGGGTCCTTGGTGAGCAGCCCCTGCAGGAAGTTCTGTGGACAGAAAAAATAACCTCACTTTCTACAGGCTCTCCCTAACTCCTCAGCCAAACCGGCAGACCTGAGTCCATTCTTTCAGCACACCCTCTCTAACCCTATCCTTAGGCCTGTCCCTGGCTTCAGGGACACTCCTCACTCCTCATCTTCTGGGGAGCCCCAATTCCTGTCCATGGACATTTTGGAGCCCCAGAAGTAAAAACAAATCTCAGTGTTACCAGTTCTGTGAAGAAGTGAGAAGAAACTAAGAGAAAGAGAAAGAGATCACCTTTACAATCATCTTCAGAAAGAGGTCCCAAGCTGTTCACTCTGCCCTCTCCCTGACTGCACTGTTTGCAGCTGGCTGGGAACAGATGCATTTGTGGTTAAAAGTACACTGACACACAGAAGTCACTGTGTAAAGATGTGTTTGGGACCACTCAAAAACAGAGATCTTCCTGCCAGTTTTCATATGGTGGAGGGGTAGGGAGACTGTGTCTGAAAAGGGAACATCTGTTATGAGGTATCTTTGGGAAAATCCTCAACTGGGCCTGCAACAAGAAGAGAAGGTACTAGCAGATTATGTTCATAAAAGGTGACTGGCATACATGGCTCTTACTGAAGATACCTGTATATATGCTCTATTGGAGAAGGAGTATCCTACCCTATGGGGGAATGTATATCACCTAGTTAAGTTACCTATGCTTAGATTATTTTTGATAATTACTTGGGCCTCCCCAAACTAAACAGATTAGGGAGAAACTTTTTCCTTTCCACTTTAGATAAAGCAAAGGAAAGTTATAATGAGGGTTCACTCTGGGAGAAGGTAGTATTTAAATTCCATTGAAGGCCCAAATTGTGCCCTAGATTAAGAAAAGAAAAGGGTGAGCTCTTTTTCCTTTCTCTTTTCCACCCTGCTGAGACTTAACTGCAAGGAGCAGGCACCACCTCTATTCTCTGTCCTGAATCACTGAGCTAGCCCACCAGCTCTGATTATCTGGATGCCTGAAGATTCCTTCTTTCAGGAAAAGAATTGAAAGCTGTGTGGGTAAATGAAGGTATCAGGCAATCAATTCATCTGATAGGATATAGGCAGAACAGAGAGTATGTAAAAGAACGAGTATCTGTCTCTGGTGTCTTGAAATTACTTTTCCAGTGTGATATATGATAGCTTAAGGGGGAACTGCTATACCCAAATTGGGCAGACCTTAGAACAGCCTCCCAGAATAAGGCCCTATAGTAGAAAAACAAGGCAGCTTGGCCCAAGTCCTGCATTAATTCAGTAACTGCAAAGTCCTCCCACAGATCTGGAAAAGGATTTTGGAAAATGCAACAGCGGCAGAGACAGGTTTCTGATGTGAAAGTAATCTCCCTTTCCAAATTCATTACCTTGAAGCAAGGACTAATGGTGGCAGGCCAGCGCACAGGGTCCTTGAGAATAAGGCTAACCAGCTGAAAGATGCTGGTGGTGTAGAAGGGAGGCATGCCTACAGCCAGTTCATACAGTATGCAGCCAACAGACCAGAGGTCTGCAGTGTGGTCATACGGTCGCTCTTCCACCAGCTCTGGAGACATATAGAGTGGTGTGCCTTTGATAGATGTCAGCACCATTGTGTTGGTGCTCATAGCCCGGGCAAATCTGCAAGAGATGATGGAATAGAAATGGGAAGAGGGAAGATATCAATAAAAACTAAACCTGGTTACTACTACCCATCATTGTGTGAGAGATCCAAACCTGAGCAGAGAGAGCACCTTCCAAAAGACAAAGCAGAAAGCCCAGTCTCCAGCTCATGTTCTAAAATGAGGCCCAAGTAAGTCAAGCATATGGTCTTATGTTCTAAAATGAGACCAAGTAAGTCAAGACTTATGGTCTAAGCCTTCCTGCAGAAATGGAAGCAGAGATGGAAGGTCAGGTTCCTCACCCAAAGTCACAGAGCTTGATGCCACCACCCTTGGCAAGGAGGATGTTCTGTGGCTTCATGTCGCGATGGAGGATGCGGTGGGAGTGCAGATAGTACACAGCGGACACCAACTGGGCAGCAATGGCCTGAACCTAGGGGTCCAACAGTTAGGTGGGAAGAAGAAAGGAAAGGTCAGAGGAAGGAGCCTGCTGATGAACCCAAAGACTCCTCCTTAATACCACTGCTGACATGATCTTGTCCTCCTTCCCTTTCTCCCAGAGTGTCACATGACACCTTACTTAGTTCTTGCTCTCCTATTCATTCGTTCTTTGTGTTCGTCTACCCATTCAAGGAAGATGTGCTGAGTCTCGCTTACCAGCTGCATGACCGTGGGCAAATTATCTTGTGCCTCTCAGATCTGTCATATTAAGGTAACGATGATGCCACCTACCTCACAGGATTATTGTGAGGATTAAATGAATTAAAGCATGTAAAGTTATGGAATTCTCGGAATGGTACCTCACAGTTAGCAAGCCTTCAGTATATATTACTTATTACTAAAGAAGACAAAAAAAAACCCCTCAAGAGAAGTTATCGAACAAACAAGACAGACAAAACAAATAAGATGATGACTTACAAATAATGATGAATGTTCAGAAGGAAATAGAATGCTGCAATAGGAGGTCCTGAGGGGGGCCTACTTGCTAGAGAAATCCCTACAATGGGTGTGGATAAAGAATGTATTCAAGCAAATACCACTGTTAACTACTATGTCTTGGAGATGAGCCCTGCCTTAACCGCAAACCTCCCTTCCTGCCCTCTCCAGCACCACCGCACTGGTCCTTCTTCCCCAGAGGTACCTAGTAACGACACCAACCACATTAGTAATAGCTATATTGAAAACCAGGTATCAGCACTCTTTTCAACACTTTATATGAATTAACTTGTTATTTTCCACAATAGCCTTATGAGGTAGACAGAACTATTATTTTTATCTTAAAATGAGGAAACTGAGCACAAAGAGGATCCCTGCCCATGAGGATCCAGCTAGAAAGTGGCAGAGCCAACCTCTGTACATACTGAGAGATTCTGGCTCCAGTGTTCATATACTTCACAGTTCCACCACATTGCCTCTATATAGCCCCGGCTGCTTGTATTTTTCTCAGGAGTCTTCAAAACAGAAACTCTCAGTGCATTTAGCTTTCCTTACCAGTCCTTAACCCGAAGAGAGGTCAGGGGCAGGGAGAAGTTTGAGGCAGGAAACCTACCTGGTCTTCAGGAAGCTTTCCATCATCTTCCAGAATCTGAAAGAGCTCTCCCTCAGCATAGTCTGTCACCACCACCACCTGCAGGGAGAAGGCAATGGTACTAATGGCTCCAGATGTATGCATTCAAAGGTTCGGAAATTCTGGGGTTCTCCTTCTCAGGGACAGTTGACCCCAAACCAAAATGCACCTCTTTGTCAGTTTCAAAGCTGTCAAGCATATGCACAATGTTGGGATGCCGCAGACCCCGCATAATTTCAATCTCTCGTTGCAGATTCCTCAGCTCCTTCTCTGAGCGTCCCAGTTTTGGAATGAACTTCAGGGCCACTACCTATCAGTGGAAAGGTGAAGAGTCAAGGCCTAACCACACTACTGAAATATTAGCCTCAGAGCTCCAGAGCTCAGGCTTTAGATAGTTTGAGCAATTCTCAGTATACCTGCTAGTTTCCCACACCACTTCCCCATGGTATACACTGACCTTACCCAGGCTTCCCCTACCCCTCATCCTAGGATGAAACAGCCTCTGCTAGATAGGTATCTGGGAGAGGTATTTTGACCTGGGTAAAGAACTCAAGATTTAAGGGAATTTGGGGGAAGGGAAGGAAAAATAAATGAAGACGAAAATACAGTTCAAGTGGTTTATCTCTTCCTGCATGGTATGATAGAAATTAATAACAATAACAATGACTTATTTATTGTTTACTAGGTGCCAGGCATTATGTGATTCAGTGTGATATCACATTCAATCCTCAAACCCTATCAATCAGTTGTTATTTTCATTCTACAGATGAGAAAACTGAGAGAGAGGTTAAGTAATTTGTCCATAATTCTAAGGTTAGACAGTAGAGCTAAGGTTTGAACCCAAGTAATCAAAGATCAGAGCTCATACTCTATATAAGAAGTATGTATGAAGGAGTCATTGTTTTAGGACTACAGCTTGGTGTTCTGGCCCTGTTTTCCAATGGGGTTGGGGGTGCAGAATCCCACCCAAGAGATAATCTCTCTTTGTTCACCACCTGAGCACTGTATTTTCTTCGACCCTTGTATACCCTCCCAAAGGAGCCTTCTCCAATCATCTCCAACACGTGGTACTTTTCCATGACAGAGGTTTCAGGATCCCTCAGAAGTAAGAAGGTAGAGATGGTGGTGAAGGGCTACAGCTCCAGCGACAGTTCCACACATCTGGGAGGTCTGGTTCGGGAATGGAAGAAAGGTTAAAGTTAGCTACCTTGCTATTTCCTTTTTCGTAATAATCTAGGCCACAAAAACATGTTAGGGTGGAGTGGATGGGAAGATGAGATATTGGGGCAAACTGAGCGCCTCTTGTAGTTTTTCCTCTTTCAGTCTCCTCCTGTCCCCCAACTCAACCTCGCTCCCGAACCCGACCCGTGTTTCCCCCAACTCGCCCACCGACCACTCCTCTTTCACCCGCCCTCGCCCTCGACCACGCCCACGTTCCCGTCACCTCCATCCTCCCCTGCACCCCCACCCACACCTCCTGCCCCCGGGCTCCGCAGTCCCTAGCCCCTCTCTCACCCCTAGCCTAGGAGCTTCAAGCTCCTCCGGCCGAGAGACGCCGGCCTTGACCTCCAGCCCCGCCCCTCCTGGCCGCCTGCGTACTTTGCCTGACTTATAATTCTTCCCCGCACCCTGCTGCCTGTCTCTTTAGACTACCACTGTTACCAATTTTATTCGCTAGAGCTGATGAGAAGTTCAGAGGACAAAGACATTCAGAAGTGTGGGAGAGACGGAGGACCACTCACAGGCACTTCCTAGGCCACTTCCGAACCGTCACTTGGCCAGCAGTACCCGCGGTTGCCTAGAAACGGCCTCTAGCCACCTTCTCTCCGCCCCTTAACTTTCCTCCTCCGACTTTCTGCGAGAGTATTTCCGGTTCCGGCTGTCGGCCGGAGAAGACATGGCGGTGTCTTCATCTGCAGCTCCTGGGGAGGAGGACTGGTAATTTTGGGGGGGCATGGGTTTAGGCTGACCGCCTGGGTTCTGTCCGGGGGACTAGCGGCGGCCGCAGACGGTCCGTACGGCGGGCATGTGGGACGGAACGAGGGATGAGAGATGGCAGAGATGCTGACATCTCTCCCTAAGATAGCTTCTGGACAGGGGAGCGGGTGGGTGGAGGGGCGTTAATCTGATGGAGAGAAGCCCGGATCTGCGCCGGCCAGGCCATTTTGGGCCGCGCCTTATCTGGTTCGATTGCTTCTCCTTCAGCCTCACCCAATCCCATTCTCTTCCTCTGAGGTGGACTTGCCCAGCATGCTTGTTTAACATTTCTCCACCTCCCTTTTACCTCCTGGAACCGATGTCCTCCAGCTCCCGTCCCTCTTTTCCCTTGGATCAGCCTATTTCCGCCGAGGCTTACCTCAGCTTAACCCCCACCCAACAGCACTGAGGGCTATTGTCTGAATAAAGCTTTACACCTCACAAAAATCTCTCCTAGCCCTTCTCTCGAGCATTCTTAACAAGGCACCAGAACCTGAAGGATTCTGGGGTTCGGAAATAGTATGAATGTGGGTTCACTCCCACATTTTATTAGCTGTGTGATGCTAACCAAGCCACCTAGCTCCTGTGAGTCAGTGTCCTCAGACGTAAAAAAGTGGGTGTGGCATCTACCTCTCACTTAGTTGAGAGGATCACAGTGGATTTGTAACTTACATAAGCTTCCTTTTCATTAATAACTCTGAAGTTTAGGCACCTTAAGAGACTAGATGAGACCTGAAGAGGCAAAATGAATTGCCAAAAAATACATAATAGCTATGACTAGGAATTCAGGTTGACTCCAGATTTTATGTTCTTAATGCCAAGACATTCTGCAATTCCCCTCCCCACCCACCCTTTTCTTTTTTTATCACCTCCTTACCACAGCCCATCCCATCCTTCACATCCAGGTCATAGAGTGTGTGGAGTTTTGAAAGGCTTCTTAATGGAGGAGGCTGCTTCTCAGTGTTTCATTGGTTCAGAGAGCCCAGCCAGTGCTGGCCTTTATTAAGACCATCTAGACTCAGGGCTTTCAAACTGTTCAAGGGAACTTACTCTGCGGAGACACTTTGAGCCATAGAGAGGGCAGCAGTGATTGCCCACCTAGCCTGTGGTGCCCTGAGACTCCTATGCTCTAGTCAACTGGAACTACTTCACTGTTATCTATTTTATATTTTGAGGTGTCTGACAAAGACTTAAGTTTTGAGAACCACCAATATATGTGTTAAACCAGGGCAGCCCTGCTCTGGTGAAGAGGGCAAATGTAACTACAAGCATGCATCTTTTCATGTATTATCTGGGTAGAGCTGTGGACTCAAGCCACTCATCTTCAATGTCATTACAAATGATGTTTTTGTGATTAAACGTGTATCCTCTGATTTATATCAGGACCACTGGATCCTGACCTAGGCAGATTGATCTAAATCAACCAGACAGAAAGGCTCATAAATAAATTGAATCCTTCTCTCTTTCCTTTTAAGGAAGAACGTTAGATACAAACAGGGAAAAAAAAGAGGACATAGACTAGCCAGTATGTCCAAGATGCTATTAGGTACTTTACATAAACAAATCATTTTTCATCTTCATAATAACCCTACAGAGTACATGATATCTATATGTGGTAGACAGGGTAACTCAGGCTTACAGAGATAAATAGTTGACCCTTGAACACCATGTGGGGATTAGGGACACTGACCCCCCCCCATGCAGTTGAAAATCTTAAGTATAACTCTCGGCTCCCCCAAAACTTAGCTACTGATAGCCTACTGCTGACTGGAAGGAAGCCTCAACTGATAACATAAACAGATTAACACATATTTTGTATGTTATATGTATGATACCTGTATTCTCAGAACAAAGTAAGCTAGAAAAAGAATGTTTTTTTAATTGTTGCAGATCTTCAAAATTTTTTTCATATATTTATTGAAAAAAACACACATATAAGTGGACATGTGCAGTTCAAACCCATGTTCAAGGGTCATCTGTACTCAGATCATGTAGCTGTTAAGTGATTGATACCTATTACTGACTCCAAGGCTAAGGCTCTTCCACTGCAACACTGCCTTTATACCATCAGGCTCTGTTCTGTTCAGGTTGGTATCTCCTTTGGGAAGGCTTAGGTTTGACTGGTATTGGCAACATGTATAGACCCTGGGTTCCATGTGAACAGTGGTGTAGGGAAAGCCAGTAGTGGAATTGGTGACCTCAGTGCTAATCAATGGATGTCATATTTCTGAGTCAGAGAGCTGGTCACTGAGGAACAACCAACAGTGTGACGAAGCTTAAAACGGAGTCAGGAAACCTGGCTCTGGTCCCAGTTCTGCCTATTAAGCCTTGAGATTTGGGCCCGTCATTTTCACCTGCCTGGGAATCCATTCCTCATTTGTTGGCAGAAATGATCTCTGTAACTCTGATTCCTGTGATTCCTACCTGGCCACTTGACAACTTAAGGAAACATACTTCCCTCATTTTTATGGAGGTTAGCAAGAAAATACACTCAGGCAGATTACCTTTTTCTACAAAAGCCAGCCTTCATTAGCCTTAGCAGACTTTTTAACAGGGAAAGCTGTAATGGTGAGTCAGTCTCCCCCTGTCTCTCTAGGGTCCTTTCCTCTGAAGTCGAGGTGTTAGAGTCTATCTATCTGGATGAACTACAGGTGGTTAAAGGAAATAGCAGGTATGTATTCAACTAGAGGTGGGCAGGAGTCCCCTTAGTAATGACAGTATTCTGTGCAGAATCTGTGAGCCTTGATTCAGAGACAATGCTTCTCTCATGTAGACAAAAACTCTTCCTTTACCCACCCACCCCCACTAAAAAGAAAAAGCCCGGTGCTCACTTCGTTGCCATGTGTTATTTACTCTCACCCCCATCTTCCCCAGCCCTCAAGCCCCTGCCCAGTCTCATCCCAGGTCTCCACTTCATTCACCTTCAGATCTTCACCATGGGAGATCTACATCACCCTGCATCCTGCCACTGCAGAAGACCAAGATTCGCAGTATGTCTGCTTCACTCTGGTGCTTCAGGTCCCAGCACAGGTGAGGCCCCTACTTTGTTGTAGCAAAGAGAGGAAGGGGAGAGGCCCTGGAGTGGCGTGCTTGAGCAGTAACTTACCATCTCCCACTAGTATCCCCATGAGGTGCCAGAGATCTCTATCCGTAATCCCCGAGGACTCTCAGATGAACAGATCCACAAGTAAGTTGGGCTGGTTAGAGCTGGGAAACCTTGGGATACAGCTCAGTCTGGTGAGGCAGACCTAATGTTTGCTTTGCCCTCTTCCTCCAGGATTTCACAGGCACTGAGCCATGTGGCCAATGCTGGGCTGGGTACTGCCATGCTCTATGAACTCATTGAGGTAAGAGGTGTGCTAGCCTGGCAAAATGTCCTCTTCAAGCTGGAGCAGTTTCTTTCAAGGGAGACCATGAGCCTAGAATCTTAAATACATCTGGAGTCATGAAGTTCTTGTTTAAATAAGACCTGAATTAATCCAGAAAGATGAGACTCTTTTGTTTCAAAAAATCTTCCAAAAGGAGTTTTATAGCTTCCCCAAGTTGCCTATTCCAGCATCTTGACAGGCAATTACATTTCCTCTTTGACTTGCATTTTCCCTCAGTTACAGTGCATTTCTTGTTTCCTTGGCACTGGCAATTGAAAGTAGTAAGAGATGAATCTTGCCTAAAAGATTTAGTCATAAATGAACATTTGAAGGCTAGTCTGCCATTGGAGCTGACTAGAAAAGTCATGGTTCTTTTACTCAGTTTTCTACCCTAGCAAAGAAAATAACCCATGGGAAACAATCTGTAGAGCTACAAGTGAATAAACCCAGATAACTGTTGTTTTTTGATATTAAAAACATAATTAAATAGTTTGGTTTTCCCCTACTTCTGAGTTTTTAAGAAAAATGTTCAGAAAAGAATGAAGGTGGGTGGCCTAGAGTCAGAGAGAGTGGGCATACACCACTGTAGCACTCCCGAGTCAGGCCTCCACAATGCAGCTTTGAACTTTATGGAATTCCAGAGTGTTGGCTATTCAAACAGCAGTGCAAATGCGTTATTTCATAGCTCAGCTTAATGCCTTTTGAATTCTTTGTCCATTTGCGTTGTTCATGTCATGATTTTTTCTGAAAGCTGACTGCAGAATAGAGTCACTGGGGGAGTGATACTCAAAGGTGTTGACCGAGAAAGGTGTCCCAGAAGATATTTTAATTGAACATTTCTTTCTAAAAGTGTATTATTTTCATCCCTAAGATGAAATATTAAAGGTGCAAAAACAGTTAAATTAGATTTTGCAGCAGGGCAGATTTTGGGAGAGGGGCAGGGACGTGGAGGAGGATTGATTCCAAGCAGAGGGAGCATCAAGCAGAAAGGCATGGAGACAAGGTAACATGCTGGCTTGGTGGGAGACAGTCCAGCGAGTCACTTCTGGGAGTAGTGGACCCACTTTGCTCACAGCCCTTGCCGCTGCCTCCCTGTTTGAACAGTGTCTTCTCTTCTCTCAGAAAGGGAAAGAAATTCTTACAGACAACAACATTCCCCATGGCCAGTGTGTCATCTGCCTCTATGGTTTCCAGGTGGGTTTCTCCTGGGATCTGGGGTCTGCTTGGGATGGGCAGTGGAGGGCTCATGAAGGGGCTGTGATGCAATGCGCTACATCTGTCCTCCCTCCAGGAGAAGGAAGCCTTTACCAAAACACCCTGTTACCACTACTTCCATTGCCACTGCCTTGCTCGGTACATCCAGCACATGGAATACGAGCTGCAGGCTCCAGGACAGGAGCAGGAGCGACAGCATGCCGCCACCAAACAGGTCAACTGCCAGCCCCTGTTCTCACCTGACACCAGTGACTCTCACAGCCTTTTCTGTCCACTCCTGTGCTCCTGACCTTTTTAGGGTCATAAATAGATACCTTTGAGATTAACAAAAGTTCACCTTATCCAGAAAAAAGGGGCATCTTGATGTACACATAACTGCATGCAGTTTCAGAGGGCTCCCAGACCCCTGAGAGCTAGGCATCCCCTGCAGTGTCTCCCTCACTGCTGAACAGGCATGCAACCTGTGTCCTTTGTCCCAGCACTCCACAGATGAGGCTGCCTGATGGGGTCAGGCAGCTGGCAAACACTCTGGACCAAGAAACAGGTGAGATTTCTCCTCTCTTTTTAGAAGGCAGTCGGTGTGCAGTGTCCGGTGTGCAGAGAGCCCCTCGTGTATGATCTTGCCTCACTAAAAGCAGCCCCTGAACCCCAACAGCCCATGGTAAGGGAACTCCCTCTAATCTGAGCCAGGAATAATGGCATTCTCCAAAGAGGGTGGGATGGCATCTTGTCTGCCTCAAATGGCATCTCTGGAATTGGGCTCAACCTGCTAGGGACCTCTGCAAAACCACAGCCCCCACTAGGCCTAAGGCTTCAGGAGCCTGAATCTGAGGGACAAACCCAAGAACCTCTGAGGAAGTTCTGTAAGAGCAGGGATTCAAGTCGCCTTCTAGTGTTTATCCTTCCTCTCTGCTATTCTGCTTCCCTACAGGAGCTGTACCAGCCTAATGCAGAAAGCTTACGCCAGCAAGAAGAGCGCAAGCGGCTTTACCAGAGGCAGCAGGAGAAGGGGGGCATCATCGACCTTGAGGCTGAGCGAAACCGGTACTTCATCAGCCTGCAGCAGGTGAGGGAAGGGTTTCTCACTCCTCCCCTAATGCCACCAGCTTTGCTACCAACATCCCTCTGCCATGGCCCTAGGTGAGCTTTGCTCTACCCAGAAAGGTTGTAAGCTGATGGTGGTCAGCTCAGACAGTCGGTGAGGGGCCTGCAGGCCCTGCTTTTAGGAAGTGCATCTCCCTCGCTGCATCTGCTCACTTTTTTCTAGCCTCCAGCCGCTTTGGAACCTGAGTCAGCTATAGATGCTTCCAGAGGATCCCATCCACCCGGTGCCCTTGCCACAGAATTGTCCACCTCATCAACTGCCCAACCCACCCTGTCAACTCCTCTGCCTGTGACTTCGCAATACATGTGTGAGAAGACTCTAGGGGCTGGGCCAAATCAGCAAAGGTTGGGCGAGACCCAGAAAGCTATGCTAGATCCCCCCAGGGCCAGTCGAGGCCCCTGGAGACAGCCTGAACAGAGGCACCTAAAGGGAAGGGAGTGCAATGCCCCCAAAGGTACCAGTAACACCCAGGAACTACGGCCTCCAGCGGGGCCCCTCAAGGAACCCATGGATCTAAAGCCAGAACCCTGTAACCAAGGGGTTGAAGGTCCTCCCCTAGAGAAGGGGCCTAGCAACTGGCAGGGTCCCCCACCCCACAGGACTCGGGACTGTGCTCGCTGGGAGCGCTCCAAGGGGCAGACACCAGGTTCTTCCTACCCCCGTCTGCCTCGGGGTCGGGGAGCCCACCAGCCTGGTACTCGAAGGGAGCCCCTGAGCTTGGAATCTGAGGATGGTTCCTAGCAGTGCTGTCAGGGGATGGATTTGGGGCTGGGAGGGGGGAAATAAAGAGATTTGGCCTTGTTTGCTCAGTAGCGCCTAGCCTGAATCATGGCTCTCTTTGTAAATTCCTAGCAAGACTAGAGTGTGGGAGAGTAGCTCCAACTTTGCTCCAGAGTCTTTTCCTGAGAGGTCAGGGTCACAGTAAAGGAGTCTGACATCTCAGCTAGTGTGGTGCGTTTCAGGGAAAACTAGTGGATGCCAACATTTAAGCAGAGTATGTCACATAACCATATATATACCCATATTTTTTATACTTTTTTATTTTGAAAGTGTTTAGGTAGAGGACTATACTTTTCCCATTTACTATAGTGTATCTTTCTGCCTCCTTGTCTTAGGCTATACCCCCAGCACTACATGTGGATACCTGACAGCCCCCATAGGAATTTGTGATTGCAACCCAGTTTTTTTAATCAAGTACCAATACAGGGAGGTAGGAAGGGAGGTCAGAGACCAGAATAGTGTGGCAAGTGTTTTATTGATCTCTTAGAGGACAGCTGAGCATAGCTTGGTTGTCACCTCAGAGACTCAGCATTGTGAATTGCCCCTGCAGCGTCATTTTTGTACAGCATGAAATAGCCCTGCACCTGGGCAGGACTGATCTGAGTTCTAGCTTGAAGGACGCGTTCTGCAAAGGCCTCAGCCAAGGAAGGTGCTTGCCCAGGATAGAACCTCTGGAACATCTGGGTCAGCTGCCAGTGTGAGCAGTAGCCCACATACTCTTTCAGGTCTACTCGCCCGGGACGTATCAGGGCAGGATCCAGCCTAAGAGAAGGCAGCACAAGAAGAGTCCCAGGCCACAGTACCACTAGCACCCCCCAAAAATGGTGGTCTCTCTGAACCTCTTGATCCTCCCAAGGCACTGAGGGGGTGGACTCTTGCCTCAGTCTCAGCATAGCTCACTCCTTACCTGTCAACGTGGTTGGTGGTCATGAACACAATGCGTGCCTCCGTAGAAGCTACACCATCCAAAGCATTGAGCAATCCACTGAAGGTGAGACGGCCTAGACCTTGGTACTTCACTGGGTCTAGAGGAAGGCAGAGACTAAGAAGTACGGATGGTCATAGCTTAAGATTAACAGCTCCTCTCCTATGTGCTACATTCCCCTACTTCTCAGTGCCTCTTGTGGGCTCTTGATGCTAAGCCAGGCATCCTCTGGGCCTCGGGATTTATGCTTTCTTCCACTGTTCCTCACTCCTGTACATGTCATTTGCCCTCATTCAGAAACACTTCCCTTCCCTCAACTCCCCTCACTTACTCTCTGCAGCCAGGTCTCGACTGAGAAAGGCAGCATCCACATCCTCCAGGAGCACCAGGCTCTGCTGTGGGGCCATGCTCAGCAGGTGGTTGAGCCGGTCATCCGAGAGGCTGGAGTCTGTGAGACTCAGCAAGCAGATGCTGTGCTCTAGTTCCCCGGCCAGGGCTGTGCTACAGAGGACGGGATGACAGGAGGCTGACAACCTGGGAACTGGTCCTTGGACCTAGCTATTTCTTCCTCTGTACGAGGTGTTCTCAGAGGCCTAACCCTTCTGCCACTCAACCCTAACGTTTCTCATGTCCCATGTGTATCCCGGTCCCTATTCCCCACATTTCCCTTTCCAGCCCCATTGGCTTTTTCTCCAGTTTGAGGATTAAGAGAAATTTCGACCCTACTCACATAAAACTGCTTTTTCCGCAACCAGGGGGCCCATAAAGCAGGTAGCCACGTCTGTAGGGAATGCCTAGGAATATAGCCAGGATGATCATCAAGACCTAAAATGAATCGTGTACTCTGTCCGAAATGTCCACATTCATTCCCAACACTGCCCCCTGGAGAAATGATGACCTTAGTATTAGAAGAGATCATCCCCATGGGCAATTTTTCTTTCCCCTTTGTTTCTGGAAATTAGGCTAGAGCTTTATATATTCCATCTGGCCAGAGACCAGCCCCTTTCCTCCTGCTCTTAACACCACATCAAAAACAGCCCGGCGAAGACACCAGCTGCTGCTTACCTCTGTCAGTGTACCATTTGGGGTTATCAATGAATTCCTGGATGTCTCTGACAATTCGATCAGCCAGACCCTGTTCTAGAACCACAGAACTCAGCGGCCGGCGGCGGCGTGGATAGCCAAAGGTACGCCATTCAGAGCCCATGGCTGTGTACATCACCGTTTTCCCTTCCTCCTGCTGCAAGGCTAGCTCTCGAGCTGGGAGGGAGTTGATGAGACAAAGCCAGTAATTCCTCTCTCAGCCACACAACGAGGCAGCTGTGCCTAGTTCCCTTGGCCCTGCTGGCCCCCATGAGCTCAGATTCTCCTCTCCAAGCTTCTCCTCTGATGTCAAATATCCCCATCCCTGCAACCGCCCTATAAAGCCTGTGTCATCCCACACCTTCCTCCAGGATGTTGAAGAAAACCTTTCGGTCAGTGCCCAGAGCTGTGAAAGTGACAGATTCCCAGGGAGTCCCTGTCTGCAGGTCTATCATCTGCATCTCTCGGCTTCTTTCCACTCGGATCCATTTCCCCTGATACCTGAAGAATGATCAAAATGGGGTCAATGAATGGGTCAAACCCAGCTCCCCTCATTCTCTTCTACTCTCAGAGCCCTCCCTGACCCCCCAACCTTACCAGATAAAGTGGTTTCCAGGGCTTGGGACAAATTCAAACTTAGTGGAGATGCGGCCACTCTCATGCTGAAGGTACGAAGTCTCAACACTGAGGTGCTGAGTACGGGTACTGTGGCGGGTGAGCCAGGTAAGCAACCAGGCATAGCTCCTGTCTCGAGCAGGGACTTCCAGTGTGATCATGTAATGGCGCCGAAATGCCACCAGACCCAGTTGGGCGCCCTTCCGGGCCAGGGCCAGGGCTGTACCCACACCCACTAGCCCAAATCCAGCCCCAAAGTAGGGATTGTCCTTCAGGGCCAGAAAAAAGTCTGAGAGGGGCATCTTGAAAGGGAAACACCAAACCTTACAGGCCCTGAAGCATTTTCAAAGCCTAGGGGTGGGGAATAAAGGGGATGGGACAACATACAAGATTAGTTTAGGAACTGAACCCCACATTCCTCCCTACATTGGTCCCCTCCCTCCTGCAGAAGCTAGGAGCAGAAAAGGCAGGTCAGCACTTCAGTGAGCTTCAGTGTCCTCTCTTTGTGGGTGGGAGTGGTACTGAAATGCAAGGACCGAGACTACAGGCCCCTCATTCCATTTTGTCCTTCATTATCTTGTTCATACCTCAGTTTCCTGCCAGAGGATTTTGAAGATCCCTAAGACCTGAGAGAACAATGTCACCAACTTGACATCAGAATAATGGATGGACAAAAATTTGGTGGTCCTGGGACCAGCTGAGATGGGAAGGGGCCACGTGGCCAGAGTTAGCAGAGGATAAAGATGTTCTCTTCCACTGACCAGTCAGTAACCCTATGCCTTATTACCATGAGTAACACCCCTTAAATATCTTCTTTATATGTTCAGTTCCCTTTATTACCTCCCATCTAAACTGTCTCTTCAAGATTTTTAATTCTTGAAACGGCATCTTAATGGGTCTTCACCTCCTGCTTCACCAACTGCTACAGAGATTCAGCTCTTCATAAGGATCTGCTTCAATCCTATTACATACCCTACTCCAACACCTACAATGGTTGGCTCTCAATAGACCCCTGAATTAGGTTAAAAGCCCTCCGCCTGGTACTCAAAACCCTTTACCACACGGCACCCACCTACCTTTCATGGCTTAGCTCCTAATACACTCTGCTGAACAATATATCAAGCAATCCCCTCCTTGCTCAATCAAGCAGTTCTCTTGACTCAGAATGCCCATTCTAATTTATTCTCTCCTTTCTCTCCAACTGAAGTCCTGCCCATTTGCTACTCCTCCCATGGAGATCCCCAACCCCCTTAATAAAAACGTGACCCGGTCGAATTCTAGACGGTAAGATCCCGAGGGGTAAGAGGCCAGATCGCTTCTAGAAATTCTCCCCGCTCGCGGCCAATTTGCTCAGAACCTGGGACGCAAGGCGGTGAACTAACAGTAGTGACCACGGCTAAGGCTCAGAGTAGGATCCAGAATTCCAAAATACCTATGTAGGAAAGGCCACAGACAAAGAAAGCCCTTCCTACTCCCGCTACTAGTCGAATGCCCAGAAGCCCCCTCCCGAACCCCGTCCACAGCCCAGCTCGCGCTTTCAGCAATGTGGCAGGGAATGATTTCTCACTCCGCCCCCTTACCGCCATGACTCTCTGGCCCTCCCTCTCGATGGTGTCACCCCTCTGTACTTGAGGGAAGAGCCGTTTGGCCCCGCCCCCTAAACTCACTCACCTACTTCCCACCACACCCACCAAGAAGGCCGTGCCACTCTGCCCCAGAGCTCTCTATGGTACTCCTGAGGCTTCATGGCTGGGGGGAGAGGAGAGGGAAGGAGAAAAGAGAGAGAAAACCATAGAATACTCCGCCAGCCGACGAAAGGAAGAGAGAGCGGTCTCCACATGCCCTATGTCCTAAAGGCGGCTGGGCCGGAGGCGGTCGCACAAAGGGAGTTCCGGGAGGCCGCTCCAGCTCTGGCCAACCACAGAGACGCGGCTCCCGCCGGCCCGGGGCCGGTAGGTGAGCGGCTGCGTAGCGGAACTATTAGGGAGTGCGGGTGGAGGGGGCCGGAGGCAAAAGTTGCTCCAGCCCCAGGATAAGGGTGGGCCTGGGCGGTGGGAACCTTCAGGAGGAGGTGTTGAAGGGGGTACGCCGGTGAGCTGGGGCCCCGGCTCATCACTTCGGTCGCCCCAGTGCCTCAGCCGCGTCACTGGTCTGGACCCCGCCGGATTACCCGCCGCCCTCTCAGAACCGTAATCTTGACTATGCTGCACCCCAAGCCCTGAAGGTTACAAAACGGCTTTCCCATTGGCCAGCTCTTGTGATTCCCGCTCCTGCCCAGCGATGTAGACGCTGTCATCGCCTCCACTTTACGGAGATAGGAAAGCTGAGGCCCAGAGAAGCGAGGTGACCATCCGTCCAAAGGCCACGCGGTGAGTCAGAGCCCACAGGCAGGTGAAAACCCGTATGCCTTGGTCCCCAGGCTGGGTGTCATTTTTTTCTCCGGTCTTCTCCCTGCTTCAGTTTGACGTTTCTCTTCCTCAGTGCCCCTTCCCCAAAGATAGCTTATTTCTTATCTTGTGCCCACCTGTCTCCCACCACACCCTGCCCTCCAGTGGCTGAAGGTGCAGGTTCTTAATCTAGACAGCACCGTATCCTCTTTGGCTCCCGCCCTGAGGCCATATATGCTGAGCTGGACGATTACCCAGAGCAGTGACAATATTCAGTGAGTGGAGGCTGCGGTTTCCAAAGATCTGCTGACCACCGAGGTGCACTTGCCTGACATTTTCTGAATCCCCCTGATGCAAGGTTTCGAGGTGCAGGATTCTCACCTGCAACCTAATTTCCTAGCTCTAGGCCCTTACTCAACCACCATGACTCAGTTTCGTGAAGTGATTACTGTCATTCTAGTTAATTACTAATTATTTAGCTTAAACTAATTTCAGCCACGCATAACAGAATATGTAATTTAGTTGGCATTCATTTCTCAGTTGTATTCCAGGTTTCAATAGGAGGACATAGTCAGTGAGTTTGAGATTTCGCCAGGTGTGTTACTTTATTAAGGAACTACTGGTTTGGTATCTTGGTAGAAACCTAGCTTTACTCCGTTGCATCTCTGCGTCTACAGTTCTTCACTAGAATCTGCTTACTTGTCTGACTTGCACAGATTGATGATGATTTGTGTTCAGTGAAATGATAGTGTCAATAAATTCCATTCAAAAAGTTCCAAGTCTAGGGAAGGAGACTGCTAGGTAAACAACAGTTCAGTTTCTGATAGAACTACATACAAGATGCCATCAGGACTCCAAAGAGAGAGATGAACAGTGTTGGGAAGCCCTCAAAGTGCACGTGACACCTATGCAGATTCTTAATGGATAGTTAGGAGTTGGTTAGTCAGATGAGAGATGGAGAAACAGAAAAGGTCCAGCAGGCTGAGAGAGAGGAAGAAAGAGCATGCATGAGGGTAGGGAAGCAAGAGGATGTGGTGGGTCAGGGGAATGGCAAACCCTTGGTGTGACTGGTTCAGAGAACTCTTGAGGTAGAGGTGGAAGATGAGTCTGGAGAGGTCAACAAGAGCCAGATCATGAAGGAAGGGCCTTATACCCAGGCTAAGGAATAGTGAGATCATAATAATGGGACCTCTGGGATCCATCAGTCCCACCCAGTTTTGTTGCAGATAAGGAAACTGAGACCCAGATTGCCTAATGATGTGACCAAAGTCACTTAGCTCCAAGAAATGAAACCTGCAGCCTTTAATATATAGGCCAGAACTTGTTGGCTCTCTTCTAATATTGGTCCCTGTTAGCATCTTTATATTTTTTGTTCTAAACATTGTCATGACAAAGAAAACTTGCAGGTTAACTAGGTGTGGCATGCTGCTATGCATGGAAATGCCTAAGTGGGCAGGGACTGGGCTGTGCACCCACACCAGCTGGGGAGAAAGTTGAGAGATCTAACCATATTTTGCTTGGTCTCTCTTCTGGTTGCCTTATCAGCACTTAAGAGTCCACAACATACAAGTCAGTGTGATGACAGACCCCGTGTTGGACTCCCAGTCAGCCAGCAGAACGGGGGAGATGGATGGACTATGCCCTGAGCTACTGCTGGTCCCCCCGCCCCTCTCTAACCATGGAATCCTGGAGCCCATCCAGAGCCCCTGTCCTTCTGGGAACCCCACACCTTTGCCTTCTGACCCAGGCTGCCTGCTGGTAGAGGCCACAGCAACTGAAGAGGACACAGGGAACATGGAGATCATTGTGGAGGCAGTAGCTGGAAACCTGTCCCCAAGTGCTCCTGGAGAGACCTCAGGTACAAACACAGTTGCTAGCAGGCCAGTGGGATAAGTAGCCCTGAGGTTTTGTCTGTGCTATTTTTGATCCATTTTTATAAATGTGATGAGAACACAAGGTAGCACCCTATTTTTGTACTTAGGGATGTTGTAATTTGATTTGCAGTTGGTCAATGTTGATTGAAGACTGGCAAGGTGGTGCACAACCTTGTACCAAGCTTGTGGGAGAGTCTGTCCCTATGAGGGCCTCAATGTCTGCTAGGCGGTAATCCAGAAGAAAAGCCCTTTCTGACACCCCTGCCCAATGCTTACTCCTGTAGTCCCTGGGGATTCTTTCCACCATATTGACCTTCCTACCCAGGAACTGCAGTGAGGGATTAGGCAAAAAAGCCCAGCCTCTCTACCACCCTGGGCTTGGCAGGGCTTCCCAGAAGTCATCTGGTGTTCTCTTGCCCTAGTTTCTCACATATAACACACTTAAGTCGTCCATGGTATGTTGTTAAGAGTGGGAGTTAAACATCGATATTTATGCTAGAAGAAAGTTCTCCCCTTTATTATTCCTAAGTCTACAGCCTCTTATTTTTAGGTAACTTCCTTGTATTTTAACCGTCATCTTCCAGAAACAGTTGCCACAACTTCCCTTGACAGTGTAGTACAGTGACAAAGAATAGTGGGAAAACTTAGCTAATTTGATCATAAAACATTTCTAAACTTATATTGCTAAAAGAAATTATTTAAAAAAAGAAAGAACCTGGGGAAAACATTTGAAGTGCATATAAGGAAGAGTTGATATTTTTAAAATTGAAAGAGTTTCATAATAAAATAAGAAACTATTTAAGAGAAAAAGAAGTCTATATGCAACTCACTAAAGAAATAAAAAGTTATTAACTATAAGGATGCCTAATCTAACACAGATTCCAGTTAAAAATAATTAGGAAATGCCATTTTTGTTTCTCAACTCTGGCAAAAATTAAACATTTTTATACTACCTAGTGTTGGTCTCAACTCTGGCAAAAATTAAACATTTTTATACTACCTAGTGTTGGTGAGGTGGTGGGGGAACTATTTTCTAGCTTATGGAGATTATAAATTAGCATAATCTTTTGAAGGTCAGTTTATTTACATAATAAATTTTAAAATATGCAGACTCTGACCCAGTAATTCCATTTCAGGGATCTGTCCTATAGGAAGACTCATCCACATGCACGAAGGTAACAAGGATAAGGGTGTGCAGGGCAGCTTTATTGTAATTATTGGAAACAACCCAAATGTCCATCAGTCAGGGCAAAATTTCATTTTGATTTATCTATGCTCTGAAGTACAATAAACTAGACCAAAAAAATACAAAATAGATCTAAATGTACACACAGATTTTAAAAAATAAAAGAAAAATCTGCAGTATGTAGCAAATGAAAAAAAAAAGCAAATTATAGAAAAATGACCCCAAATGGCCTGAAAGGATATGGAGCAAACTGCATGTGTGAGGGTGGTAGGTGGTTATCCTTTCTTTATATACTTACCTTTCATTTAATTTGTTGCACTAAATTTTTATTCAAACAAAAAAATAGTAAAGAGAAAAAAGATCACAGAATAAATGTAAGACACACCTGGGCTTGGGTCATGGCTCCACCAGAAATAAGCATGGTGGCCTCAACCTCACAGAATTGTAGGTTCCTCTTCTCTTAGGAGTGGGGACCCAAGTGAGTGTTCCTAAGCCTTTTTTAAAGCAAAGTCTTGCCCATTGCTTAAGAAATGGCAGTGATTATGAACATGTTTTGGCTCTTTTCAAAAATAGTGTTGTCCATTTTATGAATTACTGTGCCTTTGAAAATCTCTTCACAGAATGTGAAAGTAACAATTTGTCATTTCTATTGCAGGTATTATCCCTAGATTCTCATTGTCTTCTTTTGAAAGTTTCTCATTTTTTATTTGGGCAAAATATATTGCCTTTTGTTACTGCTTTCTGGAGTTAATTCTTGTTATATTTATGTAGCAAATATTTATTAAGTACCTATTTTGTGCCAAATACTGTGTTAGATACTGGGAATCCAAACACATGTGCAAGGTTCACTGCCTTATGAGGTATTACAGTCCAGGTGTAGAACCTGACTTAAAATCCATCTGCACTCCACAAATGTTAAAAGATTGGCCTACAGTTTCTACTAGTAACTAACTCCTGTGAGTCTCGTTCCATCTGATCCTGTGCCTTTCTGTCGGTCCTCTGCCTGCAGGTGTCCTGGTAAAGGTGGTGGAGGTATACTTCTGTGAGCGCTGTGAGCAAAGCTTCGCAGAGCCCACTCTGCTGGCCCTGCACCAGTGCACTGACACCCTTATACAGCCTGTGCAGGGCCTTTCTAGCTCCCCATGTTCTGTAGACCTGCTCCCCAGCAACCTCACACTCTCTGGCCCTCTACAGGGCCAGAGCCCACCAGATAGCACCCTGCCATGCCCTGTGTGTAGACAAGAATTTGCCCAACCCCAGGCCCTGAAGAACCACTTCAAGATTCACCGGGGCACTCCTGGCACCTTCTCCTGCCCAGAGTCTGGCTGTGTGTTCTCCGCTGAAGATCGCAAGGGTCTGCAGCACCACCTGAGGCAGACCCACAGAGCTGTTCCCGTGCCCTGTTCTTTCCGGGGCTGCCCCCTGCTCTTTGGGAGCCAGCAGGGCATGGAACTGCACCGGCAGACCCATTACCCTTTCCACTGCAACTACTGCAGCTTCATGGGCTCCAACATCAAACTCTTCCGGCAGCATCAGCGGAGCCACGGGCCCAAGACGGAGGGAGAACTGTGTGCCGTGCGGTGTCTTCCAGCCCAGGAGCTGCTGCCAGGTAGGAGACCAAGGGCGCAGCCGTCCCCTGCCTGGAATGCAGCCACAGTCAATGTTGTAGGAGAGGTAGTTCTTCCCAGTGCTGTAAATGTGTGCATGAATACAAGGGAAGGCAGAGTAGTGGTTCAAGAGGACAGAATTACTGGCTGACATAGGAAGGCATCTAACAACCTTAGACCAATCAGAATACAAAAAGGAAGTTCTTTGTCCATGACTTGGCTTCAGCTACCCTGTGGCCTTGAAGTTAGTCAACCAATATTCTTTTCTGATCCGTTTCAGAATTTCCTGAGGGCAGAAGCTAAAATGCCCATCAGTGCTGTAACCACTGGTGGGAATGCCTGTGGACTCCCTTCTGGAACATTTGGGATTGGGCAGGAGAAGCCAAGGTTATTTTAAAAAGAAAGCTCCAAATGGAGTGGTGCTTAACTGAGTCTTACTCCTCTTGGTCTCAAAAAAGAGGGCAGGGGTGAGTAGAGGAGCAGGAGGAAATGGAGAAACCAGACCAGCAGAGGCCAGAATTTTGGTGAGAGAGTTTGGTTTGCTAAGACTCACTGGTGCTCTGTTCCCAAAGAGAAGAATCCTCTTTCCTGGAAATTGTCATATGTCTTTGCCTTACTGAGGCAACTGGTGCTGTTGAAGGATGGAAGGGATGGATTTGAGGGTGTGACCAGTAATTGCTGAGTTGGGCTTCTTAGTATAACAGTTTAGAGATCAGGATACATTCGCCTGTACTGAGTCACCAGTCATTAGCCCTGGGGCCTTGAGCCAGGGCAGTGTAATATACCTATTCTCTACCTCTCAGCTCCCTACCCCCTCCCCAATGACATAAAAGCTCATACTTTCAAAGGGTCTGAAGATGGTGTTACCCAAGGTTTGATTTCCTTTAGGCTGGAGCATTACTGATAGCTGCTGATCCTTCTGTCCTTGTCTTGAGTGGAAATAGATTTATATACTTAGAACCCAAGAGTCCCTTATGCTGAATGGGGATGGGGTTATTCTGCCAGCAGGAAGAGAAGTACAAGTGTTCAGTGCTGTCTTTGGCTCTTGTGGACATCATCAAGTTTTATGTGTCTCCAGCTCCCAAACTGCCAGGGGAGGAAGAGCCTTCAGAGGAAGGAGGTACGTCCTTGCCTGGGCAGGAGTCAGCTGAAGAGGAGGACGTGGAGGAAGAAGAGGGTGGCACCCTGAAGGACCCCCAGAGAGTTTTGGAGAAAGTCCAGGGCAGGGCTCAGCAGTTGGAAGGTAATGACATGATGAGGCTTGAACTTCTTGCTGGAGGGGAAGAGTGGATTGTGGCGAGCATGGCATCGAGGATGTAGGGTTTGGTTTTCTGAGCTTTGGTACAGAATATTTTGTTCTTAACATCCCACTTTGACATGTCTAGTGGGAAAATGATAAATGGGTAAAGACTAGTAACACAGAGGAGAGGTAAATAGAGTCTGCTCTCCTGGACTGGTTTTCCTCAGGCACAAAGCTCTTTTGCAGGGAAGGGGAGGGTATTTTCATAATATAAAGATACCAGAGGTTATTGATAATCCTGTCTTGTCTGGCATTGAGCCCCCTAAGATTTTTTTTCTGAATCCTTGCTTCCCAATTTTCCAGTTCAGTAGAATAACATTTGAAACCCAGCCCACAGGGAGTTCAGGGGAATAGAAAAGATCTGATTATATTTGTTACCAGCTTTCTACGATCTAGACTTCAGTGAGCTAGTGTTTGGAAGCGGGAGCACCTTCTCTTCGCTCTGCTCACACCCTGTGGGGTTCCTTTCCATCCAACCAGCTCTGCCTATCCCAGGAACAAGGGCGAGAAGAACAAGAATGCTCCATCCAGACTGCTGTTCTGAGCAGCTCTAGACAAAGGCTCAGGAATAGTGAGTGGGTGGCTGCGTAAAGCACTTCACACAGGCCACAGCGATGCTGAGAAGTCCTCGTGATTTTGTTTCTCTAAATGCTGGAATTTCTCATTTCTTCTCAGAGACTACAGTGTTTGAGATGCCATTGTTTGATTTCCTGGAGAGAAAGGGGAAGGGCCATACAGTGTGTGTTTGTGTTTGGGCAAACTGTGGTTCTCCCATTGTTTGGCCAGCCCCTGACCTATCTAAGAATCTTGCTGTCCACACTCTTTGCCTCTCTCTCTCCCAGGGGATGTGGTTTCTGGCACGGAGTCCCTCTTCAAGACCCACATGTGTCCAGAATGCAAGCGCTGCTTTAAGAAGCGGACCCATCTGGTAGAGCACCTACATCTCCACTTCCCAGACCCCAGCCTCCAGTGCCCCAACTGCCAGAAGTTCTTCACCAGTAAGAGCAAGCTCAAGACCCATCTGCTGCGAGAGCTGGGCCAGAAGGCCCACCGCTGCCCACTGTGCCACTACAGTGCAGTGGAGAGGAATGCACTCAACCGCCATATGGCCAGCATGCACGAAGACATCTCCAACTTCTACTCAGACACCTATGCCTGTCCTGTGTGCCATGAGGAATTCCGCCTCAGCCAGGCCCTTAAGGAACACCTCAAGAGCCACACGGCTGCGGCTGCAGCGGAGCCATTGTCCCTGCGCTGTTTCCAGGAAGGCTGCAGCTATGCCGCACCCGACCGCAAGGCCTTTGTAAAGCACCTGAAGGAGACCCATGGAGTGCGGGCTGTGGAGTGCCGCCATCACTCATGTCCCATGCTCTTCGCCACAGCAGAAGCCATGGAGTTTCACCACAAGAGCCACTATGCCTTCCACTGCCCCCACTGTGACTTCGCCTGCTCCAACAAGCACCTGTTCCGCAAGCACAAGAAGCAGGGCCACCCTGGCAGTGAAGAGCTGCGCTGCACCTTCTGCCCCTTCATCACCTTCAACCCTGTGGCCTACCAGGACCATGTGGGCAAGATGCATGCCCATGAGAAGATCCACCAGTGCCCTGAGTGCAGCTTTGCCACCGCCCACAAGAGGGTGCTTATCCGCCACATGCTGCTGCACACCGGTGAGGGCCTCCATCATGACCTCGTGGTAGTGGTGATGGTGATGATGGCAGACACCATTAGACACATGAAGGGCTCTGCATACACGTTCTCACTTGACCTAGTATTCCTAGAGATAAATGTAGTATTTTTATTTACAATTGAGCCTTAAATTGAGTGTCCGTTGGCTAGTCAAGTGGTCAAACTGGGTTTTGAATCCAGGTAATCTGATCCAGGACCTGTACTCTGACCACTGTGGTGTTGTGCCTCACCCTTAAGGTCCCGTCCAGTAATGCCCACCCCTCGTCAGGCTTGAGCGGTCAACATCCAGCCTGTCAAAACAAAGAAACCCAGGCCAGGACAGATACCTTCCTTGGCAATTCAAGTTTTGGGATGCGCTGTGAGACTGGAATGGGAGAGGGGAAGGGGGACTGAGCCATCCATACATGTTATAGTCTTGGCAGCCATGACACCAAAATATGATCATGTCTGGTGACCTGGAAGTTGCAAATATTTCCACTTAGATTCTTCATTGGTTCAGCACATCACTGATGATTTGAGTGACAACCAAAGCAGGCTTCCTACTGCAGCATCATTCCATTTGTGATCTCTGTATAAGCATCTGTGGATTGACAAAACACTTAAAAATCTCATCAAAAACTCTGTAGTTGGGGAGGACAGTTTTTAGGCAGCTTAGAGCAAAGCCATTGTTGTTCCCATTGAATAATTCATTTCTGTACATACTTTAGTCACAAAATCTCATTTTCCTGAGGCCTTTCCTAAAGACCTTAAGTCTGTAGAGTGCTTTATAGTTCACAGAGCTTTTTCACTACATGGTATCTCATTTAATCCATAATAACAATCCTGTAAGGAAAACAGGTATAGGTGAGTAGCTGAAAATTTGAATGGCCTGATTCAGGATCACACAGCTAGTGTCAGAACTACAGCCAGCACACAGCGTTGCTTGCCTTTAACCATGGAGAAAGGGGTGAGAGGCTGGCAGGGATAACAGGGAAAGGTCCTGAGGGAACATGACCCCAGCTTCTTAGTGCCAGGTCTTGACCAGCTACTACATGGGCCTTGAGTTCTTGCTGAACACCACTGAGGGGTCTGGGATATCTCATTTAATCTTCATATCAACCATGTGAGGCCTCTTTTTAGAGACAAGGAGACTTGAGACTTGGAGGGGTTAAGTGACCTGCCCAAGGCCACATAGTAATAAACTGGGATTTGAAACACCACTTAACAGCTTTATAATTTCTCTGTGCCTCAGTTTCTTCCTCTGTAAAATGGTGTTATCATAGCACCTTCCTCATAGGACTGTTGGGAGGATTAGGTAAGAGAGGGCATTTTTAGAAAGTGTTTGAAAAGGTGCCTGGCACATAGCACCATATAGAAGTTGGCTCTTAATATCTTTATTACTGCGTGAACGCCAGAGTCAGAGTTCTTAACCACTATGTTGTATTGTCTAATATTTTCTCTTTTATTTCTCTAATATTTCCACAAAACCATAAGGAATTGGGCCAAGCAGAGCAGTTGGCCATTAGTGCCTACAAATGTGTAACAAGCGAGCATGGACTTCCGCACTAGTTCGGGGAAGCCCAGTCTTCCTTTTCCTCCCACCTCCATTGGTGTGGAAGTGGCGGAGTAGCTGTCTGAGGGGGCTGTGAAGATCTGTTGTGATCAGTGCCGCAGGTAGCACATGGGGCTTTTGCTTCTGCTTGGCCTCAGGGCAGGCTTGCTGGGGAAAATGGTCTGTCTGCTCACTTGATCTGTGTCTGACCTGTGTCTTCTTCCCTCTCTTGACCACCCCAACACCCAACAAGGTGAGAAACCTCACAAGTGTGAGCTGTGTGACTTCACGTGCCGAGATGTGAGCTACCTATCCAAGCACATGCTGACCCACTCCAACACCAAGGATTACATGTGCACCGAGTGTGGCTATGTCACCAAGTGGAAGCACTACCTCAGTGTGCACATGCGAAAACACGCAGGGGACCTCAGGTATGAGCACGCATATGCCTCCATCCCTGTCCCCAGAACCTTATACTCAGCTAGCCTCCTCTTGAATTCAACTTGTGGCCCCATTGCTCTTCTGGCCCCAGAGATAGATTCCTCCTAATGCCCCTCAGCTCCATTGCCTGGAGCTGGCATCTTTGCCTGTGGTCCAGTCTTCCTGGTGAGAGCCCTCTGGGCTCAGGGAAGGGACTGTAGACCTGGAGTACAGGCCTAGAGACTAAGGTGTCACTTGAGTTCTGAGAGTCCAGTCCTGGAAAAGTAGATCAGACTGTATTTGTGGCCCTAATCCTGGCTACTTCCAAATCCAGGCAAGTCCCCCTCCGATCTATGGACAGAGCTGGTTACGGGGTTTCTCCTAGGCTTTCATGCCTCCATGGGAGAAGAGGAACTAGGCACAGAAACCTGCCCCTTAGGGCTGTTGCCATGTCAGCTCCTTAGATGTCCACAGTGAGTTGCTGATTCATGATGTCTTCCCTTTAGGAAGCAATATGGAGTAGGGGTTAGAACACAAGCCCTGAAGCTAGATTGCCTCTGCCCTTCGCTTCCTTTGTAACCCTAGGCAACTTGCTAACTTCTGTGCCTTGGTCTCCTTTCTGTAAAATGGGTACCTATTTTATAGGATTGTGTAAAAAAAGATTAAATCAGGTGATATATGTACAATACTGAGTATAGAGCCTGGTCCACGGTGAGTATGTATTTCCTGACTGTTGATTGTCATGACTGATTCATAATCGTGATCGCGCCCTCCCCTCCCGCCGCACCCTCTCCTCTGCCAGATACCAGTGCGACCAGTGCTCCTATCGCTGCCACCGGGCCGATCAGCTGAGCAGCCACAAGCTGCGGCACCGGGGCAAGTCCCTGATGTGTGAGGTGTGTGCCTTCGCTTGCAAGCGCAAGTCCGAGCTGCAGAAGCACATGGCTTCCCAGCACCGCCCTGGCTCGCCGGCCCCACTCTACCCCTGTCGCTACTGCAGCTACCAGAGCCGCCATAAGCAAGCCCTGCTGAGCCATGAGAACTGCAAGCACACCCGCCTCCGGGAGTTCCGCTGCGCTCTCTGCGACTACCGCACCTTCAGCAACACCACTCTCTTCTTCCACAAGCGCAAGGCCCACGGCTATGTGCCTGGGGACCAGGTCTGGCAGCTCCGCCATGGCAGCCAGGGGCCAGAGGGGGCCAGGCAGTGCCCGACACCCCCACCAGACTCAGAGCCCTCAAGCCATTTGTCTGCCCAGCCTGAAGGGTCAGACCACGACCCTGGGACTATAGTGGACCCCAGTTTGGACCAGGGCCTGCCAGAGACCAGTGAGGAGGACAGCGCCCGAAGAGAGGATGGCAGTGAGGTTCCCCAGGGGGATGGCCTGATTAGTAGCCCCAGGCCAGCAGAAGTAGATGAGGGTGGCTGCACTCTACATCTCGAGGCCCTGGGAGTAGAGCTGGAACCAGTGGCTGGGCCACCTCTTGAGGAGATTGCTGAAACAGCCCCTGTGGGGTTCAGGCCCCTGGATGCCTCAGGTCCCCTGAGACTGGAAGGGCCAGATGGACCTTTGGCAGAACTGTCTACCTTTGAAGGTGCTGGGACTTCTGGCCTGAGTACTGAAGAAGAGCCCATTCTGGAAAAGCCTGTCCCTGAGATCCCCAGAAATCTCCCTTCCTCAGAGGACCCCCCTAACAAGTGGGAGGGAACTGTCAAGGCAACTCCATCCACTGAGACAGCCCCCCTGCTCCAATTCCCTGAGTCAGAGTCTTTACTCAAGGCCCTAAGGAGGCAGGACAAAGAACAGGCTGAAGCGCTAGTACTGGAAGGGCGGGTTCAGATGGTAGTGATACAGGGAGAGGGACGGGCCCTCAGCTGCCCACACTGCCCTTTCATTACCCGCCGGGAGAAGGCCCTGAGCCTGCACTCCAGGACTGGGTGCCAGGGCCGCCAAGGGCCCCTACTGTGCTCCGAATGTGGGGCTGGCTTCAAGCAACAGCGTGGCCTTAGCACCCACCTGCTGAAGAAGTGCCCTGTTCTGCTCAGAAAGAACAAGGGCTTGTCCAGGTCAGATTCCTCTGTCCCTCTGCATCCTCTGCCCCCAGGCAGCCAGGCCTCAGAAGATGCCAAAGGGGGGAAGCCCCCATGTACCCCATTAGAAGCAGAGCTAGTGCTCCCAAAAGATGCTCCTGAGCTTCCTAGGGAGCCAGAAGAAATAGAAGAGCCTCTTGCCACACTCTCTGGCTCCTCAGTCCCTCCTTCAGGAAACTCCTTATCCACCGAGACCCCTGAAAAGTTCCACTTTGAGCAGAGCAAGTTTCATTGCAACTCATGCACGTTCCTTTGTTCCCGGCTCTCCTCCATTACCTCTCATGTGGCTGAAGGCTGCCGGGGGGCACGTAGTGTGGGGGGAAAGCGAGGGGCCTCTCAGACCCAGCCTGTTCCATCCCTGCGGAGCAGTGTGGACTCTGCCCCCCTAAACAACTGTAATACAGAGTGCAGCCCTGGTGATGGGGTCACAGCTCTGGTTCCTAAGCAGAAGGGGGCTCGCTTCTCCTGCCCAACATGTCCCTTTAGCTGCCAGCAGGAACGTGCTCTGAGGACTCACCAGACCCGTGGCTGCCCCCTTGAAGAGTCTGGAGAGCTGCACTGTGGCCTCTGCCCATTCACCACCTCTGCGGCTGCTGCCCTGAGACTCCACCAGAAGCGGCGGCACCCCACCATAGCCCCAGCCCGAGGCCCCCGGCCCCCCCTTCAGTGTGGGGATTGTGGCTTCACCTGTAAACAGAACCGGTGCCTACAGCAGCACCAGCGGCTCAAGCACGAGGGAGTGAAGCCACATCAGTGCCCTTTCTGTGACTTTTCCACCACCAGACGGTATCGGTTGGAGGCCCATCAGTCCCGACATACAGGCGTTGGCCGCATTCCCTGTAGCTCCTGTCCCCAGACATTTGGTACCAACTCCAAACTGCGCTTGCACCAGCTCAGGGTACATGACAAAACACCCACCCACTTCTGTCCACTCTGTGACTACAGTGGCTACCTTCGTCACGACATCACTCGCCATGTCAACAGCTGCCACCAGGGCACACCAGCCTTTGCCTGTCCCCAGTGTGAGGCCCAGTTCAGCTCAGAGACAGCACTCAAGCAGCACGCTCTGCGTCGGCATCCTGCACCTACATCCCCAGCCCCTGGCTCTCCTGCGGAGGCCACTGAGAGCTCCCTGCACTGCTCCCACTGTGGGCTGCTGTGCCCCAGCCCTGCCAGCCTGCGAGGACACATCCGTAAACAGCACCCACGCCTCGAGTGTGGGGCCTGCCAGGAGGCCTTCCCTAGCCGGCCAGCCCTGGACGAGCACCGGAGGCAGCAGCATTTCAGCCACCGCTGCCAGCTCTGTGACTTTGCTGCCCGGGAGCGGGTGGGCCTGGTGAAGCACTACTTGGAGCAGCACGAGGGGGCTTCAGCAGCGGCAGCAGCCTCACAGGGGGATGGGGGTGCCGGCCAGCCCCCTCTGCACTGCCCCTTTTGTGACTTTGTGTGCCGCCATCAGCTGGTGCTGGATCACCACGTGAAAGGGCATGGGGGCACCCGGCTCTACAAGTGTACTGACTGTGCTTACAGTACCAAGAACCGGCAGAAGATCACCTGGCACAGCCGCATCCACACCGGGGAAAAGCCCTACCACTGTCACCTCTGTCCTTATGCTTGTGCTGACCCCTCTCGCCTCAAGGTAAGGTCAGAGGCCACAGGGGCCGGGAATGAAAGGAGTACAGGTTGTGGAGAAAATTAGCGGGTTCTCTAATCCTGACTCTCTGATCTTCATCAAGTTCCTTAACTTCTCCAAGCCCCAGATTTCTCATCTGTAAAAGGGAAATAATTGTTCACAGGGTTGTTGCAAGATAAAATTCCATAATACATGCTTGACGTGATAAAGGCATGTGGTAGGTTGGGGATAAGCTAGATAATAACATCTTAGGTTTTTTGAGCACTTACTATATGCCGAACACTAAAACTTTAATCCTTTCAAAAATATGAGACAGTTACTATTTCCCATTTTACAGGTTAATAAACAGAATTAGGGGTTTAAGTAATAATGGCAGAGCTGAGCTAGTCGGGACAGACCTAGGGGTAGACCCAGTGGGTTAGGTTGGTGTCAAAGCGGCCAGACTGGGAGGCCTACCGGTAATGGGAGTATGGATGAGATGCAAGCAAGGAACAGGGTTGTCTGCCAACAGTTCCTCTGCCTGTTTCCTCTATTTCCACATCACTGGTACCAAGGGGTGCACATTTCCTAGGCATACTCTTTGCTCTTCCCTCCTCTAGTACCATATGCGGATCCACAAGGAGGAACGGAAGTATCTCTGCCCTGACTGTGGCTACAAGTGCAAGTGGGTTAACCAGCTCAAGTACCACATGACCAAGCACACAGGTGAGTCTCTGTGGTTATGACAGGCCCAAGGGGTTACCCCATTCTCTGGGACACCCAGCCTCCCTGAAGTATGGTATATGTCCTTACTCAGATTCAGGGCACACATCAGTCGTCTTACTGGGGTTAGGAGTTTGGCCAATTGGCCAGAACAGCTTCCCAACCTACTGAAGACCTGTCAGAATCACAAGAGGTGAACCCGAGAGTCTGGGCATATGCACTTTGTCAAAGCTTCCCAGGTGATCGTGGCACAAGGTCACCCACCTCCCACCGAGAATGCTGCGACTCAAGCATGAGTGCCTGAGGGCCCATCTGTCTGGTTCCTGCAGACAGGATGGCACCATGATGAGTAAAGAGGAGAAAGTGGAGGGCTCACCTGTTTTAATTTACCTTTTCTTTCCCCTGGGGTTGGAGTCCACGAACTGTGGGTTCTCAGAAAAGGGTCAATGATGTTATGCCTGTAATTACCACATATGATTCCCCCCACATAAAGGAATTAACCAAGTGCATTTCAAGCTCTCTGTGTCTATGAATGCTGCTGCTTTCACCTCTACCCCTTCTCTCTCAAGCATTTTCTTTTATTTCTTAAGTTGAATAAGGAGTTGTATTTAAGTGGATTCCCAAGTACTATGAGTATCCCATGACCAAAAGGGGGTTAGAATTGCCCATTTGGAAACTCTGTCGTATTTGAGTGTTCATTGCTATCAAGTAGCTACTTAGGGGTCCAATTAGTTATCAGCATCCATTGAGCACCTCATTGTATACAAGAGGCTGTATTGGGAGAGCATATCAGATAAGACTGGAACATTCCAAACACATGGTCGTTAGTTAGCTAGCTGCTTGTGTTCTTTATGCCCAGGATCCCAGTGACTCTTATGGTCCACTGAACCTGTTCCACGCCTGCCAGTGGTGATTTGTTCCCCATCCTTGCCCTGTCCTACAGGACTGAAGCCATACCAGTGTTCCGAGTGTGAGTACTGCACCAACCGGGCTGATGCCCTGCGTGTGCACCAGGAGACGCGGCACCGCGAAGCACGGGCCTTCATGTGTGAGCAGTGTGGCAAGGCCTTCAAGACACGCTTCCTGCTGCGCACTCACCTCCGCAAGCACAGTGAGGCCAAGCCCTATGTGTGCAACGTGTGCCACCGTGCTTTCCGCTGGGCCGCTGGCCTGCGCCATCACGCCCTCACCCACACCGACCGCCACCCCTTCTTCTGCCGCCTCTGCAGCTACAAGGCCAAGCAGAAATTCCAGGTGGTCAAGCATGTGCGCCGGCACCACCCCGACCAAGCCGACCCAAATCAAGGTGTGGGCAAAGACCCCAGCACCCCCACCGTGCATCTGCACGACGTGCAGTTGGAGGAGCCCAGCCCTCCCACTCCTGCTGCTCCCCAAACTGGACCTGAGGGCTGAGAGCCTCCCACACCTCCCACACAAGAGGCGCAGACTGGAACCAGAGCTAGCCTAAGGAGCTCAGGGCCTGGGAAGGGCTGGCTTTGGGGTATCAGGGTGGCTGGAACCCCCCTGGGACTTTGGCTATCGTACTTTGAAATTAACAGTATATAAAAGAAGAGAGGTGTGGACCACAAATTGAGTTCTGTTGAGGCACAGTTTTTGACCTGTGGGTTCCTAGTGTTCTTGACCATCACCCTGAGTCCCTGCTGTAAGATCTTGGTTTTACCCATTCTGTCTTCTCTTTCCCTCCTATCTGTCAAGTCCTGTTTTCTTTCATCATCCTCGAAACAGTTGTATCTAACTGCATGTGCTGTTGTGCCTAATGCTCTGTAAAGCATGTTAAACAGATGATTACTAGCTTATAGACTCGTTCAAGTCCCTGTCGTAATGTTTCCAAGCTGTCATCTCGATCTGCCCTGTCCCCTCTCAGAACTCTGCCTCTCCTTGTCACCCTCCATAGTCACCAAGTGATTGATTCTGAAACAGGCCGGGGTCTGCCCTCTCTGTCCTGAGCCTGTCTTGGCCCTTGCCCTGCTTCCTATTTCTCATCCCCATTGTCTGCGTAGCTATAGAGTGAGGATTGCCACCCACAAAGCCTCCTCCTGGAAGCAGATTTAATTCAGCACCAGTCCTCAGACTGGCTCAGCAGTCTGAGTTAGAGTTAAAGCACAAAGGTAGTGTGAAACGCAGATGATTGGGGAGGTAAGCCTCTAATCCAAAATTCTATGAGTGCCTCAGAGTGACTGTATAATTAAACTGGGACACACTGGGAAAATTAAAGAGGGTACTGGTAATAAGTTTACCAGGGCAGCATAAACCAGGACTAGTCCGTGAAGATTCTTTGGAGGGCTGGGGTCTTTGTCTCTTTGTCTTCCTTCTTTGTCTCTTCCTTCTTCTCAGCCCCTTAGAAGCTATACTTCTGTACCCTTCCTATGTAGCACATGTAGGGGGTTCCCTAGAAACTTGTTTTCCCTTTCCCTACTGAACCCGTCTACCCAAATGTCCCCCTACCCTTATACTTCCCTTCTTACACAACAATGACAGACCATACTGAAGCCAACTTGGGGAGAAAAGCTCTATTTTACTGGTGGGGTTAGGGAGGAGCAGTCCAGTGCCATGTTCTCTGGAGAGTCATAGTAGTACTGGGGTCAGATCTCCTTCCTCAGTCTTTTTCTGGGGAGCCTTGAGACTTGATTTATCCTTCCATAAATCAAGGCTCTGGATTTTGAGGAAGTTGGGAGTGGAGGGGTTAATGCCTCCTTGGGTTTCTCTGCTCCAAGCCTCTCTCTGGATTTCTAGTTGCAATCTGCCTTTGAGCCAGAGTTAATGGGAGAGATTAGTCCTAGATCTGGGTGTGGAATTAAGTCTACAGCAAGAAGGAAGTCCAATACAGAGTATGCAAAGGGAAAGAATAGGAAAGACTTGTAAAAATGAAAAAAAGAAAGAGAAGGTGGAAGAAAAATCAGGTTCTAGATTTGCTTGTTAGGAAGGGTGAGATAATTTTGTGACTGTGAATACACAATCCAAAGCTTGGTTTTCACCTCTGCCTGCCTTCTGGAGCATCCTTCCAGGTTTTACAATGTCAAGGCAGTGCCCTCACCCTCCCATGAAGTGCTCAAATTAGGATTCGTCCACCTCCAGCCCTTCCTGGGTGCTGATGTGCACGAAGATGGAAGCTGGATGGAGGCTGGTGCCATCCTTGGAGAGCAGGTGTATGTGGCGGTAACCTGGAAAGGGGGAGGAGAGCCGCATTAGGAAGGCAGCCAGAGTGGGGTGTTGGCCAGGGGTCAAAGGACTGGCTCACCTTGTTGCATGCAGGTCCAAGGCAGGGTGTACTGGCCGATAAAGTCATTTCGGGACTTCCAGTTGTAATCCTTTACCACAAACCGCAGCAGGGCCAATTCAGGTACCAGGACCTGGAAGCATAGTGACTGCCCCCAGTACGGATTAAAACCTGAAGTCGGGGGGTGATTAAAGGAACAGACATTGGTGACTTTTCTTTAGGCCTATGCTGGGTTGCTTTCCCTGTATTCTCTCACTTAATTTTCACAGCATTTTTTGGGTGAGGAAATTGAGACTCAGAATGGGTAAGGAATTTGCCCAGGTCACTGGAGCTTGTAAGTGAGGGGCCAGACCCAAGATGTCCAAGTCCTGCTTTGTCCTGTCCCACACCACCCCACTGGAGGTTACAGGGACTATACCTAATGGAGGGCAGGATGGTGGAAAACAATGGTCCTGTTCCTCCACCTGCCCCCAGCACAGCCAGTCTCACCGTTGTTCTCCACGTAGCTGGTCTCTTGCCGGGTTGTGTCTGGGCGGATCCCGAAGATCTCCACTCTCACCAGTGGATCCACAATGGATCTCTCTTTGGTACTGTCCTCTTTGGGGAGTTGCTGACCACTGATCACCTGCAACGAGGGTTCTGGAACCTCACCAGTTCCTGCTCAGCCCAGCCCCATTCCAGCTTTCACACCCCCAGGGGAAGGGGAGGAGGAACCAGGACCTGGCTCCATAGCTTTTGAGTTTGCAAAACTGATCTTCCATGGGTAGTACATTGTTTTCTAGTAATCTATCTGCAATTTAAAATGCATCCAAGTAGAAATTTAACAAGTTTGAAAGTATGTTAACATCAGCAACCCCTTTATAGCACTTACTCTTCACCAGGCATTATCAGCACTTTATATTAAGTAATCACAACACTCTGTGGGGTAGGTAGTATTACACCCATGGTACAACTAAGGAGACTGAGGTTAAGGAACGTAATGTCACACCATGAGCAAATGGGTTTGAACCTAGGCAACTGGCTCCGAAGTCCATGCTGTTAAGGATCAGGTTAGCCTGCCCTCATCAGGAATCCTTCACCCTTACCCTCCTGTCAGGCCCAGCCACCTCTTCCCCCTCTTATCCCAGCTCTCCCACTTTCTTACCAGTGTTCTCCCTTTCCATTGTACCTGGATTAGGAGTGTCTGGGCTTTGAAAGGGCTGATGGGCTTCTCAGGGTGGAAGGAACTCTGGGCATCACGCAGGAAGTCCGGCTTCAGCACATAGCCACAGCCCCCATTCTGGTGGAAGAACCCATCACAGATGTCCATCTCCAGCCCTGCAGTCTGCATGTTCATAGCCACTGGGCCACAGGAGCAAAAGGAGAAGGGAGTCATCTTGGGGCCTGTCCACCCCCTCTTTCAGGGAATTAAGAAGACATGTTGGGTGTAAAAGGGCCTGCTGGAAACTCTTCTGTAGATGCCATCCATTCTCAGCCTGGCACTGGGGATTTAACTTCTCACCTGTTGGTCTTCCACCCCCTCTTCCTTGCCCCTGCTGCCCCCTCACCCATCTGGCAGCCAGCATTCCAGAGTTCCTGGGGGTTGTAGTTGGATGAATCTGTCCTCAGGCCACTGGGATACACACGGCTCAGCTGCCAGGTGTTGTGCTGCACAAACTCATGGCCTGTAGAAAGGGTGTAGAGCGAGATGGAAGTGGGTGGGTCCTCCCACTTCCTTGTGTTCCTAGGATGGACCCTGCCCACACACTTTGCTCTTCTCCCCAGCAACTCCTGATGCTAACTCCAGAAAGCTTCATGGTGCCCCTCTGTTCCATCCAGGTCATCTCCCCCCGCTTTCTTCCCCTAGAGCCTTGAACCCATCATTCATGACTCCTGTCCCTGTCCCTGCTCTGAGGATTTTTTTAACTCTCATCCAACCCTCCTTAGCTCCCTTGCCCTCCTTCTTAGGACACATCTGCCGGCTTGTCAGGCCTGACCCTACCCTTCCCAGTTCCCTCCCTGTCCCTCTCTTTTGGTCCTGACCAGCCTCCTTGATCAGGCTCCTGGCCTTGGTTTCAGAGAAAGACGATATCTCATAGAAGTGGTAGTGCTCCCTCGAATGAGCGAAGCTGTGGAATGAGACAGACTTCAAGTAGACAACCAGGGCAGAGAGGGATGGACACAAGATAGGCTTGGATTTCTGGAAAAGGCCAAAGAGAGGAAGATGGAATTGAACCCTTAGCAATCTGAGAGGTAAGAAGCCAATGGCCAAGATCTAAACTTCACCCAATCTATGCCTCTCCCTACTGCCTCCCCACTGCATTCTCCCTCCTGCCTCACCTGCTTGGGAAAGAGAAGGAACCCAGGCTTGGAAATAGGAGCCTGAGCCATAACCTGACAACAGATAGGCGGACAAAACAGCGGGCACATCACAACCTGGGGATGGGAATGGGAATAAACGCAGTCTACGTATACTGATGGGATCAGTTTCAGCCTCTGGGCTTAAGGGGTCTGCTCTATGTTACTTTCTGGGTAGCAGGTTTTTAATTTATTATTACTTTTAAATAGGTGTCATCTTCCCTACTTCTCATATTTTAAAACAAATTAACAGTAATTTTTGGTCAAAATGTACATGAACCCAGACAGATATGTCAAGGTATGCAAATGGTCATGGAAGTCACACCTGGAAGGATGTGAGGCTCTCAGAACAGTATCTTTAGATTTGTCTACTGAAATCCCATTGCCATCCCTGGACATGACAGCAGGTGAGATACCACAGCCCCAGAGAGAACAGGATAAGCCAAGAAGTCAGCTGAATCAAGCAAGTGCACAAGAAGAGAAATGCAGGCTTAAAACGAGGACGCTGGTGCTCCCCCCAGTGGTGCCCCTTCCTCTCAGGGAGATGGACCACGCTGACACAACATTCTCAGAGCCTTCACCTTCCCTAACTTTTCCTGCTCCTCTGTGGCTATTTCTGGCCCCTCCTAAGACTCACCTTTCCCAAGAAGCTTTCTCTAACTAAGCCCACTTTAGTTGAGGTCACAGAAGTCACTCCAGTAAGCCCTACTTACTCCATATAATAATGCTGCACACACACGCCCATCAGTGGTTTTCAGACTGGCCTTTAAGGGGACTTAAGTATAGAAATGTCTCAGGAGTTACTTGGGGGGACCCAGGAGAGAGCCAAATGGGTGCTTCAACTAGGATGGCTCTGTGTCTACCTATTGTATATACTGAGCTTGCATATAAGATTTCATTCAAAAAGATTTCATGGCCCAAAGAAGCTGGAAAGCCACTGCAGTATTTCTTTATGTGGCAGTATATAGTGGTGTCATGCATGCATTCTTAAGCCTCTTCCACTGGGAACATTTTGCTCCTTGGCCTTCCAACCTGCCTGGCTCTAGTCTCTTTCCATGTGGACTCTGAGTTTATGGTACAGACTGACCAAATGCCAGAGCAGAAAGACCACCCTCCTGATCTACCTTCTCCTTTTTGTCCTTATTACAGGGGCTCAGCTCCTGGGGCTCAGACTCAAACTGGGCGTCCAGCTCCAGCTCAACCTCCTGCTCCGCTTCCAGTTCAGCCTCTAGCTCTTCCTCTTCCTCAAGCTCCTCAAGCGTTAACTTCTTCCCCTTTACCAGGATCTTCCTCCGAAGTGCCTTGGGGACACAAAATGAAGGGACTTGTCTGCTCTGGGACTCTTCTGGGTCCCATTGCTCTCACAGGGCCACCTCAACACAAAAGAAGTGAGTGGTCACGAGTTTCCACAGGAAGGCTGCTGGACACATGCAGTAGAGATTCCCTATTGTTAAGCAAACTTGTAATATCTCTATCTGTATGGAAAAAAATGGTAACTCCCTACCTCAAATGTGACATAAAGATTCCTCGAAGATTAAAGATTTACATGTAAATATAAAGAATATAAGTATTAGAAGAAAATAAAGAATTTAAAAAAATAATCTTAAAGTGGGAAAGCATTTAGAAACACAAAATGAAAACTCAGAAGACAAAAATGATTGGCAGATTTGAGTACACAAAGCTTAAAAGACCTCTGTAAGGCCAAAGACATTATAAGGCAAGAAAAAATAGACTGCAAAAATTATTTTCCAAAGCATTAGTAGCCTTAACATTTAAAAATCATGTATGAGTAAAAATTATAAGTCTAATAAAAATGGGTAAATATTACCAATCAATTCAAAAGAACACCTTTCTTTTTGAAAAACCAGACTTTTCTTTTGTACTTGCCATTATGAATCAACTTGCTACTGCAGTTAGTTGTAGTTACTCTCTTACATGCTGGTTGGAACACAATCTGGTGCATTTTTCCCAGAGAGCAATTTGGCAATAACCAAAATGCCAACATGCAAACTCTTCAACCCAGCAATTTTGCTTCTAGGAATCCATCTCAAAGAGTAAGCTGTATGTACAAGTGAAAAATTCTCAATGACCTAAATGCTTACCATTTACTGCTTATGTTTACCATCTAAATGGCTGAATAAATTATGGTCCAATACATAAAGTGGAATACCACAGAGCTGTTAAGAAGGAAAGAGTATACATGAAAAGACATCTATGATGTAACTTACATGTGAGATATAAAAGGGATATAGAGGATGATCCTATTCATCTTTGTAAAAATGTGAATATATATACATACAGATGTTTATATAAGCACTTAAAACGTCTATGACAGCTGTTTGGGGAGAGGTTGAGATTATGATGGGGGGATTTCCCTTTCTCTACATTGTTTGTAGAGTCTACAACAATTATGAACTATCAGGAAAAAAATTATGACTTCCCCCAAAATAAAAGAAATACAAAGTAAATAATTGACCTAAAATTTAAAGAACTATAAATAGAACTCTGTGCTCAATTTGATTTTTTGAAAATTAAAGTTGACTCCAAGGATATTAAAGGGCACGATGGTCCTTCTAAGGGTGAGAAGGAGGGAACAAGAAGGGCATGAAGGAGGAGCCAAGGTGGGGCCTATGACAGCCACAGTAGAACCTGGGCTGGGGGAGCAGGGTCCTACCTCAGGCGAGGGCAGCTGCATGGGCGGCAGCCCATCCAAAGTGGCGCTCAGCAGCTTCTCGCCCAGGATCTCCGTCAGGTGGTGTGCCATGACCTGCTGCTGCTCCCAGCTGCAGTGGTTCTCCAGAGACAAGATGACTGGGTAGTCTGATGTCTGATGGGGAGGGGAGGAGCGCTGGAGCCAGATTCTAAAGCCTGTAACCTTGCTTCTCTAGGCCCCCCCATTACTCAACTGAGTACCCTGATTGCTAGACTCCTCCGACCACATTCCAGACCTCAAGGAGGTTTTGCTGGGCCTGCAGCCCACCCCACATCTAAAAGTCACTCTTGGGACCCCAAATGTCAAGCCCGTGCCAGGTCTGACCCAGATCCCTCTGGAACCTTAGAGTTTTCAGACTCAGAGTGGGAAAGCCAGGCCATTCTCTGGTTATGTGTTCATTGTCTACTCTCAGGCTTTCATCTTCAGATTCCTGTTGTCCCCCAGCCCCACCCAGCCCTTTCTCTTCTTTCTCCACCCACTCCCAAATGAGTGACAGAAGTTGTTAGAAGTATAGTTACTAGTATCTTGCTATTTCTTCTGACTACTAATTAGTAACACACCTAACACTTATTCAGAATGGCCCCTTAATATTTGTCTGATGCTTCACAGCTAAAATCTTTTACATATATGCCATTTGATATAACCTTCCCTGTGTCCCTTCCCTTCCCAGACCCAGAGCCAGGCACTCTTCCTTCTGATCCTCTTGCCTCACTAGTGTTGCCATCTTGGGGCTCCTACCTGGAAGGCATACTGTGCTACAGTGGCCACGACATCTTTGAACAGGATGCGGGAGGTCAGGGTGTGTCCATGGTAAACGATAGGTTCCCCACTAGGTCCATCCCATATATCCACTTCCACACAGCGGCACCCCCTCTTCAGTGCCCTGCAAGAACCACAACCCCCAGGGACAGCAGGGCTCAAGGTCTGCTCTTCCACCTATGGACCCTCTCCCTACCTCTGGAGAGAATAGTGCTCACTGGCACTGGGACCCTGCTGCAGCTCACACTGATCTCCACCCCCACCCCACCCAACTCAGTCTTTCCTTAGCAGGCCATCACATGCTTCACAATGCTTTGTGTGCTGGTTGTGTATCATTACACAACACCTGAGTTATTCAAACTCTCAATAAATTTACACTTTATTTTCTCTACTAGACATCCTAGGGCAGAAACTATATGTTCCACTCATCTTTGTATGTCTTGAAGCTACTATCCTGTTGCTGGCACTACAAAGATATCTTGACAATTCCATCTAATCCATAATTAATTAATCCATGATTAATCACAATAAAAACAGGTATATTTATTGGCTGTTGACACATGGATTACCTCATTTGATCCTCACAACAACCCAGGCTGAACAGGCACTCTTATCATCACATTTCACTGATGGGGAAACTGAGGCATAGAGAGGTTAAATACTTAGTCCCAGAGTACCAAGTGAGGGAGCTAGGATTTGACCTCAAATAGTCTAACTCCAGAACCTATGTTTGTAACTCCTATGCTCTACTGCCTTCCATTTTAACATTTAGTTTATTTGTTCTAAATAAATCTTTCAGGACCTGAGTTTCAAGAGAGTTTCACAGCCTATGAAAACAGAGAAGCTCCATTTACCCACCGGTTTCACTACCACCCTCCTGCCAGATTTCATTACCTCCTCAAGTCTCTCTGGTGTCCAGGGCTCCTCAGCCACAACCCCCTGACATCTTCCTCTGTTATCCACTGACCTTGCCCTCAATTTCCCACAGATGGTCCCTTCTCATGAGCTAGACTCCTTCCCCCCCAGCTCCCCACAGCACCTTATATATCCCTCAACGCTGCTCTGGCCGCAAAGCTGGTCTCCCACTAGGTAGGTGTTGTGAGAGGAGTTGATGTAGTAGTGGCTCAGGGGTTGAGTCATATCCTGGTAGACTGGGAGGCAGGCCGGGTTGAAGATGTCTCCATCCTTTGAGCAGAGGTAGCTAAGGAAGCCATCCTTGCTCAGCACATGCCGCAGCTTGCCTGGGGCGTAGAGTCAGGGAACACTAGAGTGAGAAGCCCTGAGAGAGAGCACCCCAGCACACCTAAGCCTATCCTCCACCCCACCCTTCCAGGGCCCTGCCTTTCAGATGGTATCTGTTACCAGCCTCCAATCCCAAACCTGCTGCACCCAGTGTCTGTCATCTCACTCATCCCCATGCTCAAAGAATGTCAAAGCTACAAGGGGAATCATTAGGATCATTCTAGTCCAGTGCTGTCCAATAGAACTTTCTACAATGATGGAAATGTTATATTCTGCACTGTCCAGTATCATAGCCTCTAGACATAGATGGCTACCAAGCACTTGAAATGTGGCTGTTGTGACTGAGGAACTGAATTTAAAATTTTAATTTGAGTTAATTTAAGTTTAAATAGTCACATGGAGCTCATGGTTAACCACAGTGGATACCACAGTGTTCAGACCAAAAGGCCAATTTTATAGATGGGGAAACAGGCCCAGAGAGAATCAAAATCAAAGACTTGTTACTGACATGACACAGTAAGACTTGTGTTTTATTCCCTGGGCTGTGTAGCTGCTGCCAATTACGACCTGAGGGTTTCTTCCCATGGTCAGTTTCCACGTGGTGTTTTGAGGAGTATTTATCCAACGTCCCCTGGGACTGCACTCTCTTTGAGTGTCACTCCTTCCACAGCCCTTGGCCATCTCAGCATGGGCTTCATACGGTAACAACAATGACTAACAGTTATTGAGCACTTGTCTTCTGCCAAGGATGTTACACACAGCATCTCTCTTAATGCACTCATCGACATGATGAGGTAGATTTGATATCATTTGCCCTGAGAAGTTAGGTAACTTATCACAAGTCACATAACAGTAAGTGAAAGAGCCAGGATTTGAATCCAGGCAGCGGGTCTACGCCACTGGGCTATGCAGCCTCACAGAGGGTAACATTGCTGCAAGGGCTCCCTTGGGAGGTAGAACAACTTGACTCTCATGTCCAGCTTCCTTGCTCCAGGTTGGACAAGGTTTAGAGATGGAGAATGGCAGGAAGTTGGGCAGGAAGTTTCGTTCTTAACAGCAATAACTCAAATCTCTAGGATAAGTCCACTGTTGCCAGATACTTTTCATGTGCATCATTTCATTTGACCAATTATTTCACAAGTGAGAAAATTGAGTCTCAGATGGGTTAGGTGGCTTGTCCAAGGTTACTCACTAAAAAGCCAAGTGGGGATTTGAGCCCAGGCCTCCTGACTGATACTAGTCTGCAGGTAGACTATAGTATCTGAGATCAGAGCACAAGGGGAGGGGTGAGAGGGAGAAGAAATGTTACTGATGTGGACTGGATCCTGCCCTGGGAATAGAAGATCCTATTTCATAACCCCCTGACATTCCTCTTCTATTTAGTTTTCTGAAATGATTGCTTTACAGCCCCTTTCATCTCATCTACCCACCTGAATATGGAACCAGTAACTCCAATACTTTCTGTTTGACTCTTAAGTTCCTTAGTTGAGGTCGTGAGTGAACAAATGAATGAATGAATGAAAGGGGGTGGAAGCTGGGCCCTAGGAAACCTGGGTCACTTGTCCAGCTCTTACTCATCTCATCTCTAACCATCATTCTCAACAGAAGCACCAGGTAAGAATCAAATAACCCAGATGTGAATCCCAGTCCCTCCTCTTATTAGCTATTGGCTTTGAACAAATCACTTAGTCTTTCAAAACTAAGTTTTCCTCTTTTGCACAACTTATTTAATAATAGAAACCACTTCAAAGGGTCATTGGATGGATTAGAATAGTAATGTGGAGATATTAGCACATTATGGGATACTTAGCAAAGTCCCTGTAGAGATTAATGCTTTTGATTTACAAGGCTGCAGTGAGGACTAAATGAGGTAAAGGGTGTGAAAGTGCCTAAATCATTTATTATTTATAATGTAAATTCCTCACATTCTGAAGGGAATGGAGGACAGGAACGAGTCAGTAAAAGGGACCAGGAAAAAGGTTTGAGGGCAGAGAGGGCATATTTTAGCTCTGCTCGTGAAAAGCTTAATAAATGGCCTCTTCCTCATCCCCCTCAGCCAAGGGCTGACTGGCTGACTGGCTTCCTGGCTCAGGGGCTTAGAGACTCAAGCACCACTTGGAGAATTTGGAGAAAGCCCAGCAAAGGGCAGAAAGCCAGTGTTTCAGGAGACAGCAAACCATGAAGGGAACTGGCAGAAAAGAAATCTTGCACTAGAGGAGAAGAGGCCAAAGCAGGAGAATCCAGGATTTCTTGTCTCCACTGAGGACCAAGGCTGATAAAAGGAAGAACTTCTGAAAGTGTAGGCTGTGCATGAGCATGATAGAGGAAAGGGGACTTAGGGAATGTTCTTCCTCCTGCGAGGTCTAGCATGACCATTGGAGACTCTGGCCTTATCTGGGCAGGAAATGGCTGCCCTCCTTCGGGAGGAATAGTTGAATGAGATAAAGATGATTGGGCAGGGGGCAAAGGTAGGGATGGGCTCGGCCTTCCCTGAGTTAGGCAGAACGCTGTTTTCTCTAGACCTTTCTAATCTTGGTCCCCCTCCCTGCCCCCATGCCTGGTGCTTCTCCATTGTAGCCCTTTTACCATTATCTGAAGGCTCATAACAGTCGATGAGTTCCAGGGCAAGGTCAGAAGCACGTTCTCCTTCTTTCTGCTCCTCTCGCAAGAAATCCACAAATTCTAGTAGGGTCAGCTTCTGCCCATCAGCTGAGAAGTTTTCAAACAGTTCCTGTACCTCAGCACGATGAGTCAGTGCTTTATAGAACTCTACAAATTCTTCTCCCTCCAGAGCCCCAGACTGAGACATGTCTGCTGCCTACAGGAGAAGGTTCAGAGAAGAGTGGATGAACCCTTTAATAGCAAACTTTATGGTTTTAACTTGACCTGTAAGGACAATCTTACTGACAGATGGATCCAAACATGCTTCCATAAAACTCCCCCAGAGCTTCTGACTTCTAATGTTCAAGAAGCCACTTCAGTAAGTGAAAAGCAAAATTTCAGCCATACAATTTGCTACTAGAGAATAATTTCAACCAGAAAGAGTTAAATGCCCCAAAGGTCCCTAAAAGGTCAGATATTTCTGCCTATTTACTCACGATCCAGTTGGAGTTTCCATTGTACTTGACACCTGTGAAATTCTGGCCATGGACAGTGAGGTCCTCAAGGTCTGAGACAGTAACATACTGTTCTTTACCTTTCATAACATTATGAGTCATCTTTCCAACAAGACTGAAGGGTAAGAACCTTGCCACTGCCACTTGCCATTGAGCCTGGCATAATGATAGGCAGGCAGGAAAGATTGGACAAATGGGTATTGCTGGATGCGGTCAGAGTACTTCTGGCCAAGAACATGGCTGTGGCAGGCTTCTGCAAATCCTTCCCTGGAAGACTCACCTGGAAGAGCTGGAAGGCATGTTCTTGGTCCATTTCCACATTCATCAGGTGCAGTAACCGCTGGACTTCTGGAAAACTCATCCGACCATCCTGGTTTTTGTCTCCACGCTGGAACCAGTCACTCAGCCATCCAAGTCAGGATGTCAAGGCAAAAAAGCACTGTGCGTGTGTGTGCGTGTGTGTGTGTGCATGCGCACGTGCACGCAGGTGCACCAATTCATTTCCCCCATTAAATGGTCCAGTATAATCTCCCCAGAGAACCAATCTCTCTTGTCCCTGCATGGCTCAGGTGCTTGCAGAGGCCTCCCTGCTGCCTGCAGAAAGAAGCCCAAGTTCCTTAACATAGAAGTTGTCTTTCACCCCCATGATCTGGCTCCAACCCAGTCTTTTTAACTCACCTCTGCATTCCCTTTACTTTAGCCAGACTCCAACTCCCTGCTCTCTGTTGTCCCATTCTCTCTCCTCTTCAGTTTCCTATCTCCGGGCCTTTATGCATGCTGTTACCTCAGGTAGGAGTGCCTTTCCTTCCTCCTCTCTTTGTGTTTGAATTCTGCTCAGTTTTAAGGCTCAGCTCAGATGCTCCTTCCTCCCTGAAGCTTTCTCAGAACACTCTCAACTAGAATTAAATATTTCTCCTTTCGAATACCTACAATCTAAGTACCATAACACTTCTGTGGTTCTTAGATTATTCACACAATTCTGTTCTCTCCATCAACTAAAACAATACCTGAGTCTCATTAATTTTTGTACCCCTAAAACCTGGCCTAATGCCTGATACATTTTGCTTAATAGATGGTGAATGAATGAAGGAATGAAGGAATGAACGGTTGTAGAAAGTAAATACAATCTAGGACACTTGAAGTGAGTCAACATCACTATGCCCTCTAAGGGGCTGCTTCCTGCACCTGTGGTAGTTAATACCACTGAGATCTTCTGTTTAGCTCTCAGGATCTGCACTTTCTTTGGCTCTTTGGCCCTCACTGTCCCTTCCCCCAATCATGGAGTGTCCGAATCATGCCCAAACTCTGCCTGGCTGTCTTTGCCATCCCAAGTCACCATTTCTCCCTCAATGTCCTTAGCCTCTCATCAGCCTGAGCTGCCCCTGCCCTCCACACTGGACTCTTGGGAGTCCCTCGCTCTGTGCCTCCTTCCACCGGCCCCTATCCCTGCAGCATGCGGCTCCTTTGGTGACCCCTGGCCCCCGCTCTGACTCCTTCGGGCCGATACTGGTCCAGCTGCTCCTGTTGGTCCATGCTGGTGACAAAGTCCGCCAACAACTGGAGCCCCTGCATCCAGATCTGGGCCTCCTCAACACTGTTGGCCACCAGGTCCAGATTGGAGCGGCGGCCATGGAAGACAACGGTGAAGCCCTGCTCCAAGGGGAACTCCTCTGCCAGGCTGCGCAGCAATTCAGACTCATGGCCCTCACGCACTGTCTCCACGTCAGAAATTGAAACTGCCAGGGAAGAAGCAAGTTGGGGTGCTGAGGAAGAGAGTCCACTAAACCGCAGGGGCTAAGGGTCATGGACCAATATTTCTTTCTTCTCTACGGAACAAAATGGAGGAGGAATCCCTGCCTCCACAGGCTGAAACTCTAAAAGCCGTAGTACAGGGAGATGCAGACCCTAGGGGGTCAAGATTCCAAATGAGTCATTGCTGTTTTCATAGGCAGCATTGCAGGGGGCCTGTGCTCCAAGTGGCAAGACCTGGCTTCCAGCTACCAGCTGGCAGTGTGACAGGACCACAATGACTTAACCCCTCAGGGTCCTCATTTAAATAAGAGATGGTCCCTTCCATAGCTAGTCCTGGTAATCACAGGACTGGAGTGGCTGACAAATGGAAACACACTTGCAGGGTAGCAGCAGTTACACCAAAGCATGATATGCCCAGTTCCAGGTTTGAGGGCATCCTCTTTCCAGATGTCTAGGAGGAAGCCAGAGAAATTCTTCCACCCGCTTTCCTCAGCTGGGGTTGGTATGGATTTTGAGCTTTGAGTATGTCTCTAAAGCATACTCTCTTAGATGTGTCCTGTGATCAAATTTGTAGAGGGATCATAAAGTGTTTGGCTAATAGGTTGCACACTGTTATGATGCACTTATGATATTTAAAAATATTCACCATAACAGCTAAAATTTATTCAGTGCATTCTGGTTTTCAGGTCCCATGCTAGGTGCCTTATGCATCCATTCACTGAGTCCCTCTAACCTACGAGGCAGGTATTGTTTAACCCCCTTTTACAGATGAGGAAACTAAACTTAGTTTAAGTTAAATAACTTGTCCAAAGGTACTCAGCTAGAAAGTGGCAGAGCCAGGACTTTAATCCAGACAGTCTGATGCCTGACATCATGCTCATATAACAAAAACAAAATGAAGAAGATATAACCTGTGATATACTGAACCTTATTATGTGCCAGGACTCTTCTAAGCCCTTTACATGCAATAATTAATTTAATCCTCATAAGAGCCTTAAGAGACAAATACTGTTATAATTTCCATTTTACAGGATCAGACACATACACAAGTGGGATGACACAAGGGCACAACGCAAGCCCCTGGTCCCTCCCCTGCTCTCAAGCTGCTGGACTCCTCAGGGTCCTACCAACCCATGTGCCCACCCCAGCTAACCACATCACTCACAGCTTGGCTTGGCACTGCCTCCTGCCTGCCGGGCATGCCAGACTGTCATGCCGTCATCCTGAAGTCTGAAGTATCTTAGCTTCTTCCAGCTTTTGGACCTCACCTTGCGCATCATGGTGCCTTTCTGCATCAGCAGCAGGTCTTGATTGATGGGCAGCCCTGGGCCAGGAAAAGCAGAGGCAGGGTAGCTGGAGGGGAGAAGGCAAGACCCAGGAGGAGCTCTTGACACCCCTGGGCTGTCTCCCCAGGCCCTCCTCTCCTGCAAGGGTACTCACGGCTTTGCAGCAGGGACGCCATCACCTACTGCTCCACCAGCTGTGGCCCCAAAATCCCCTGCACGAACAAAGAGGAGCAAAAAACTCTGGGTTAATTTTGGTGGTCTTGGAGAAACAGATCAAGAAAAAAAGAAAAGAAACCCATGTCAGGCACTTCATCTACAGAGTCTGTCGCTGTTTATACTACTTATTTGAGTTTGATGACTGAGGCTGAGAGAGGCTAAGAAACCTGCCTCAAATCACAGAAGGCTTCAGATTTTAAAGCTAAGTCAGTCTGATTCCTGAGCCCGTGCTGTTTCTCCAGAGAGGACTAAACCACAGACTCCTGCCATATACCTGCTTCCTTCCCAGTACCCCACAATCCACTAGGTAATCCCATGTCACACTTCTCAGCTCCTCATTTTTGGGAAACACTGTCTTGCTGGCTTCCCCTTTGCAGAACCTGGAATTTCTCTACATGCTAGCCTTCTCTTCTCCAGGAGGAATCATCCCAGCTTCCCTGATGTTTCCCTGTAGATCCCACAGCTCCTGAACACCTAGGGAAGAGCATGTTTTGTCTCTTCCACAGCATTTAGTGCTATGCTTAGCTAAATAAGCCATCTTCTACCTTCACTCTGTGAAGCATATTTTATAATCCTTTTCATCAGTTATTCTCACTGTTTTAATAGACCCGATAAGTTACATATTCTCAGACCTGCGTTCCTAGGTTTTCTCTACTTAAAGAGAGTACCTCCTTCAGGATATATGCTAATTTAGGACCTAATTGAGTTGTCCTAGGAGGTAAAAATAAACTTCCCTTGAAGAGAACCAGAAGATTTGATATGTGGCCACTTTGATTCTAGCTCTGCCATTATAAGAAATACTCAATTCTTGACCAAATCATTCTGAAGTTGGCAAAGCTCATGAAATATAAAGCTCTATGCTTTTGAATAAGCAAAGGATCTACACTTAAATAGAAATAGGTTTTTTACATGATAAGTTTAAAATGTTGACAATGGTGAACATCTTAAAAACTAAAAGAATCATTAAAGCAATCTGCTAGTGTTCCATTAAAACATCATGCATTTCAACTTTTTATATTTTACAAATGAAAAGAAGTCCAGAAATGTTATGTGACCTGTCTGAGGTCACACAGCATATTAGAGCCCTCTCTCTCTTTAGTGGGAAGAGCTGATGAAGTCAAGGAGTGACTAAGTCTTTGGGAAGAATGTGGAGGTCACTGAAAATAAAGCTTCCCTGACTGCAGGACCTAAGGAAGGCTTTCTAAAGGAGTGACACTGTGCAGGTGCCCAGGAGGAGAGGGGAATCATTCTGTACCTAAGTGGGAAAGATAACTCAAGGCAACTCTCAAGAAAGAACCCTGCAACAGTTCCAAGAAGAAAAGGTTTTGCTTCAGGCTGAGGCTGAATATGTGAGCCTGGGTGAGATCAGAAGAAACCTCTGGATGGAGAAAGGCACACAGAGTGTTTCCTGAAAGATGGAAGACCCTGAAAGAAGGGTCGAAATGCACAGTTTGAATCTGAGGCTTGCCAAAGTTATATGGAGACTGAAGTAGAAAGTAACCCTCTTAAATGTCTCAGGTCCTCAGAGTTTAGGGAGGGATGGGGTCAGCCTGGGGCTGAAGTCTAATACCCCCAGCCAACACCCTGCCTTATCCTTTTCTAAACTTCAATTCCCATGTCTGGGGCATAGGGACTCTGAGATGGGGTGGGCCTTGGCCTTAGGAGAGGACTTAATTACCTTCCCTTATACTGTGTTCAGGACCCCCACAATGGTGTCCTGAAACATGGGAAGCCTGGGAACAGAGCCCTGTTTTGGAGCCCACCTGCTCTCAGGCCAGTCTTAGAAAATTGTTTATCCTCTTTTGTCAAACTCTTCCAACTCTTCCAACCCCAGGGCTTGGCATGCTCTTCCAATTCTGCTCCCATTCCCCAGTGACTATTTTAAACCTGTGTTCAGGTGACATGTAGCCAGAAGAGGGCCAATTTTAACTCAGAACACAGAATGTCAGATCTGGACTTTGTTCTCTAGATAAGGAACTGAGGACTAGAAAGATTAGTGGGACTTCCAGAGTCACCTAATGAATTAAGTGGCAGAACTGGGACTAGAACCGAGATCTTCCTGTGACCAGCTCAGAGATCTCACCAAGACTCTGACCTTAGCAAGGACTTTCTCTAGGAAGCAGGTAAAAAGCAGGGCTAACAGGAGGAGAAAAACAAGTACCAAATAACTTCACTCATTTGTGGAGTATAAAAACAAAACAAAACTGAAGGAACAGCAGCATACCCACAGACTCAGAGAAGGAACTAGGGGTTACCAAAGGGGAGGGGTTGGGAAGGGTGGGTGGGGAGGGAGAAGGGGATTAAGGGGCACTATAATTCACAATCACAATATAGGTAGATCACGGGGAAAGCAGTACAGCATGGATAAAACAAGTAATGACTCTATAACATCTTGCTACGCTGATAGTGACTGCAATGGGGTGGGTGGGTGTGGGTTTAATAATATAGGTGAATGTTGAAACCACAATGTTGTTCATGTGAAACCTTCATAAGACTGTATATCAATGACACTTTAATTAAAAAAAAAAGCAGGGCTAAGAATCAATGAGGGATATCAATGCTTTACTCCCACCCCCCATCATTTTCTGTTTCCACCATATCCCACATTTAATAGCCCTTTTCTGTCTTCCCATTTTCCTTCCTTTCCCACCCTCTGCCTGACCCCTTCCTTTTCCTTTCTCAGCTCACTCTTGTCTCTCCTGAACCCCTCTCTGCCTATTTGCTCACTTGTCAGCCTCTCTATGCTCTCCTCTTCTCATCCCTTCTCCCATCACCTCTTCCTCTTTTTTCTTCTCTAATTCCCAATAGCTCTGGTTCTCATCTCCTTGAGGGATGTGGTCCAAGAAGGAAGGCATTTGGGTTCGGATACTCGGTAGCACATCCCTCTGCTCAGCCTCACTTTCCTCTGTATCCTAGGAGACTGACTAAACAAACTGCCCAGAGAATGCAACTTAGAACCCAGGTGTTCTAAGTCTTGGTGTTTCTTCTGGTGTCTGAAGGTAGGCAGGAAAGGATGGTCATAGCTGCCGTAGGTACAGTGAAGAGGGAAGGGACAAAGGATTTGGGAGTGGGAGCAAGAGCCAGAGGCAAGGAGCAGAGGATAAAGACTGAGAGGAAGAGATACTGGGTCTTACTGTTCACTCCTGGACATGTGGAGATCTCAAGGGTACAGATAATACCCTCTAAAATACAGGTGAGAAAACAGAGACACAAAACAAGGTGGGAAGTGGGCAGCGCTGCTGAGGAAGATTCGGTCCTTCAACTTCCAGGTGGCTTCTGTGTTTTGTCTCTTCCACAGCATTTAGTGCTGTACTTAGCTAAATAAGCCATCTTTTACCTTCACTAGAGATGGACTTTGGCAGAGTTGCCAATAGTGCCGATGACATTACAGTGGAGTTTGGAGTGTCTCAGGTCTCTCCGAGGGGCAGGAAGGATGAGAAGAATTTTGCCTACCCTCTTGCTTCTGAGCAGGATTATGCCTGACCTGGTTCAGCTAAAGAGGACAGAATGACTGGTCACAGGCCATAGCCCTCAGGGTGCTAGAGTATGCGGACTCTACCACATCTAATCCAGAGGCCCCTGGCTATATCAATTCCTCCCTGGAGTGTGTCTTAACACAGAGATTCCTTAGCCCCACCCACCATCTACCAGATTATAATTTTCAAGGATGGGGGCTCAGGAATATTTCTTTTTGACAAGCACCCCTGATACACAGGCAAGTCTGGGAAACCCTAAACTCCTTCCTGTCACAGATCAGAGAGTTGCTGTCCAAAGTCTCACAGTTAAGAGCAAAGTCAGGGTTAGAGGCAAGTGCTCTTCCCAGCCCAGCACTCTGTGTGCCAACAAACTGCCGTGGCCCACCGAGCAAGCTAACACCGAGGTATCCAACTCAAACCCTGGTCTTTCCAAGGAAATCTCATGATTCTCTCCCTATTACTAAGGTTTCTATAATCCCCAAGGGTCCTGGCCAACCTTCCTTTGGTATTTTCAACAGTCTGTTAATGCATCTGGGGACAGCCGGCTATTCCAACTTTCTCACTAGGGTGGTGCTCACCTCTGAGTAGCGGCCCTGGGTAGCTAAGAGGTCCCCATATAAAAAGGCGACTTGACACAGCCAGGAGGAAAATTGTAAGTCAAAGAGCGTAAACTAGAGAGAACCAGGAGGTTGGAGCCTTGCGGACCTTTCTGGGTCAAGGAGTCCAGGGTACAATTTAATCAGGGTGGATAAGCTTGTGGAGGGCGGAGGCAGGGACTCAGGCAAGGCAGAGCTTGGAGCGGAGGCTGGTCAGAGCCTCCAGGCCCTTACCGTGGGCAGGATAGCAGTCCTGTCTGTGGGCTCTGTGCTGCTTCCGCTGGGGGCCCGGGAATCCCAGCTGAGCTCCTCTGCTCCTCTGCTCCTCTGGCACTCGCTGGCTTTCTTCCCTCTTCTAATGCAGTTTGCTGCTGCGACTGGCAGTGTTATAGCCAGAGGAAAGGAGAAGGTGCTCTCCTCAGTTCAGCCTTTCAGCTCTTAAAGGCCCAGGACACTGGCCAGTGTGAGGGGTAGTGGGGGAGGGGCAGGTGGAAAAGGATTAAGGGGAGGGATTGCCCGGCACCACCTCTCCAGGGAGGAGGAACCTGGCCGCCCTTCATCTTGATGCCAGCCCCCACTGACCCCAATCTCACAATAGCTCTAAAAAGGAAAACCCAAGGCGTGTCTGAGCTGCAGTGCTGCATGAATCACTGCTTTTCATTCTGGTCGGTTTCGCTCTGCATGTTACACAGCTGTTGGCCCTTATTTCATCTGGCCCCTTCCCATGGTGTCTGTTTCCACTGGCCTGCGCCTGTGTCTCTGCATCCTGCCTTGAAAGGCACTCAGTTTAGCACTGTGGCACAGGGCAAAGAAAAAAGACAGGATGGGAAAGAAGGAAGGTGAGGAGAAAGGAAAGAGAGGAGTCTTAAGAGTGTAGAGGGATAGGTTAGTATCTATGCATATATCAAGCACTCGCTTAATACTGACGGAATGCATATGTGAATGCATGAAAGCACTCATTCTTCCTTTACGTTCATTCATTCTATGAGCAGTCGTTTGGCACTTCCACACAAGGACACATGGGCATGTTCATAAAGGTGTTTGTTGAGATGAAGCAGACTCATGGTGTGTGAGAATCAAGGACAAAAAGAGGAACACAAGACTGGAAAGACACCCATCTGGGAAAGGAAGGTAATGAGTTTCCTACAAGGTTAAGTAAATAGGCAGCTGAAACAGAAATGAAAATGGAGGAAAGGGTGAGGTAGTACAAGGACATGGGACAAACATCATGATTAATTTTTCCTCCCTATAATGAAAAATGCTGAGATATAAATAGTAGAATAAGAACAGGAGGGACCCCATCTTAAGGCTAAGATTCCATTTGAAAAACCAGGGAGTTAGGGGGTAATGATTCCCAACATGTTATGGTGATAAGCCACACCAACCAGCCCTATCTTAGGGCCAGGCGAGCAGTCCTAGATGATGTTTCCCATGCTGGAGGGTAACCATTATCTTGGGGAAGAAGAGCGTCAGTAAGTTCCTTAAGTTTTTCTTACAGAACATCTAGAAGACTGATGACGTCAGCATCTCTACCACTACAGAATAGACATCAGGAGGCCACTCATCAGCCCCTTGGCCCTCTATCTCATTCTTGAAATCCTTAAAAAGCTGAATCCTAAGGCTTTAGGCACACCTCTTTCCTGAGGCTGCTCTCATGCCCCTTTTTTTGAGTGTGTGCTTTGCCTTAAATAAAGCCTTCTTGCTGCCCAGCTTACTGCACTTTGCACTCTTCCAAGCCTCTTAGGAGGTTAATAAGAGACCCCTTTCCTGGTGGTAAGCGTCCTTGTTACTTCACTACTACATTCAATTTTCTAGACTTAAGCACAAGTCTTTACTTTCTCTGTTCTACTTCAGACAAGTAGGGGAGGGCTACTGAGATTTCTGATTTTGGGCTTGCAAGTTCCTGTCACCTGAGTGACCTGGACTGCAGCTATACGGTCGTGCTCTTTATTAGCCTGCCCGAAAATCTCCTTTCTTTTTTGGGGGGAGTTCTCAGAACATAATTTCACTCCATTCTGTGGCTCCTCAGAGTCCTGGGGGGTGCTAAGGGGCTTAGTTCCCATGCTGTGCAGATTCAACTGGGTATTACATGCCAGGTGACCCTGGCTTCAGGAGTTAGCAAGGGATCTGCCCTATGCTGAGCAGTTCAGTGAACTTCCCTTTCCTCCCTCTGTTCTTCCTTGCTTTCTACTGCCTGCATGGCTGCTGCCCTTCACTGCTACTCTTGCTTTAATGAATTCCTTCCTTATCCACACTCATCAGATCTGTGTGAATTCTTCCTTGGTCAGAGTCAAGAACCCTCTCCTGGGTTGAGGTCTCACCTAGCAATTGGACTGCCTGCCAATAAGGGGACCAAGTCTTTTTCTTAGAGAGGAATAGGCGTTGTAAAGGGCTTTATTATGACCCTGGACCCATACTTCACAATGAGAAACTGAAACCCAGGGACGTTTAGGCAATGTCCTGGACTTACGTGTCAGCAGCAGATAACCAGTCCCTTGTACTTTCCCAAGCACTGTGAGTTGGGGCCTACTTTGCTCTGCCTTGGGAAGGCTGTATGGGTGGCTCTTTCTGGACCTGTGGATGACAGTAAGGCAGCTGAGGGCATAGGGCACAGCCCAGTCTTGGACTTCTGTGGGGTCCTTTTCCAGTGAGTTGTGTCTTAATTAGAGGCAGAGGGAACTAACTGTATGAAATAATGTGATTTAAAGTGTACTGAGATTTGGCTGCCTCTCGACTCCCCCAAAACCATTAACTACCTAAAATTCTACCATTAGGGATTATTTATAGCTAAACCTTTACTCCCATTAAAATATAAAATCTTCCTAAGTGATTACCATAAATATCAGGATAGTGGCTGCTTTTAGGAGGGAGGAGTTTTGATGGAATTGGACAAATGGCTGGCTTCTGAAATAGCTGGCCAAGTTCTCTTTCTGGTCCTGGGTGCTAACAAGGGTCTTCACTTTATAGTAACATACTAAGGTATATGTAGTTAATATTGCTTTAGTTTTTTAATGTCGTTTTCTATGTTATATTTTAGAGTAAGAAGGTTTCAAATTTGTAACTGATAATTCCTGAAGCCTTTTTGGTTTTTCACCACTGTACCTAAGTTGAGTTCACCATACTCTAACTGCAGGTTTTAATAAAGGAAGAGTGTGTAGGGAGGGCAAGCAGAAGACCATCCACAGGGAACAGCAAGATGAAGGGAACATCAAAATGGAAACTTTGATTTCAGATTTTACTTAAAGGAGGCCCTGTCTCACATACTTGTCTTACTCTCCCCCATTTCTACCCCCTCAGCATCACCATGTCATTATTTTCTGTGCTGCCCCTTATTCATATTCCCCACTCCTCCTCTACGCTCCAGAATCATACAAGGTTTGCCTCACAGTTTGCCTCACGTAATTGCTGTCCAATCTCCTTCCTTTCTGGGTGTTCTGTGAGGGGTATTATCACTCATCCTGGATTTTCTAGATTCCAGATGTGGGAAAAATGGAAGTTCCTATGGCCAGGATACTCACCTGACCCTAAACTACTTGATGATGTAAGTGGCCTACTGCTAGGCGAATGCTTCCACACCTGTAGGAAATTAGCTATTTTTGACTGAGTTATATAAAAAGCTTACTGCCCAGTACTTTGGGCAGTGGCAGAGATAGAGGTGGATTCTGGACCTGCAGACTGCTGGATGCACATGCGATTCTAGTACTTGACCTACTGCCAGAAGAATAAAGCTGGGTATGAATCCTCTTACCCCAAGAATATTCCATTGTCATTTATTTATTTATTTATTTATTTATTTTTTGTACTGCCCTCCCCGTGCCCCCCCAACATTTTATCTGCTAATCATAATCCATTGTCATTTCTCGGCCTCACAGAATCCATAGTGAACTTGGCAGGGGCTGAAATCTTGCCAGGCAAGACATCAGATCTCAAATATTCTGTTTCAGTGTTCTCATAAACACACCAATGTCCCCCAAGTCATGTGTTCTGATTTTTTGGGCAGACACTTGGAGACCCTCATGGTAAGAATAGCTCCAAGAAGTGAGTTAGAAGACATGCCTATTGTAGTGCATGCTCTTCAGATTCACGGACAACACAAACAGGGCCCCGGACACAGAAACAGTCCATCTGGTTTGGTTGTTCCAATTTCATAATGATCCTGGCCCTTCCCCCACTGTTGTCTATTATTAACAGATCCAGAAACCTGATCAAGGCAGCAGCATCAGGACTGTCTGGGAACCATGCCCAGAAAGGCCTAGAAGCCCTAAATTGAAATGAAGGGGCAGCTGGCAAAGGAGGAGACCTAAAAAGTGTACTCTCATGCTGCCATCCATGCAAGCTTAGACCCTCTTCCTGACACCAGCAGAGATTCTCTAAATATCTTGCTTCATAGGACAGTCACGCTAGGGACTCAGAGACCAGTTCCCCAGCTTATCCAGCCAAACTACTCAAAATAAAGCCCTTCTTGGTGGTCAAAAAAGCAACTCAAAATATTCAATTCCATCAAAATTATTAACATGAGATCACCTGTAGCATCAAAAGCCAGGATAATAACATCACAAGACCAGAGAATATACAGCCATTCCTCCATTCCAATGACATTAAAAACAAACAAAACAAAACAAAACAAAACAAAGCGATGGGGGGAAAGGAGGTATAGAATCAGAGAACAAGATGATAGAATAAAAAATCCAAATGTAATTATTCCATAGAGAGGAAGCTGTCAGGAAAGGCTATAAAAATAAAAGTGCGTGCTGTTTACAAAAGAAATTCTACAGAAACTTGTTACTAAAAGGTTGAAAGTAAGGATATACAGGAAAGGAAAGACTCCAACTTTGTTCTTATTTAAGATTGCCTCGGTGGCTGTTGTGGCATTTCATTTCCATACAAATTTTACAATCAGCTTTTCAATTTTCACAAAAATAAACCTGCTGGGATTTTACTTTGAATTGGGTTTAATCAGCAGGTCAATGAATTTGCACACTTGCAGTCCAATCCCATGGAGACAATCTCTCTCCATTTATGTGTTTCTTTCAAGAATGTTTCACTTTTTCAATATAAAGATTCTGCCTAGTTCAACCATTGTGGAAAGCAGTGTGGAGGTTCCTCAAAAGACTCAAAATAGAAATACCATTTGACCCAGGAATTCCACTCCTAGGAATTTACCCTATGACTGCAGCAGCCCAGTTTGAAAAGGACAGATGCACCCCTATGTTTATTGCAGCACTATTTACAATAGCCAAGAAATGGAAGCAACCTAAGTGTCCATCAGTAGATGAATGGATAAAGAAGATGTGGTACATATACACAATGGAATATTATTCAGCCATAAGAAGAAAACAAATCCTACCATTTGCAACAACATGGATGGAGCTAGAGGGTATTATGCTCAGTGAAATAAGCCAAGCCGAAAAAGACAAGTATCAAATGATTTCACTCATATGTGGAGTATAAGAACAAAGAAAAAAACTGAAGGAACAAAACAGCAGCAGACTCACAGAACCCAAGAACGGACTAATAGTTACCAAAGGGAAAGGGACTGGGGAAAATGGGCGGGAAGGGAGGGATAAGAGGGAAAAAGGGGCATTACGATTAGCAGATGTAATGTTGGGGGGGCACAGGGAGGGCAGTACAACTCAGAGAAGACAAGTAGTGATTCTGTAACATCTCACTACGCTGATGGACAGTGACTGTAATGGGGTTGGTGGGGGGGACCTGATGAAGGGGTAGTTTAATAATCGTAATATTGCACATGTAATTGTAAATTAATGATAATAAAATAAATTTTATTAAAAAAAAACCAGAAAAAAAAAATAAAGATTCTGCCTACATTTTGGTGCATCTATTTTGAACTATTTGATTTCTAGTGCTAATTAAAATTTTTTTCCATTTTGTGTTGAATTTAGAAACACATAATTGATTTTTGTATATTGACTTTGTATTCTGTGACCTTGCTAAATTCAATTGTTTGTAGATTCTTTTGGATTATCTAGTTACACATTCATGTTGTCAGTAGAAATGTGGGTTTTTTCCTCCCTTAATAATCCTGTTTATTCTGTTGGTTTATCACACTGGCTGGGACCAGTATGATGTTTAATGGAGGTATGACAGTGGCCATCTTTGTCTCATTCCTCATCTCATGGAGAATGATTTCAATATAGGCATACCTCATTTTACTGTGCTTCACTTTATTGAGATGTGCACATTTTTTTTTTATAGATTTAGAGTTTGTGGCAACCTTGCATCAAGCAAGGTTGTTTTCCCAAGGGCATTTGCTCACTTCCTGTCTCTGTGCCACATTTTGGTATAAATTCTTGGAGTCTTTCAAAAACTTTTGCTATTGTGTTTGTTATGATGAGCTGTGATCAGTGATCTTTGATGTTACTAGATTATTTCAGATGCCATGAACCACGCCTATTTAGGTCAGCCAACTTAAAACCATAAATGTGTCTGACTGCAGATGTGGTGGAAATAGTTAAACTAGAATTAGAAGTGGAGCCTAAAGATGTTACTGAATTGCTGCAATTTCTTACTTTAATGAATGAGTTGTTTCTTATGCATGAGCGAAGAAAGTGGTTTCTTGAGATGGAATCTAGTCCTGGTGAAATACTGTGAAGATTATTAAAATGACAAGGGATCTAGAATATTACATAAACTTAGGTGCTAAAGCAGCGGGATGATTTGAGAAGGTTCACTCCAATTATAGAAGAAATTCTACTGTGGGTAAATGTTATCAGACAGCATTGCATGCTACAGAGAAATCATTCGTGAAAGGAAGTCCACTGACATGGCACACTTCATTGTTGTCTTAAGAAATTGCCACAGCCACTCCAACCTTCAACAATTTTTGCAGTAAACCCAAATTAAATATGATGCATTATCTTTGTGTGGCTAGATTTGATTTGCATATTTTGTCTGGGAATTTTATCTCTATTCACAGGAGAATTTGGCCCTTGGTTTTCCATTTTTGTGATATCCTTGACAGGTTTTGGTGGCTTGCTTTTACTTCAAAAGTGAGCTGGGATCTGTCCCCTTTCCTATAGTCTCTGGAAGTTTATGAAAGACTGGGCACTAAGATATGGGTGATACTCCTTTTTCCATTTCTAACGTTGTTGATGCATTTTTTTTTCCTAATCATTCTACTAAGAGTTTATCAATTTTGTTTTCAAGGAAATTACTTGCCTGTTTTTATTGTATTTTTTTCTGACTTTTGCCTTTTCTGTAGTTTTCGCTATTCTTTCCCAGCTTCTTAACATGAAAACTTAGACATCAGCCTTTCTTTTGTAATGTATGAGCTTAATGTTTCTTTTAAAATATTGCTTTAACTGTATACCATAGGTTTTGCTACAACGTATCTTGCAACAATTGAAAAATTTTTTTCTAATTTCCTCTGTGATTTCTCCTGTGACCCATATGTTATCTAAAACTGCACACTGGTGGGGACTTGATAATAGAGGGAGTCTAGTAACCATCATGTTGCTCATGTAATTGTATATTAATAATAGCAAAAAACAAAACTGCATGTTTTTTAAACAGGGACTTTACAATTTTCCTTTTCCTAGCTTAATCCCACTGTGTTCAGAGAACATTCTTTTTTGGAATTTTCTGAGGCTGGCGTGATGGTCCAGCTATGATGGTAAACCCTTCCAACGTAGTTAAAAAGAATATGCATATTCTTGGCTTTAGAGTACAGTGTTATACATCAATTAAGTGAGATTTGTTCACTTTATGTTTTTGAAATGTATTAAAATATTTAAGATTCAAATCCACAACATTCAGGAAAGAAATCTCTTTTCATTCTATGGTTTCCTATTCCAAATGTTTTCCTTGAGCTTTTGATAGCAATGACTATATCTCCCCTCTTTCCCAGCTCAAATACTGAGCAATGGAATCATATATATAGATAGTAAGGAAGGCAAGCCTTTAAGGTTACCAATGCCTCTCCTTGCCCTGTTCCACCACTGAAACAATTATAGGTCCTCCAAAGCCTTAGAGAAAAGTTGGAAGCTGGAAGAGTCTGTCTCACTGGGAGCCAGGAACAGGCATACAAACAACTCTGGAGATGTGCTCTTAAGTCTTGAACCACAGAAGGAAATGAATATTCAAGTCTGTTATAAAATATTTCAAGTGTTACCTTTTAATTTACAGGTTTATCCTAATGGCCACTACAGCCAGGAATGAAGTTCTGTTCCAGCAAGAGATACTTTATCAGATTAAAGGCCAACAACTCAGCCTCCCAAACAGTTTCTGTACATCAGCAAGGCTCTCCCAAAGGACCTATCCACAAAGGAATCATCACTGCCCTCTTGGCAGGACAGTGTTAGTGTAGGTGGACAGAGGGTAGAGGCAAGGGTGATGAGGATCACCTGACCAGTCATCTGGGTATTTCTACAATGACAAAATAAAATCTCCAGGTTAAAAGAAAAATTAGTTTTATAAAAACAGAAACATGTTTATTTCAATCCTGTTCATAGAGTGAGACGTATGGAAACAAAAAATGAGGGGAGGGTTCTCTTTATACACACACGACATCAGGATCAATTACAAGGAATAATACCCATTTCCACCCCAACCCCCCACTGTGTGGAGTCCAAGGCCAGCTGAGAATAGATGGAACAATAATTAAGACACTACAGGCACAGTAACATGGCCAATGCACCACAAGATGGAGAGAGAAGAGAACACCCCAGGGAGCAAAGCCCTGGGCCTCAGCTGCTTCTCCAGTGGAGGGGAAATGAGAAAACTTTGGCTCAGCAGGAAGGCGGTTGGCAAAAATCAGGGTTACTGTAGCTGGGCTCTCCAGATTACAAACTACTGGCTGAAGGGAGTCAAGATGTCAATTTAATCCATGCTGTCTTCTGTTTTCTCCAAGATCTTCAGGCTTGAAATTGAGAGCTGGCCTGGTTCTCCTCTTCATCTTGGAAGGCAGGGTTAAGTGCTTATTCTACCCTTCCTTTATCTAGGATACTTAATTACTACTTTCCTGGCTCTGAAGTGACAGAAGCCAACTAGCAAGGCCGGCTCCCTTTGTGAAAGTCGGCTAGAAAGAGCCCTTATGTTGGCAAAACTGCCTCTGCAAAAGTCTCAAACCTTGCCCCTTAGAGAGCCTCTCCAAACTTGTTCAGGGACACCTTCAACTGTGTGAAATGTGGACAAAAAATACTTGGTTTGTCTCTAGCTGGAGTAACAATCCCATCTCTGATTGGAGATGAGGATGAGAGAAAGAGAACAGGTGTTTGCAGAGGGAAGGACTGGCAGAAAGCAAGGCAGTTTACACTGGGTTACAGATGCAATCCTCTGGATTATGACTAGAGTCATCTAAAGCTCCAGAGAAGGAAGGGAGATTCTCTGGCACAATATGAAAAAGTGGACAATATTTTTGTGACAACCCTGTAGTTCTCACAGACCAAAAGGGAATGTGTCAAAAAAAAAAAAAAAAAGACTCAGGCAAGAGTCCAGCCCTCTATCTTAAATATGAATATAATTAACTCATTCTGCTAATACTGCTTCAAGTACAATCATGAACACAGACGGAGCTGCAGAAATTCACACTAAATCAAAGACTGGGATCAAGAAACCTATCATCTTAATCCCAGGCACCTCCCTTTCAAAAGTCATCCAGAAAATATCTTTGAGGAATTCAGTTGAAGGGGAGGTCCACTGCCGACTCTCGTCCCCCAATATGATACCCTTCCAGGACAGCCTGATGAATTAAGACATCTGTTTTAAGTTTAACAGGAGGGAAGTAAAAAAGGGAAAAGCACTGAGGTTTGGAAAAGCTAGCAGCTAAAGCCAGAAACAAGGTTAAGGTCCTTGTGGCATCCAGAACTGGGTGCAGAAGAATGGAAGGGAAGAGTTCTCACTGTCCTTTGGCTTTCTTTATCTTTGCCCTGCCTCACATTCCTCCCAACAGTTCATGCAGCTATTGGCCTGCTAGAGGGGATGTAATGCCCAGACCAACTTTTTATTGAGCTTATGCAGCTAACAAACTTGTAAACAGTGCCAATTGACAAAGTTTTGCTGAATATTACAGCTGTGTCCACTAAATGCATCTCTCTCTGAGATTAAAAACAAAAAACCAAAGTAAACAAATACTGAGAGAGAGAATGAAGAGACACATCTTGACTCTTCCAGGAAGGCAAAATAAAAAATGCCACATGGCTTGGTCCCAGGCGGTCACCATGCCTAGAGTGCTGCCGCTATCACCACTGTCTCCCCTCCCTGCCAGCTGCTAGGTTGAGTTGGGGGAGAAGGGTCATCTTGGACATGCTGCAAATACAGCATTTGCTGGTGCTGACACCCTCCTGGGGCTGTGGTGGCAGACTGCTGTGTCAGGAGCCCACCTCCCGGGAGTAGAAGAGGGAACCCAGGTTGTTAAGGCAGCCTGAGATGGCAGCCCATACACCTCAGCGGGGGTACCTTGCCCCTCTTCTCCAGTGCAGTTCAGCATTGAGGTTGTCTATTCCCAGTCGGTAATAAAACCTGAGCTGTTTTCCTCGCAGATTCCCTGTCCCTTCCCCAACTTGGGGAAGTAGTGGGAGGGGACAGGGGAGGATCACTGAGGGGGCAGGGGGATACCCCGGGGATCGGTGACCTGGCCCTCTTGCAGGTTTTTCACCAGTTGTGCAAGCCAGCGTTTCGTGGTGGTGTCATCTTTTAGCACCTGGGCAAAGGTCGTGTCCTTCAGCTGGTCAGGGAGGCACTGCCTGAGCGCTTCACGTGCCCTACATCAGAAACAAACAAACCAACCAGGGAGACCAACAAATAAACTCACATTTGGGGGACAGGGAAAAGCTCCTTTCTTAGACATAAGTAGACAGTATCCTGGGAAATTATGAATCTGTTGAGTTACTTTGAAAAGCCATTAAAATTCCTTAAAGCTTATATTAGGCATGGGCTCAGAGATCTCCAGGATGTGTTGCCTGCAAACATTTTCAGAATGATGCCCCAATGTAGAAATTCATGGCAAACCAAAACGGAATAAAATGGTGCAACTGTTTACTTCAGCTCAAACTGCTTTCTAATTTTATTATAAATATTGTCAATATACTGTTAGAAATATATGAGTTATAGTAAATGGAACATTTCTAAAATCAGTGCATTAACAGGGAATATGATCCGACTCATAGTATGACGTTAAATTACAAACTAACATAAACTTATCTTTCCAAAAACTGCTTCAGTTTTATAGTTAAAACCTTAATAAGAGATAAGCAATAAAAACAAAACTGATTATCAAACTTTTAAATGTTTCATTTTCTTTAAAAGATGACCAGCAGAATGTCAAATCTGAAAACCTCAAAAAGGTAAATGTTAACTATTTATAAAGCTGTTTTAAACCAAGTTACAGCTTTTGTATCCAGACCTGTTTTCTTTGCACAAGTGGAATTTTCAATAAACATATTTTCAAATTTTGGTGAAAACAGGAACCAGTGAAGGACAGGACAAAATGATCTGAGAAAAAACTAAGGCTTGAATAACCTCAGTGGCAAAGAGGCTGAGTTCACATTACTTCAAGTTACCTCCATTCCTGGGAACATAGAAATTACACCATTATGTGGTGTAGCAGAATCTGACCAAGTGGCTTTCAGCATGAATTATGGATTTAAAAGCAAAAGGCCAAACATTTCTAAAATGCACTGTATCTACAATGTATGATTTCCAACAGAAACATTATGAACATAGGGAGATAAAATAATTAGCTCAAGGAATTTACAGGAATCAAGGAGAGAACTGGAAATATAATTCAAGAGCCCTCTGGGCTGTGCTCCTTTCTGAAGAGATCTTTGAAAATTAACTTTTTTTTGACCACCTGGAGTGGCAGCAGAAAGCTCAAAACACAGGAGCAATTTATCACAAGGTTGCCTGGGAACTGTCTGGACTGTCTGGAATGTTAGAGCAGGGTACAGAATTACAAGGGGGAGATAAAATTCTGATGGATTTTTAAATTCAGCACTTCAAATTTTAAAAGGAATTAATCAAGTTCTGTATCAAACTAAATAGTTATGTCACTTCTATATCTAAAGATTCACCACAGTATTTCCCCATAGTCCTCCAAATCCTGTAAATGTTTACCTGGGATTATCCGAGAGTCGGAGGTAACATCTCACTACATGCTTCAGCAGACGGGCGGAAGGCTCTTTGGATAGCTGCAGGACCATCTTACCCTGTTTCCCCCCAAAATGGGGTGGGGTAGGAAAAAAACCCACAAAATAAAAAATAATTCTAGTTGGCATCAGAGATCAGATATTGCAAGAATCATTACACAAGGGTCCAGGGTTGTTATTTCTAGTTGGAAGACTGAAACCACTCAGTGTCAACCGCAAAGGGACTAAGCTGTATGATCAGAGGTGGTTGAAAAGGTGGCAGATAAAAAGAACTCACCAAGATCATGGCAACATGGGAGAAACGCTCATATGTCTGACATATATAAGCCAAACCAGTGTCATCTAAGAGGATCTTTTGCAGGATGAATGTGGCAACCTGGAAGAAACCAAATCAAAAACATTGCTCAGACCTGTCTTCTAACTATGTAATCATCTCCCAGGAATAACCACGAATCAGAAAATTAAGCAGAGGTCTTTGCATTATACACTACTTACTTGAAAAGATATAGAGTACAAAAAATTAATAAATATTACCCGTACTGAACACTATCTAAGTTAATAATAAGTATTACCACACTGGATACTTACTATGTGCCAGACTTTTCCCCAAAGGCATAATATGCCGTATCTTATTTTCATAGTAAACCTGTACGGTAGGTACCATTGCTAGTCTCATTTTACACAAATGGATAGGTTCTGGGTAATGATCAGATTCTTAAAAACACAGAGACTTTCTCAGTTATTGAACACCTACTGTGTGCCAGTTATAACTGCTTATCAATAACTTGTCAGGTTAAGGTCTCAAGGGACAAAGCTACTAAGATGCAGAGTTGAGATCCAAACCTAGGTTGAATACAGAGCCTCTTCTTTTTTCCATGGGCCAATATGATTTTAGAGATTCAGTTATGCCTCATTGCTTCCAAATGAGGTAAGGATTTTCCTATTCTTTTTCCTTTTTTATTAAGGTATTATTGATATACACTCTTATAAAGGTTGCACATGAAAAAACAGTGTGGTGACTACTTTTACCCATATTATCAAGTCCACACCCATACCCCAGTGCAGTCACTGTCCATCAGTATAGTAAGATGCCACAGATTCACTGTTTGCCTTCTCTGTGCTACAGTTTTCCCCATGACCCCCCACACCATGTGGACTAAACATTATACCTTCTCCCTCCCTCCCTCCCCTCCCGCCTTCCCACACCCTTCCTCTTTGGTAACCACTAGTCCCTTCTTGGCATACAGAAGCTTTTTAGTTTGATGTAGTCCCATGTGTTCATTTTTCCTTTTCTTTACCTTGCTCGAGGAGATGCGTTCAGGAAGAAGTTGCTAATGTTTATATTCAGGAGATTTTTGTCTTCTAAGACACTATGTTGTCTTCTAAGAGTTTTATGGTTTCATGACTTACATTCAGGTCTTTATCCATTTCGAGTTTACTTTTTTGTATGGGGTTAAACAATTTCATTCTCTTGAATGTGGCTGTCCAGTTTTGTCAACACCAGTTGTTGAAGAGACTGTCATTTTCCCACTGTATGTTCATGGCTCCTTTATCATATATTAATTGACCATATATGCTTGGGTTTATATCAGGGCTCTCTAGTCTGTTCCATTGGTCTATGGGTCTGTTCTTGTGCCAGTACCAAATTGTCTTGATTACGGTGGCTTTGTAGTAGAGCTTGAAGTTGGGGAGCATAATTCCCCCAGCTTTATTCTTCCTTCTCAGGATTGCTTTGGCTATTCGGGGTCTTTTGTGGTTCCATATGAATTTTAGAACGATTTTCTCTGGTTTGTTGAAGCATGCTGTTGGTATTTTGATAGAAATTGCATTAAATCTGTAGATTGCTTTAGGCAGGATGGTCATTTTGACTATATTAATTCTTCCTATCCATGATCACGGGATGTATTTCCATTTATTGGTATCCACTTTAATTTCTCTCATGAGTATCTTGTAGTTTTCAGAGTATAAGTCTTTCACTTCCTTAGTTAGGTTTATTCCAAGGTATTTTATTCTTTTTGATGCAATTGTGAACAGAATTGTTTTCCTGATTTCTCTTTCTGCTAGTTCATTGTTACTGTACAGGAATGCCATAGATTTCTGTGTATTAATTTTGTATTCTGCAACTTTGCTGATTCAGATATTAGATCTAGTAGTTTTAGAGTGGATTCTTTACGGTTTTTTATGTACAATATCATGTCATCTGAAAACAGGGACAGTTTAACTTCTTCCTTACCAATCTGGATGCCTTTTATTTCTTTGTGGTGTCTGATTATTGTGGCCAGGACGTTCGGTACTATGTAATAGAAGTGGAGAGAGTGGCATCCTTGTCTTGTTACCGATCTTAAAGGAAAAGCTTTCAGCTTCGCACTGTTAAGTATAATGTTGGCTGTGGGTCTGTCATATATATGGCCTTTATGTTGAGGTACTTGCCCTCTATACCCATTTTGTTGAGAGTTTTAATCATGAATGGATGCTGAATTTTGTCAAATGCTTTTTCAGCATCTATGGAGATGATCATGTGGTTTTTGTTCTTCTTTTTGTTGATGTGGTGGATGATGTTGATGGATTTTGAATGTTGTACCATCCTTGCATCCCTGGGATGAATCCCACTTGATCATGGTGTATGATCCTCTTGACGTATTTTTGAATTCGGTTTGCTAATATTTTGTTGAGTATTTTTGCATCTACGTTCATCAGAGATATTGGTCTGTAATTTTCTTTTTTGGTGAGGTCTTTGGCTGGTTTTGGTATTAGAGTGATGCTGGCTTCATAGAATGAGTTTGGAAGTATTCCCTCCTCTTCTATTTTTTGGAAAACTTTAAGGAGAATGGGTGTTATTTCTTCTCTATATGTCTGGTAGAATTCAGAGGTGAATTCATCTGATCTGGAGGTTTTGTTCTTGGGTAGTTTTTTTATTACAGATTCAATTTCGTTGCTGGTAATTGGTCTGTTTAGGTTTTCTGTTTCTTGCTTGGTCAGTCTTGGGAGGTTGTATTTTTCTAAGAAGTTTTCCATTTCTTCTATGTTTTCCAGCTAGTTAGCATATAGATTCTCATAATATTCTCTTATAATTCTTTGTATTTCTGTGGGGTCTGTTGTCATTTTTCCTTTCTCATTTCTGATTCAGTTTATGTGTGTAGATTCTCTTTTTCTCTTAATGAGTCTGGCTAGGGGTTAATCTATTTTGTTTATTTTTTCAAAGAACCAGCTCTTGGTTTCATTGATTTTTTCTATTGTTTTATTCTTCTCAATTTTATTTATTTCTTCTCTGACCTTTGTTATGTCCCTCCTTCTGGTGACTTTGGGTGTCATTTGTTCTTCTTTTTCCAATTTCAGTAATTGTGTCTTTAGACTATTCATTTGGGAATGTTCTTCCTTCTTTAAACAGGCCTGGACTGCAACATACTTTCCTTTTAGGACTACCTTTGCTGCGTCCCACAGAAGTTGTGGCTTTATGTTGTTGTTGTCATTAGTGTCCATATATTCTTTGATTTTTGTTTTGATTTGGTCATTAACCCATTGATTAATTAGGAGAATGTTGTTAAGTGTCCATGTATTTGTGAGCCTTTTTGATTTCTTTCTAAAATTTATTTCTAATTTTATACCTTTGTGATCTGAGAAGTTGGTTGGTAGAATTTTAATATTTTTGAATTTATTGAGGTTCTTTTTGTGGCCTAGTACGTGGTCTATTCTGGAAAACGTTCCATGTGCACTTGAGAAGAATGTGTATCCTGTTGCTTTTGGGTGTAGAGTTCTGTACATGTCTGTTCGGCCAATCTGTTCTAGTGTGTTGTTCAGTGCCTCTGTGTCTTATTTTCTGTCTGGCTGATCTGTCCTTTGGAGTGAGTGGTGTGTTGAAGTCTCCTAATATGAATGCATTGCTTTCTATTTTCTCCTTTAATTCTGTTAGTATTTGTTTCACATATGCTGACACTCCTGTGTTGGGTGCATATATATTAATAATGGTTATATCTTGTTGGACTGACCCCTTTATCATTATGTAATGTCCTTCTTTATCTCTTGCTACTTTCTTCGTTTTGAAGTCTGTTTTGTCTGATACAAGTACTGCAACACCTGCTTTTTTCTCCCTGTTGTTTGCATGAAATATCTTTTTCCATCCCTTCACTTTTAGTCTGTGTGTATCTTGGGTTTGAGGTGAGTCTCTTGTTAGCAGCACATAGATGGGTCTTGCTTTTTTATCCATTCTACTATTCTGTGTCTTTTGATTGGTGCATTCAGTCCATTTACATTTAGGGTGATTATCGATAGATGTACTTATTGCCATTGCTGGCTTTAGATGCACCTTTACCGAAGGTTCAAGGGTTGCTTCTTTACTATCTAACAATCTAACTTAACTTTCTTGTTTAAGTTATTGTAAACACCGTCTGATGTTTCTTTATTTCTCTCCCTTCTTATTGTTCCTCCTCCATTGTTTATATACTAGGTGTTTTATTCTTTGCCTTTAGTTAGTATTTGGATGGTCTGCTTTCTTTGCTCTGATTTCATTTTCTGGGGTGACATCTTTTTAGCCTTAGGAGTGCTTCCCTCTAGAGCAGTCCATTTAAGATATCCTATAGAGGTGGTTTGTGAGAGGCAAACTCTCTCAGCTTTCGCATGTCTGGAAATTGTTTAATCCCTCCATCATATTAAAATAATAATCGTGCTGGATACAATACTCTTGGTTCAAGGTCCTTCTGTTTCATTATGTTAAATATATCATGCCATTCTCTTCTGGCCTGTAAGGTTTCTGTTGAGAAGTCTGATGATAGTCTGATGGGTTTTCCTTTGTAGGTGATCTTTTTTCTCTCTCTAGCTGCCTTTAATCCTCTGTCTTTATCTTTGATCTTTGCCATTTTATTTATTATGTGTCATGGTGTTGTCTTCCTTGGGAGATCTGCGGGCTTCCGTGGACTGCGAGACTATTCACTTCCCCAGCATGGGGAAGTTTTCAGCAATTATTTCTTCAAAGACATTTTCTATCCCTTTTTCTCTTCTTCTTCTGGTACTCCTATAATGCGAATATTGTTCCATTTGGACTGGTCACACAGTTCTCTTAATATTCTTTCATTCCTAGAGATCCTTTTATCTCTCTCTGCCTTAGCTGCTCTGTATTCCTGTTCTGATTTCCATTCCATTAACAGTCTCTTGCATCTCGTCCAGTCTGCTGCTAAGCCCATTGATCACTTGTCTCATTTCTGCATTGTCTTTCCTCACTTCCCTCACTTCCTTCCTCAGCTCTTGCATCTTTTTCTGTAGATCCATCAGTATGGTTGACTTTTGTTCTGAATTCTTTTTCAGGAAGACTGTGCATTTCCATCCCTTCAGGTTCCCTCTGTGGTGTTGTTTGGGTCTGGGTAAATTTTGTTTGTACCATATTCTTCTGTCTTTTCATGTCAATAGAAGTGGTCGCTGGTAGGTGCCACGTATGTCAGCTGGGCTCTTTAAGACTTTTAAAAAGAAAAAAAGAAAAGAGACAGAAAAAAAAAAAACAACGCCCACCAGTAGTAGATTCTGTGAGGATGCTGTAGTTGGTGCTGTTGCTCCACTATTCCGCAGCCGCAGCCGCGCCGCTCCTCATGGCCTCTTGTAGCTCTGGCCGGGGTGGGAACCATGGGAGGCTGCTGATCTCTGTGGGAAATCTCAGTACAGCTACTTTTTCCCAGTCTCCAGGCACGGGGTCTGAAATTCTCCAGGACTCCCAGCCTGCTGGGCTGAGTGTGCTGGGACGATCCTGCTCCTCCATTGGGTCCCTGTCTCTTTAAGACCGCTAAAAATGTGCACTTTTCTTTTGTCCCGGGGAGCTGGCTGCAAGGTCCGGGTGCGTTCCCGGCTCAGATCCTGCACCCTTTGTATCTCCAATCTCCGATACACCGCACGACGTGTGTCAGTGCCCCCGGCGCAGATCACCAGGGCTGGTTATTTTGCAGGCCTGTACTTCCACTCCCTCCCTGCTCTGAATTCTCCTCCCACCGGTGCGCTGGGGTGGGGGAGTGCTTGGGTCCCGCCGGGTCGCGGCTCCGTATCTTACCCGCCTCGCGGGGTGCCTAGTCCTCTCAGGTGTAAATGCAGGCTGGGTGCTGTCCTGTATCTTTTGGTCTCTCTTTTAGGAATAATTGTATTTGTTGTATTTCCATAAATATATATGGTTTTGGGAGGAGATTTCCGCCGCCCTGCTCACGCCGCCATCTTCCCGGAAGTCTGGACATTGATATTTTAAAAATACTTCACATGTGATCATGCAACAGCCCTGACTGAGACCCTCTGTTTTATCGGGTGCCTACTATGACAAGGTGTTAGACTAAGTATTGCATATAAAAGTAAACATGATAAGGTCCCTATTTCCATGGAACAAAGGAAGAAAGAAGAAAGACAAAGCAGGAACTGACTACTAATCATAAAAGGCAGGATATGAGAAGTATTGTAGGTGAAGTAGAAAGGCCAATCAGAATGGATTAATTAATGGGCAAGAAATGCAAATAGGTGAGAGATCATTAGGATGTGCGTTCCTAGAAGAGGAACAGAGGTCACAAAAGAAGAAATGAGTCTTTTTCTGTCCCAGTCAAAAGAAGCCAACTTGAAAAATGTTTTTATAGGCAACTACTAACAAGAGATGTCAGGATACAGTTGTATACATTCCAATCATGTCCCAGAAAACTACTGAAATTAACAAAAAGAACTAAAATTGAGGAACAAATTAGAGAAAAAAGCATTCACATAGGCCTACACTTATCCTTTCTGTCTAAGTAGAAAACTGAGAAGTATAAATACCTCCCTAAAACACATCCCCCAGACTGGGTAGAAAGTATTCAGAGGTAAATTATTTGACTCAAAGGTGACAAACTTAGTTCATACTACCTCTCTTTTCATCCATTAGTTTTGAACAATAGCAATCTTGGGTAGAACTGCTCCAACATGGAACATCTGCAGACACATACCCCAAGACACAGTAACAAGTAACAATTATCGACATTTTCAAAGAAATTGAAGAAAACATGGACATTACAACACATTTAAAGAAAATTCAAAAAAGGCTGAAAAGACATGAGAAGGAGAGGGTAAAACACTAGGAAAAAATGAATATAAAACTGAACTGCTACATATATACATAGAATATTTCTGGAAGGATGCAAGAAAGTGGTAACTAATATTGATTACCATTAGTAAGAAGAACTCAGAGGCTGAGGTAGGAGATTTCCATTTATTTGTATGCCTATTATACTATTTGAATTTTTTACCTTAAGAACGTATTATATTCATAATAAAAAAGTTTTAAAATCCTATCTGCTTACATCTAACTCAGCAATAAACACACTGAATTAAAAATTAATGTGACAGCATACTTTAGAAGCAAAGGCTGGATATTGCTAAAAATATCCAGCAACACAGGAAAGTAGCCTTAAGAAAAATTACATATGAAATAAAAAAAACTGAAAGTGATACGAGGGAAAAAAGAGGGATGAAAGACAATGTAGCAATAACTGATGTTGCTCAACTGAGAAGGCAGAACAAATTAAAGAGAAAATTATAAAAATAAAAAAGAGACACAATACGTTCTTCCAGATAAAAATCTGATATGACACTATCAAGTAAACTTAAAAATAATAAAAGACAATGATATCCACACAGAAAAGACAAGTTCACCAACAAAATGAAAAAATTAGGCTGGCCAAAGATTTCTCTGCATTAGTCAACAGCAGAAGACAACAGAGCAATATCAACAGAGTTGAAATGAGATAAGAATTCTATATCCAGTCACATCATTCATGGTTGAAGTGCTAAGTAAATAAGCAAAAACTCAAATATATATATATACACACACTTGAATTTGCATTAAAAAAAATGTCTGGAATAATATAGTCATGGAATGAAAAGTAGGTTTGGAGAAAAGAGAAATTTAGTGCTTAACTTTATATCCTTAATGAAGGGTCTGGGTTTCTTAATGATCATTAATAAGAATTTTTATTTATTTTTTATTTTGGTATCATTAATCTACAGTTACATGTGCAACATTATCGTTACTAAACTTCCTACTTCATCAGGAAGAATTCTTACTCAAATGAGAAAAAATGTTTTAAAAGTTTCAAAAAGAGTGGAGGCAGAAAATGATCCCAGAACCATAAAGAAATAACACAAGAGCCACCACAATGTAAGAATCCTAATAAGTTAAAAGTACATACTGTTTTAGAAAGTTCACTTCCAGATTCCATAATGCGCAAACACAGAGGGATAATTTCTGTTGTCAATAAGAAGTTGATTACTTCCTGCTCATCTGTTTTCACCAGGGCCCCTAAAAGAAAATAGGCACAAAATTATTTCAGAATCCGAGTCCTCATCCAGTTAGTTGAAGTTAGCATCAAACACCAACAGAAGTTTGTATGTCAGAAATTCAGATTCATACCCACGTTTAAAAAAAAAAGGAAGAGAGGCACAGGCTGACTTATCAGTCAGCACTAAAATTCAGGCACCAAGTTTGGACCATTATCTAGCTAGCAGCAGTTTGGCCATCTAAATCATTTTTCTACTGCTCTTGGTGGACAATCATCACCGTCTAGTCTCTATTTTAGGTAAGAGGGAAATCTACAACAGTATCAAAGCATATTCCCAGGTAGTAAAGAAATGGTGTCACTCTGACTCCTACTTCACAATGGGCATAAACAAACATTACTTCCTGGTTATTTAATAGCCACTATTTCTAAGAGCATAAACATTTAGGATATACCAAAACAAGAAGAAACACAGAAACACAGAAACCTCCCCCCCCACCCCACACACACCCAGACTTTACTCCTGGTTCCACAACCAGTTTACCTAAGTTTGGTTAAAGCTACCTTCCCTTTGTAGGCTTGTTTCTTTCTTTCTAAAATAAGAGTTGGAACAGATTGTTTCTAAAATTCATCCCAATTCTATTATTCTGTTAGTTTTTAAACTGACACCACTACCAGGTGACAGACACAGTTAAGTGGTATCTTCTCCATCCTGTATACAGGGAATCGGGGCCCCATTAAACAAATTATTCTCTGAGCCGCCCAATGCATCACTAGCTTTTATATGAAAGGCCTTGTTAAACTGGACCTGTAACAACCAAATTCAACCACTTTAGGAGAGAATAAGGAATATTACTTGCTTTAATCAAAACTGGCAATTTACCAATGCTGTATCTCTAAACCCAACAGCAAATACCATAATTTATTAGCATGGCTTACAGCAGATGTCAAAAATTATCTCATTTATATTTTACATGTAGGTCTAAAATCCACTGAGTTCATTTTTTGTATAGAGTACAAGGTATGGATTGTGGTTTACTGTTAACATATGGATATCCAATTGTTTTAGCACCATTTATTGAAGACTATCCTTTCTACACTGAATTGCCTTTGCTCCTTTGTGAAATATCAATTGACCATATTTGTGTGGGTCTATATCTGGACTCCCCACTATGCTCACTCATTAAGAAGCCTATCTTTTCTCTAATATAGCACTATCTTGATTACTGTAGTTTTCCAGTTAGTCTGGAAATCAGGTAGTGTATGCCCAATTTTTGTCTTTTTAAAAAAATGCTTGGCTATTCCAGTTCATTTGCCTTTCCACATACATTTTAGGATCAGCTTGTCATTATTATAAAAAAAATCCTGCTAGGATTTTGCTGGAAGTGCTCTAACTCTACAGATAGTTTGGAAGAACTGACACCTCACCAATATTGAATCACTGATATACCAATCAACAAACATGGTATATCTCTGCATTTATGTCTTTTTTGATTTCTTGCATCGTTTTATGGTTTTTAGTTACAGATCTTGCACATACTTGATATTTACACCCAGTTTTTCACATGTTTTGGTACTATTATGAATGGTAGGTCTTTAAAATTTCAATTTCTAATTATTGCTAGCACATAAAAGTCTGTATACTGACCTTATATCCTGCCACCTGCTAATAACTTCATTAATTGTAGTTTTTTAAAATAGATTTTTCGGTATTTTTTTCTTACATAATCACGTCTGTGAACAGTCTTATTTTTTTCCTTTCTAATTTGTATACACTTTTGTTTTTTTCTCTTGCCTTATTGCAACAGCTAGGATACCCAGGATGACACTGAATGGTTAGAATCAATATTCTTGCCTTCCTCTCAATCTTAGGGGGCTCACATTCAGTTTTTCACATTAACTATGATCTTAATGATAGGTTTTTGATTTTTGGTTTTTGAACTTTATCACGCTGAAAAAGTTCCCTTCTATTCCTGCTTTGCTGGAATGTTCGTCATGAATGGACATTGAATTCTGTCAAAGGCTATTTTTTTTTAAGCTACAGAAATGATCATATGATGTTTCTTCTTTAGACTGTTGATATGGTCAATTATACTGACTGATTTCTGAAAACTGAACCACCATGCATTCCTGGGATAAACCCCACTTGGTCATGATGATACTTTTTATATATTGTTAGATTTGTTAGCATTTTGTTGAAAATTCCTGCATTTATGTTCACAAGGGGTATAGGCCTACAGTTTTCTTATAATGCCCTTTTGTGGTTTTATTATCAGAGTAATGTTAGTCTCATCAAAAATTGAGAAGCCTTCTATGTTTTGGAAAAGTTTTATAGAATTGATTCTATTTCTTTAAATTTTTGGTAGAACTCACCAGTGAAATCATCTGAGCCTGGAGTGTTTGATGTTAGGTTTTTAACTACAAAAGCAATGTATTTAATAGATGTAAGACTATTCCACTTTCCTATTCAGCTTTGGCAGACTGTTTCTTCCAAAGAATTTGTCTGTTTCATTTAAGTTGTCAAATTTATGGGTGTATCGTTATTAGCAGTATTCCCTTGTTATCCTCTTAATATCTGTAGTCTTATACTCCTTCATTCTTGATTATTTGTAAGTTGTGTCTTCTCTTTATTCTTAGTCTGTTGGTTAGAGGTTTCTTAATTTTACTGAAAATTTTCCAGTGAGAAGTTGGGGGCGGGTGAAGTGGGTGAGGATGGTCAAAAGGCACAAACTTCCAGTTATAAGATAAGTTAAGTTACGGAGATAAACTGTACAGCATAGTGACTTCAGTAACAATATTATACTGTACACCTGAAAGCTGAGAGATCTTAAAAGTTCTCATCACAAGAAAAAACATTTTGTAACTATGTATAGTGATGGATGTTTAAATTTATTGTGATCATTGTACAATATATACATACAGCATATCATGTTGTACATCTAAAACTAATAAAATGTTATATGTCAATTATATTACAATTAAAAAAGTACCAGCTTTTGGTTTCACTGATTTTATTATTTTTCTGTTCTCATTTTCATTGATGTCTGTTCTCTACTATTTCTTTCCTTCTGTTTGCTTTGTTCTAATTTGCTTTTTCTTAAGTGAATGCTTAGATCATTGATTAAAGATCTTCTTTTCTAGTATAAACATTTAATGCTACAAATTTCCCTCTAAGCTCTGCTGTAGCTGCATCCTACACATTTGATATGTTGTTTTAGTTTTTATTTAGTTTTAAGTATTTTCAGTTTCTCTTATGTATCATTTAATTTATATTCAAGCTTGTCTGATAACCCTTGAACTATAAGCAAAAAGTCTAGGCCCAAATATTTACCTTCTGCTTGTTCTCTCAACTGACTTGTAGAAACTGAATTTCAGAAAACATATGCAAGGATAAACAATTGGCTTAATGATGTCCAAGTATTTTTTTCATTCCCCACTGTTGACTTTATTCTAACATTTCATAAATACATCATGCAATGCAACAGTCAAAAAAACCCAGCAGAAGTAGGATGACTTGAATCCAAATTAAATCCTACATGAGAAATTTGTATACTTTAAAAGCAGAAAGGAATATACTGGGAAAAAATTTCTAATTAGAGTGCCACTTGGGAGGAGATGTAAAAACAACATTCATTTGGAATATATGAGATAATGGTTGCTCCCTAAAGGTAGGCTAAAATGTCTAAGAAGTATGTCTTAAGAATACCAAAGTTTTAAATTATACTTCCTGATTCATGATTTATAGTCATAGGAATGTGAACACAGGTTGAACATAAGAAACAAAGTTTGTATAACCAATGCTTTTATCATTTGGTCAGTACAAAAGCAAAAACTATGAGAAAAAGACATCGAAAAAGGGAAAGGTGATTTGACAAAGAAACCTCCAATGTATCTGCTTGTCACAAATCTAAGGATAGTTCTTTACTACCCATGAGTCTGAAATCTGAAATAACTGATATATTTTCTTGAGTCAAAAATCATTTTAGATGTATCCCCCACAGAAAGAGTACATGGAAACATTAGCTTGAGCATGCAAAAATTTAAGTAAGTGGAATAGAAAGAAACCCCTGGAGTTATGGGAGAACAGCTTGGAAGTGAGAAAGATAAAAAACCAAACTCAAATTCTTATTCCTGTAATAATACTCTTAATTTATTGACTGAAGTTCTTGCTCTTTACTCTCCCTTTAATTTCAGTAATTAAGTTTCTACATATATGCTGAATTTGATCCCAAATGTTGGGCCTCATAACTTTATTAACAACACTCAGCTTGGTACTTCGTAAGAGCCGCCATGTTCCTGATATTTGTTAGTTGAAAACAGACTCAACCACAAAGACAAAAACAGCTGGTGAACAAAAGGTATACAAGGCAAGACAGAACATCTAAATTAAAATCACTATTATCAACAAGGATTTCAGGCTTGCAAAACAACCCTAATAACTTACCAATCACTCCAAGACTGGTTAGCCGAAGATATTCAAAGGGACGTGTTTTGCTGACGGTGTGCAAAAAGGGATACAAAAAAAGGGGGATGTGTGCTGCAAGAAATGCTGACCTAGAAGAAAAAAATTATCATATTCAGAGCCCAGAGTCAATTTCTAAGGATTCTGCACATTCAAATTTCCAGGTGGTTAGTTCTGCAAAGTCTATAACATTGTTAGACAAAGGAATCTTTATGAAAGACTGTTACTGTTACTGGTCATTTGTCTTAAATCAGTAGTTCTCAGTTGGGGTGATTTTGCCCATCAAGGGATATGTGGCAATGTCTGCATATATTTTTGGTTGTTACAAATGAGGGGGTGCTACTGGCATCCAGTAGGCAGAGGCCAGGGATGGTGCTAAACACCCTACAGTGCCCATGAATAGTCCTCTCCCCCCTCCCACCACAAAGACCTACCCAGCTCAAAATGTCAACAGTGCTAAGGTTAAAAAACCCTAGTCCATGCCAGTAGTTAACGAGAATACAGGTTTTTTCCCTATAGTCAGCACCAAGCATCTTAAAAACTGATAAAATATCCAACTGCAGATTTTTCAAAACAGGTTATAAAATGCAGTTAAGTGCCAAGAGTTTCTCCTAGATGTTTTCCCTCACCTAATTCATGAATGAACAATAACATTCTCAGGTACAGCCAGATAAAACTTTATAAACCATGACAACAAAACAAAGCAACTATTAACAGGTTTATCTGCTATGCTTAAATGCACACTCTTTTTTTTTCTAGAGCATTTCAGATACACTAAGTATTCTAAAAACATTTTAATCTGTAGCTAATATGTCAGGCAATCAGTCTATTACTTTGTATTATTTATAATTACACCTTGTAGGAGAGCCAATACCCCAAATTTGTAACAAAGTACTCTTGTATTTTTCTGAAGTGCTTAAAAAAAAAACCTGTCTTAGTGATTTAGCAATGCTAACCATCATCTGGGCTTTTAGCAGGTCATAATCACTGATCACAGATAACCATACAAATATAATAAAAAAATATTGTGCAAATTACCAAAATACAACACACAGACATGAAGCAGGCAAACATCGTTGGAAAAATGACACTAACAGACTTGACACAGGGTTGCCACAAACTTTCCATTTGTAAAAACCATTTTATTTGTGAAGTGTAATAAAATGAGGTACGCCTGTACTGTTACTACACTAAAATGTGTGAATTAGAGACCAGAACTTCCTCAGGAAAAAAAAAAGGAAATGAGAATCCTGATGATACACACTCACATACATGTAACCCATTGCACGTTCCTTCTCTCATACAGAAAAAGTTTAAGACCATATTTAATCAAAACATATTCAAACTCATTCAAAGCACTTACCTGGTTTCTGGGTGCGATGCCACACATTGCAGTAATGCCAGAGCATTGCAAACTCTGTTAGACTGGTGTGCTGTCAAGGTGGGCGGGTTGATAGATGGATAAATATTTACAATTTCCTAAAATATGGAAACCAGCACCAGATGAACAAGGAATAACTTAATTCCACATATCCTGTAAGAACTGAACCATCAAAGAGGGAGCAGATACAAACAATGCTTCTATCCTTTCATTATAAATATACTTGACTAGCAGACATTTCTAAGTATGTCTCTAGAAAGATTTCTATGGCTGCAACTGCAGTTGTCATCTACACTTCCTCTTATATCCGGCAGCTGTTGAGGCTTTCACTTGATGGAATCTTGTATTTATAACCCCTCTTTTTTGTCAACACTCTGCTTTAAGTTATAGTGATGAGACAGCTGGCCAGAAAACGTTAGTAAAACAACCACAATAACTCCTAAAGAAGTTTGAGTTTTGTTAGGTAGCAGATGCAAAAAGGGGGAGATAAGAACATGGGTATATGTGTGGGGATATGTACAAATATCAGTGAATATATGTCAAAAAGGTGATGATTTGCTGAATAAATTCCGTTTGTTTTAATTGTAAAGCTTTTACATAAAAATGTTCCTGTAAGAGAAGATAAGTAGTGACTCTTTGGCATCTTACTACACTGATGGACAGTGACTTCAATGGGGTATGGGGGGACTTGATAATATGGGTGAATGTAGTAACTACAATGTTTTTCATGTGAAACCTCCATAAGAGTGTATATCAAAAATACCTTAATAAAAATTAAAAAATAAAAAACCAGAAAAAAAAATGTTCCTGTTAAGATTATTTTGGCTACATGCAGCAGTGAATTTACTTAACAGATTTTTAAAAAATTAATCTAATTATTAGGAAATTTTGCACAGTACTTTAAAGGATGATCATTCCACTATCCTGGTATCTTAGGACTATACCTTATCAATTTATTCTCCACCAGTGACCATTCTGGTCAGAACTAAATGTCCGTTATTTATTCTTTAATGCACAAGTGTACCCATCTTTAATCCTAAAACTGTTGTATCTTAATCTTAACATTTCCTTTCCCCAGAATATACCTTGCAGTCCTTACACCTTCCTTTGTACCTTCTCCTCGCTGTCATGTAGAATTGCCTTTTGTAGTACTCCTAAAGCTGTGTTTCTGACAGTGTAGTTCTTAGACCACCTGCATCAGGCATCAGAATCACCTGGGAGTGGGGGAGGTGCTTATTAAAATTACAGATTTTTAATCTCAGACTAAATAAATCTCTTAGGTAGGATTCGAGAATTTGCATTTTAACAAGCACCTCAGACTTCTCCAAAACAGGTTCTTACAAATGCTAATATTTAAAAAATCATCCTACTAAAGTCTTCAAAATCATTTGGGCAAAGGTAGAGAGATAATAGTGGGATGAACAGGACTGAACTGCAACTCATGGATATATATACCTACCTGTAAAAGTGCTGCAATAGTACCAAATGAATGCCACAGCATGGGTGCAAGGTCAGGAACAGATTCTCGCTTCTTGCTTAGCTCCAGCAAAGCATTCTCCCTTGTCTCAGGACTGGAAAGCTCATTGATCCACTGATAGATCTTTTCTCTATCCACCTGAGCCAGTGCAGTAGGCACAGGCTTCAAGTGAAAACAATAAAGGAAACAAGTGAGTATATTAGAGTCAAACCAAATCTTACTCTGCAGTATTGCTTTGGCAAGAATATATGTTTCATAAATTTATGAAAACCAGAGGAGGTTTTTCTAAATATATACACCTGATGTAAACTAATTCAATCTATCAAAATCTAAAATGTACACAACCCTTTAGTAAGTCCACGTTTAGGAATTAATACTGTAGGAATAGTTGGGCTGTACTGAAGACCTACTACGATGTTTACTGTTGCACTGTTTCAAGAGCAGAAAACATGAAGTAACAAATATCTACCAATAACGAACTGGTTAAACATGTACAGGTACATCTTTATATGGAATACTATGTAGCTGTAAAAAAGAGACAGCTCTGTATGTGCTGATACTAAATAAAAAACAAAAAAAGGAGGGCAGTACAGAATAGCATATGTGATATTCTTCCATTAATACACAAATATATATAGTCTTAGATATTTACATACAACATTCCTAAAAGGACACATAAGAAACTGTTAACAGTAGTTACCTCTAAGTTTGGAATCTATATAGGCAACTTACTTTTCATAGCATACAATAAAATCTGCATAAACATTTTTCTTTAAACCACATGCCTGTAATAGTTTTTGGAAGAAAAAGCTACCTCCTCCCCTACCCTAATTGCTGATCCTTCCCCAGTAATTCCAGCATCTCCTTCCATGGAGCAGAAAACCTATATAATTTGGAAAAGCTCCTCCTATTCTAATGATTCTTATAGATACTCTAAAGTTTCCTAAAGCAACAATATGATGTAGAAGGCATAGGGTCACTTTTTCTGTCATCTCCTCAGCAGAAGCAATACTGTCCAAGTACTTGCCCTTTCTATGCTTCTACAGACAGGCCCTCAACTAAAAAAAATATTTTTGGAAATGTAATTCCTACCAGAAGACACAGTATGCTTATTTAGAGTATTACATCACCTTAAAAGCTCAGTGGAAGTAAGGGCTAAAATTTTAGCTTTGGGTTTCCTGCCCAGTCTATTAGATGACCCATAATTCAGTAACTAAAGGTGGCCTCACAGACATCCCAGCAATGGAGTACCTATCCTGATTAGTTATTAACTTCAGTCAACTCTCCCCAAAGTCCTGCTCCCCAGACACCACCACTAGTAAATTCCTTCAAACCCACTCCAGCAAGGGGATGGTGCCCCTGGAGTGGTGCTGGCTACTCTGGAGGGGCCAATGTCTGGTGCCTACTTGGGTCCTTAAGGCCATGGCCTCCTGCTGCCAGCAATACTCTGTAGCCATTCTAGCAATGGGAAGGCAGTGAAAACAACTGGTACCAGGAAATATCTGGTACAGAGACCCTCCTTTTTATCATCCTTGTTGAATTTTGTCCCCATTTTAATAGGAGGAGTTAGTTTAAATCCCCAATTAATAGCAGTTAACAGCAATACCTATTTGTTATGGGATGAATATAGTTACTTCTCAAAATAAAAATGGGAGCTAACATACATAGTGCTTATTCTGTCAGGCACTGTCCTAAATCAGTACTTATTATCAACACCCTCATTTTCAGACGAGGAAACTGAGGAACAGAGAAGTTATTTAAAACTTTAGTGGCAAAGGCAGGAATTGAACCCAGACAGTCTGGCAACAGAGTCCATACTCTTCACTGCTTTGCTAATGATGCTTCTCACCTGCCTGAAAGATTAGTTCTGATCTAAAGATGACTTTCCATAAAACTATTCCTGCAACCCAGACAAGAGAGATAGGGAATATACAAAAACCTCAGACAAAAATTAAAACGTTGCTGCTGTTAGTTCAGCAGAATCTGAAAAATAATCAGCACTATGAACAATATCATTGATGTTAAGGGAAACTTACTATTTACTGAATTTACAAGGTTCTTAATAGCCATCATTTTAATGAGTCAGTGAAAGTCTGACATAGTTTCCTATGTCAAATCATGGCTCAGATGGGCATCATTTAGCTAATGATAGTCACCAACACACAAACAGCACACACACCCCTCCCACATATATTAACAACTAACTTTATCACACATGGAAGTTTATTTTGGAGAATACAAAGGAAAATATTTTTACACTTTGAGTTACTTACTGATTTACATATTAATTTATATTACCAGATGACCAATAAAATACTCTGGACATCATCCCTGAATAAAATTACACAGAACTCTAGCATCTATCTCATTAGACACAAAACTCAGAATGTATCTTACTCTCCTTCCAAATCCCAAGGATCACTTAGGCACACCTTCCACAAAAATATCAGAATCTGAAAACTGATGTCTTCATAAAAGGGAGTGGGAAGTAAGAGAGGGGATGTGGTGCATGAGGGAAGAGAGGGAACTGTACTGAACTTTTAAAAATGGTTTCACTTAAAGATTATCACAACGTGTTATTACCCTCATTTTACAACTGATGAAACTATGAATGCATGATGGTGGGCAGACTGCCTCCTCTTCCCATCGTCTATTTAAAGATCCACATCTAAAGTAAAGATTCCTAAGTCAATTGCTACAATTCTTTATAATTTGCTAGTACATTTCTGAGGATGTGGCTGATAACGGAAATCTGGTAGCGCACTGTCCAGTGACGGATGAGCAATTCATCTATGACTTCCCTATTGGAGAATACCTAACTTAAATACATTAACAATAGCAGGATACTACCATAGCAGAAGTTAGCATTTCTTGAGTCAAATGAAATCTCTGGATCTTTTCCTCAGAAAAATATAAAATTGCAAACTGTTTTTCACACAATCTCTTTTCCACAAAATTTACACATAATTTCAGGGAATTCACAGACCCTCTATAACCCATCCATACCCAGGATTAAGAATCTGTTTATCAAATTAAGGAATAGGAAAGACCTCAATTTGTAAGTAACTACAAAAGTACATAAATGGAATGCATACTGGATTGGAAGGCAGAAGTGGCTTCAAAATGCAGTTTGGCTACTTCTAGAACTGTGTGACCTAAGGTAAGATATTCATTTTTTTTCAAGCCTCAATTTTATTATTGGCAAAATGAGTGAACTACTACATTAAGTAATTACCAAGGCCTCATTTGGCTCTAAAATCCTAGAAATTACTTTACTTAGTTCTTAGTTATAATTAAGAGACTAAGTGGGTCCTTAAAAAAACTCAACTTTATTGAGGTATAATTTGCTACATAATAAAACTTCAAAGTGTACCCATTTTAAGTGTACATTTAAATAATTTTGAGAAATCTATATACTCTAGTAACCACCATCACAATCAACATATGGACACTCCATTACCTCCAAAAGTGCTCTAGTACTCCTTTCGGTAAGTCCCACACCCAGTCCTAGGCAATCATGGATATGTTTTCTTTTGCCACAGATTAGATTTGCCTTTTCTATGAACTATTTATAGGAGGTAACATTAATTGAACATACTATGTCCCAGTCATTGTGAATTACTTCCATTGAATTTAGTCTCAAAATTCTGAGAACCCAACATAGGTTCAGGGAGGTTTAACATACTCAAGTATACAATGAGTATATGGCAGAATTAGTGTGCTACTCTCTACAATCAATGAGCCCTACAGTTGGATTTGCATAAATAGTGGGTTCAATTACATACCCAGAAAAATCATTTATGAGAAGTCTGATTTGGACTAATAGTTATTATCCTCAACACTACTTTCAAGGTTAGAAATGAGCTCTACTATATGTAACTGTGTATATTTTGTTATAACCTGATTAAAGCCAGTGGTCTTCCCCTTTTAACAGATGTGTTAAAAGATGTATTATTAAAACTTGTTATCAAAATCTTTTGTTTAATGGTTTGTATATGGAAAATGTATTTCAAGTAACTTTTTTCTTTCAACAAAGCCTACTACAGGCAAGACATTTACCTAAGTGAGTCACCATTTAACTTCAAGTTGTCATAAACACAGGATACTGATAGTTGGTCTTCTAACTCTGAAAGATCTTAATACTTAAAATGAAGAAGAGAAAAGTTTTAGAACTTTTATTAAAAAGACCAATTTATCCATAAATGGGAAAGAAATGATTTACCCCCTGTGAGTAAATTAAGAAAGTGATGTTGATGGCTTTCTTTAACAGAAAATAACCAATCTATCAATACAACTTTATGCTCAAGGGCCAAAATAGCTGTAGGTTTTCCTACCAACAAATATGTGACAGTGAATAAGGAAAAAATGGAATTAGATTGAATAGAGATTCTTTTTCCCAAGTCTGGAGATGACTCAACATGTGGCTTTGGGTGTCTACATAATGATGACATTCTATAAAAACTTCCTAAATAGTGCCAAAGAGAAATGTTAAATTAGCTAAATTATTCTCATATCTTTTATAAAGTAAGGGCCAGAATGTTCTTCAAGATACCTTTTTAAAATGGAAGTGAAAAGCAAAGACCAGGTAGGCAATTTGCTTAAAGCTTCAACAGAAGACAAGAGGAGACAGTGTGTGAATTAGATCCTGTAGAATGTCCCACGTTCTTTTTACTTGCCAAAAAGGAGGGCATCTGGGAGTCTAATCTGGCACGGCTTCAACAAAAAGATATAAAATGACCAATGATGCTGCTGTGTAGGTGGAAAGTGAAGTCAAGACATGGGTTTAAGGATGTTAGAATTGCCAGTGGAAATTAGTGGAGAAATTAAAAAAAAAAAGCATACCTAATGCATTTCCTAAAGACTTCCCTTTGACATTCATTACAGAAACCCAGGGTATGTGAAGATTTATAGTTCAATTAATCTGAAGCAATTTCCAAGGTCCGTAACAAAGTGGTTTATTAATTTGCTGAGGCAGGAATTAGAGTCCCAAGGCTGAAAAGTCTGAGAGCAAGTCATTTAACCAGTGAATGAACCTAGACAACCACTGAGCACTTTGTTATTCTTATTTAATCTTCAGAATAATCCCGTGTGGTATTTCCGTCCCTATTTAATAGATGTAAGAAAGAAATTATATCCTATGGTGGCAATCATGAAATCTGTAAAGAATGACAAGTCTACTATTTACACATTTCCAGCCTAATAAAATACCATTCAAGAGTCAAAACTTAAGATACTTCCCAAATTACCTCAATTCCTCACTGTAATGAGTAACATCTGCACTCACAGATGCTTGCTCACATAATCCTTTGATAGTACTATATCCCTAATTCAAGTGATACTTTACCTGTTATTTTCAAGAAGAGATAAAGGTATACACAAATACAAATTTTCATCAGGCAAAAAGCATCTTTTCAAACGGCTTAAGTTATTGCAGGCACTGTTGCACATATTATTAACTCTTCTCAATTTCTAGTGAGTGATATACACCATTAATGTCCCTTTCCCCACACCAGAATAATACAGGCAACTTAGTCTAATGGAAGGCACAAAGAATGGGAAAGAGGTGGTTCAATTTTTTCTATACTTCAGTCTCCTCACTAACCAAATATTCTAGTAAATGAGTGGTACAAAGGAACCTGGAGCTTTTGTGACCAAACAGCATTAACAGGAAAAAGGGTAACTAAAAGCTCAAATATTAAATAAATGGAAGGAATTGCTGTTCAAAAGATGCAAGAGGGAGTAACTGAAAGGAATTGAATAAGTATAGCCTGGGGAGGCACAGGGAAAATTGCAGCTTGGTATCAAAGCCTGGAGAAGACATATTTAGCTTCTGAGAGATGGACAAGCCAACTTTAGAAGAATCCCTTGTTTAACCTGCCCTTCCCTTACCAGCAGCAATCTCATCTTCTAATCTGCTTCTTCCCAAATTACATATATAATATGGGAGAAGAAACAAAGAGCTGGGGAAATTGCACTCACCTAATTGAGAGCTATAAAAGTTACATACATGTCCACTTTGAATAGTTACAAACACTTAGAAACATGGTGACAGGAAGCAGAGATGTCACTGGCCCCCCAAATAACCATAGTTTCCATAGGCTAGTCACAGCTCGCTTTTTTATATTTAATGTTAAGACAAGTTTTTGTTCCTCCATTTAGTAGTCATTTTGTCTGGTAATGCAATTTCTGTATTTTACTCTCTCAAGTCACTTCACCTTGGGAAAGAGAAAATGTGGGATGAGCGTTCAGAAGAGTGTATAGATGAGGGCAGTGACTACTGAGAGCACATAGCCATATTCAACGAAGTATGTGAGCCCTTATTTTGTGCCAGGAACTGTCCTGTCACTGGTGTAACCAGGTAAACAGGACCTACACGATCCCTGTCCCTGCCCCAGAACAGACCTGAGAGAAGAGGAGCCAGTTACACCTACATGCTGTGTGTGTGTGTGTCTGAGTGTCTGAGGAGCCAGTTACACTAACCACATGCTGTGTATGTGTGTGTCTAAGGTGGTGTGGGTAAGAAGAGCATTATAGAAATAAGAGATCAGAAAGTGCACAGTGGAGTGGAAAAGCGCTGGTAGAAGGGATGAACTGCGGCCAGTGTAGCTGGGGTCTACAGAGCAAATGACGTTAAGACTAGACTTGTAAACTCGCCTAAGGACAGTAACGTACAAGGAGGGCCTTGCAAACCATAGCAAGGAGTCTGGATTTACCTAAATGCAATGGGGAGCCATATAATTATTTCTATATCATCATAGACAAATGAATTATAAGATCCCTTTTTCTTAAAGATCACGCTGGTAAAATGAGTTGTGTGAAAATAGTTTTAAAAGCAGAAAACCGTAAGTCATAATAATTATTCACTTCTCCGGTCTCAGAATTTCCATCTATAAAGAAAATGGCTTGAGCTAGAAGCCATTTTCTTCCCGCTGCTCTGTGCCTAGGCAGTGAGTTCCAAGAGCACGGGCCATGTCAGATTGACCAAGAAATTCCCCTCATCCCTCCCGACGCTTAGCCGCAACAGGCGCACTAAAACTGGTCAGAGCAATAAATCAATGAACGGCCTATCCGGGAGTGAGGGAGGGGCCCCGGGTGCGGGAGCAGGCCCCGGGGCCGGAAAAGAACGCGGTTCGTGGGTCCGGAGACCGCAAGAACCGGCAGACAAGGAAACTGGGGGCCGGCTCCACCACGGCCAAGGAGCAGCGAGGAACAAGGCCGCAGCCTCCAGGGCTGGGGGCAGGAGAGCTGGACTCCGGGCCCCGACACAGGGAGCTAGGAGAGGAGGCCGCAACGCAGGGCTGAGGAGGGGTTCTGGGTCCAGGCCAGAAGGGCCAGTTACTCACCGCAGCGGTCGCTAGGCTGTGCATGTTGGGAGCGGCCGCCGCTCTCCTTCCACCTCTGGACGCGTCCAACTCGCGTCCCTGCTTCAGCGCCTCTGCCGCCAAAGCTGCTGAGCCGCTGCAGCCGCTGCAGCCGCCATCCACCTTCGGCTCGCTCCGCCCCCTTTGCAACTCTCTGACCTTTCACCCCTGACCCCACCCACACAGCCTCTTCCCGCCTCCTAGCTCTCCGCGGAGTTTATAGACAAAGTACGTCTTTTGCCCCTTCGGATTAAGGGCCGGAAGGACGTACGCCACCTACTAGTCCCCGCACCCTGCTGCGAGCATGTATTCCCAGAAAGGGGCATGAACTCTGACCTTCATCCGGAGGCCAGTGAAGGGCGGGAAAAGCCGGGCACTTCCCGGAGGACAAGTAGTGCGCATGCCTGACTGGTTTGAGTAAGAGGGAAACGGTGGGAAGTCGAGCGGCTGAAGTGGAAAGTACGCATGCGTACTACAGTTTCTGCAGGAGCGGGGCTGTCTCGGCCAAACTTCTCTCCTTGCGGGGGCGGGGTGATGGCGTAAAAGGGGCGGAGTTTGAAGGCTTGCGCGCACGCGCCTCATCTGGTCGCGACGGGTGTGCGTGCGTGCGTGCGTGTTTGCGTGTGGTCACAGTTCCCGCCATCAGCCGCTGTCTCTGACTAGGGGGAGCGAGCGGCCCCTCTCCTTCTTGCCCGGTGTTCCTTCGTTACCCCCGGCTCCTCCCCCTTTGCGCGGACTCTCTGCTTCCGGCAGGCCCTTTCGGGGCTCCTGACCCGCCAGCACAGGTAAGGCGGACCCGGCGAGCTTCTCAACTGAGCTGTTTTCCCCAAGTCTTCCCCCCTCCCCCTCGCCCCTTGCGGTCCGCCCACTCGGCGCTCACTCTTCGGGAGTTCGCCCCGCTGCAGCTTTGCCCTCCCCTATCCTTTCGTCGCTACCCGGACCTCACAGGGTCTTCCTTCTGGCTCCCCTCTCTTTTGACCCGGTCTTTAATGTCACTCGCTCCTTCCGTAACCCGAACCTGTCCCCTTTCCGTTGGGAGCTGTCGTCGTCCGCCACTCGCCCCTTAGCATGGCCTGCTGTCTCTTCAGGAGACCCGTTCCAGCACATCCATCACCCTTGCACGTGATACTCTTTCACTCTCTACCATTCCTCACCTTCTTTCCTCCCCTAACCATCTCTTATTAAAATTGTATTTTTGTCGTGCATTTGGTTGCTTCCTGTCCCTAGCCGTCAGATCAGGTTGTCAGGTTTACCTGTTTTAGGTCATGATTCATGGAATGAAATGACAATTGGTGACAACAATCTGTGTTTTGGAGAGTTGGCCTGTAGGGTTTTGTGGTAATCCTTTTTAAAAATTTGGCTCTGTGTATGCCTTTTTTTGGGTGGCAGTATCTGACAAGTCTCTAACTGGAAGAGATAGCTAAGAAAGGATATCAAGGAGGCAGTTAACTATACTGGATTGGAGTTCAGAGGAGAGTTCTGGGCTGGATAAAGAGATATATGTGTATATACTATCTGTCATGTTAATAGTAATTGAAGCTATGGATGTGGATAAAAATGCCCAAAGAGAGTATGGTGCTAGAAAAGAAGGGGACCTAAGATGGAGCCCTGAGGGACGTGGCATTTAGTAACTGAATAAAAGGAGGACATGTCTTGTAAAAGAGATGAAAAAAGTAACCAGTGTTGAATTCTGCTGAAAGGTGAAGTTGAATGAGAAATGAAAAGACCAGTGACATCAAAGTAGTCAATAATCATAGCAAGATATGTGTGATGGAGTAAAAAGGAGTATGTGCATTCAGTCCTAGGTCCTATTCTCCCTTGACTCTTCCCTTCCACCCTAAGCTATAAATTCCACCTATATATATATGGATGACTTGAGAATTTTTATTTCCAGCCTCTTCCCTTTGTTTCCAGCTCAGCATCTCAATAGCCAACTCTGCTTGACATCACTTGATTTTTTTCTTAAGGATTTAAAACATCTAAAACCAAAGTCCTAATCTTTCCATATTCAAATTTTCTCCTCTAGTATCCCATTTCATTAAGTGGCATATCCATTTATCCACTTACATAGGCTAAAAACTTGAAAGCTATTTTTGACTACTTTCTCATCCAGTGTATCTATACCCTTGTCAAGTTCTGTTTATTCTGTTTCTAATGTATGTTTTGAATCTGTATCTTCAGTATCACTTTTCCAGTTCAAGCTGCAATTCTCTTTCACCTGAATGTAATGTCATTAGTTCCCTGTATTCTCGTCTGTAAAATGGGAATAATAATCACCTTATTGGGTTGCTGTAAAGATTAAAGGAGATAACCATAGTAGCACATGGCATACAGGAAATAGCCAGTAAGCATTAATTGTTATTGTAATTGTTAGAAGCTCAATCACTTCAGTGCTCTTCTATCTGGTTGCCCTGTTTTCTTCCATTCTTGCTTCTTTCACTCTTCCCCAAATCCAAACAAACCGCATCACTTCTCTGTTCAGAAGTAACGTGTCATTTCTCTGTTTAAAACCCTTAGTGGATTTCCCAGTGCTAAATGTTTATTACGTTTAGGGTAAAACTCAAAATCCTTACCAATGGTCTACATGATTCTGCACTACCTGATTCTTTCTGGTGTCACTAACTTCATCTTCCACCATCCCCCTCTCTGTCAGTAAACTTTAGCCACTCTGCTTTCCATTTTCTTAGTTACACAAAGTTATTTTCCATCACTGGGCCTTTGCACACGCTGCTCTGTTTGTCTAGATTGTTCAGTGTGGAATCCTTAATTAACTCATTCAATTTTCAGCTTAACTGATACTTTTTCAGAGAAGCCTTCTCTTGATACCCTCTCCCCTCCCCCCTCAAGTCTTAAATCAGGTACCCTATTATAATCTCTCATTATGTGCTATACTTTATATCATTTTTCAGAACTCATATATTTACTTGTGTGATGAAAGTCTTCTAAAATACATGCTAGTATCTTAGATAGTATGCTGATGGACAGTGACTGTAATGGGGTATGTGGTGGGGACTTGATAATGGGGGGTGTCTAGTAACCATAATGTTGCTCATGTAATTGTACATAATACCAAAATTAAAAAATAAAATAAACAGTAAAAAAAAATACATGCTCATAACCATTTCTATTTCTCAAGAATTTGTTAAATGAATAAGTAAACTGGGACTTGCTGTAAGAACCATTATGTTCTTTGGAAGCACCAGCTTACTAATATCTTGTCATCTGATGACAAGTACTTTTTCACGTTATACACAAAGATCACAAAAGAAAAAAAAGGGTTTTCCAGCTTTGGATGATTTTATTCATTCTTATATCATAAAATAATTCAGATTTTAGACTGAATTGTAGATAAACCTTATCTAGGTCAACTTCTTTTTACTTTCAACCACAACACTAATTTTAATCTCTTTGTTCATTTGTTTTATGCATCCTTTTAGAAATCAGAGCAGTGGTTTATATATTTTAACAAAAGGTTAAACTGTGAGACCAGTGAGGATGAAGTTGCCAAAAATAGATGAAGGAAAATTCCATATTTAAGTAAGTTGTTGGTGGATATGGGAGAAAATACTGAAATTTAATAATTTGTATGTGTGTAGAACAGGACTTGTGTTGCAAAATAGGAAGTGTATGAATGCCAAGCACAGGCATTTGGATTTATTTTATAGGTAGTGATGAGCTGCTAAAAATGTTTGAAAGTTTCAGTTAAGCAAGATGAATAGGTTCTAGAGGTATGCTATACAACATGGCACCTGTAGTTAACAATATTGTATTGTACACTCAAAATTTGTTAAGAGGGTAGATCTTATATTATCATAATAAAATAAAAATTTTTTAATATTGGGAGGGAATTAGCATCAGTAGTAAGTTTTTAGCACTTACTAAGTGCTTGTTACTTTGTTGTAGTCCAGAAGAAAAGACAGGTCCACCAGCCCCCCGCCCCCAAACACGCACACACTTGAGACAACTAGTGCATATTTATTTGGTAAGAAATAAAAAGAGTAGTTCTTCAGAATGGGTTTATAGAGTAAAGGATTAATTGGATGGAAAAGTCCTGAGAGAATAGAGACTAAAGTGACTGTTGCTGCAAATCATTGGTGAGGATGCAACATGGTGGTTAAAAAGTGTGGGTTCTCGTGTAGACTTAGTGTCTCTTACTGACTCTCTAACCATGAATAAATTAATCTTTCTAAGCCGTGCTTTCCTCATCTGTAAAATAGAGATAACAATCCGTTTGCTTTAGGATTGTGAAAATTAAATGAGCTAATGCACGTGTGGCACTTGGCATTGTGTTTAGTAAATGCATAATATTAAGAGTGGTGGCAAAATGATGAGTTTCTGGATTAGGGTAGTAGCTGGGAAAAATTGGGTTTTTAGATAATGAGAATGAGGTTAAAGCTGGTGCTAAGATTTTTTGTCTGATGGTGGAAGGACATACGGGGAAGTCTGGGAGCCTCTCAAAGAAGGGCATGGATTGTGTCATCACATTTATATCCCTACACTTAACCATCAAATTGGAGTAGCCCAATAAATGATCTTCTGCTGAGTGAACAAATGAGTTTAAAGTTGATGTTATAACATTCGAGAAGGCACTGAGAGATTTTTGGGTAGAATTTAAGGGCAAGGTCTTAAGAGAGGTCTACATTGAGAAACCAATAAAAGTTGGTTTTGAAAGAAAAATAAAAATCCCGAGTTTACCCACCTTTTGAAATTTGTATCAACACATCTTGGAAGTGGTATTTTAAGACTTAAGACATCATTATGAAACAATGTTTATAAATTCAACAAAGGATACTCTCTTTTGCGCTGCCTTCTTAGTTGCAAAATGTAGCAGGGATAAATAAACCAAGACACCTGATAAGGTTCAATCCTCCTCTTGGAGGCCCTCATTTTGTACAGCATATACATATCCCTAAAGTTCTATTGATCTGTGTGTTTGTATCTTGAGCATTATATTTTAAATGTCTTCAGTAAGGTAGTTTGTGGTTTTTAGACAATGAAAGAAAGGGTTAATCTTTGTTGTATAAGTGCTTTTTTTTTTGGAAATACTTTTTTAAAAAGGCACACTTGTATTTTCTTCAGCTGAGTTGATGTCTTCCGGAGAACTGGCATAGCTGCAGAATATGAGTAGTTCCCCAAGAAGAGTGCATTGCCTTTGGCACAAGGATCAGAATAAAGGTGAATTGTTATTACATAGGGTTTTTCAGTAAAAGTCGTTGACAAGTAAGTAATGTTTTTATCTTGGATTTGTATTTCCTAGAGTATGCAAATTGTCAAGATTGACAGTTTTTCTTTTTTGTAATAACAGTTTTATGTTACAGCATGCTTGCTTTATCGCAGAATGCCCTCTGGATGAGGATGTTTTCAAAGTACTACTTTAAATTGGAGCCTTTAAATACTGCAGAGTATGGAATTATTTTTGCCCATATTACTGATTAAGCTTTCATAGAATGCTGAAAATTGAATAGTAATTTTAATAATTGTGAAGAAATTTAGGGAAAGGGGAATCCCTTTGGTGGACATACTTAAATAATAGTTTTTATTATATTTTGTCTTCCTTATATCTCTGTGATAGCAACTTAGCATTACAGAATTCAAAGTAACCTTGTCTTAGTCCTAGGTTCATAGAAAGTTTAACTGTTACTGGATCATGCTACATACTGAAAAAGAAACTTAGTTTTTTTCTCTTGGGCAAATGGGGCAAATCCTGATAATATGATGAATGTACAAAAATACAAAAAAGATGTCATTTAGTGTAAGATCAAGTAGTGGACTAGTTGAGGAATTAAGAAAGTTTTATGTTATTGGTTCTGCCCGTTTTATGTCCGGAACCTCTTAGGTTTTCTTTTTCCTTTGAAGAGAGAGAAGTTTCTAAGAAATGATTTAAAAAATGTTCAGTAACTGAAATAAAATTTTACATACCTAAACAAAACTCTGCACCAAAATGTTTGAGAATTGTATAGAAATTAGGTATCATATATAGAGAATTATGTATAGGCAAACTAAACTAGTAACCAATAGTTTATTTCTCATGCTTTACTGAACTTTTAAATTGTCACCTCCAAATTTTGTTGAATAATGTAATTTTTAAAACTATGCTTTTGTTGGAGGAATTCAAGGTCAGTGACCTTTATTACTTTTGGTCTGTAAGCAAAACACTAAGATAGTGTTCTTATCTTAGGGGTTTTATATTATTTCCTTTTAATTTGGTATCCTGACCCATACAATATGAGGAAACATGAGGGAATTTGACAAACTCTTAAAATGGAGCTTCTTCATTGAACAATGAATAATGTTTTTGTTTTAACAACGCATTCGTAACTGCATAGTCTTGTTTTTCATAAGTGGTTTTTCTCTCATTGAATTTTAAGATTTAATAACAGCTTTACATTTAGTTGAGAAGTTCAGGTGCACATAGGAAAAGCTTAGATACAGTATTCAAAAGATGAGTTATTAGTAATACAGTGCAGACTGATACCTTGTAAAGAGCTTAGTAAGTATAACCCCGTATTGACCATGTAAAAGGGATTTATAGTTCTGGTTATCTTCTGTTACATATTTTTTTTAACCCCTTATTGCTTCCCTGCTGTTGTTTTTTTAGCAATAAATTGAATAAAATTGATAGTGCTGATTTGTTCGTTATTCTTGAGTAATGAGTTTGTATCTTATGTGTCAGACACTGTCCTAGTGGGGATACAAACGTTAAAGAATATATTTTCTGTCTTCAAATAGCAAAGTCTAGATAGACAAAGAGGTAAATGATACAGGGTGATAAATGCTCTAATCAGAGGTAAGCACATGATAAAAAGTATTAAACAGTTTCAGTGTGGATATAGGATTAGAGAAAAAGTTTGAAAGACAGCTAGGAAGACCTTCTTAAAGAAGATAATATTTAAGTTGAGCCTTGATTTTTATAGCTGGTAGAAGAAATTGAAGGGGGCTGTGGAGAATGGGGAAAGTACATAAAAATCTTCCAGATTGACCACAGTGTGTGCAGACTTATAGTGGCATGCAGACGTGTGGCTTTTTTAAGGAAATTGTTAGTTCAGATGGCTAAATTTAGAGGGCTTGTTGGGGATAGAGAATTGAGTAGAGACTGGATCTTGAAGAGTATTTAAATAATGTTAATGAGCCTAGGTTTTATTGTGAGAACAATGGGGAGCTGTTGAATGATAATGAGAAGATGAGATTTGATCTGCTGTTCATTATAAAGATGTCTGGGAAAGTGTATGGAGGTAGAATTGATCTTTCATTTCCAATCCAATATGATAATCATTAAGAGAAGAGTCAAAGATAACTATGTTTTTGGCATGGGCAACAGGGATAGAAGGGGGGCCATGCATTTTTGGCAGTGCTGAGAGACAAGAGTGGAAAAAAATCTCAAGGACATATCCAAACAATGAAGTACTAAATCATTAATGGCAAAAAAAAGTGTATTACAAACACACATTGCTAGCCGAAAATCCTGTAGTTCCCAGTTTGAGCAAAATATTGTGTTAAGAGACAGGTCTATTATAAACAATAGTGGACTCCATTACTTTAATATATTCAAATACCCAGCAAATTAACGCTATTTTCTGGCAACAGTAGGAACTCAAAAAATTTGCTGGTGAATAATTAATAAAGGACTTACAATATATAACACCTTTTAAATATTCAAAGTATTTTCACATCTCTATAAATTTCATCCCAGTTATTTGATGTACATTGCCTAGAAGCCTTGAAATACAGGTCCCTAGGCTGTAGCCTACCTACAAGTGGATTTTGTTTGATTTATAGCTTTTAAAAATAAATTTGAATTTGTTGCCCATAGTTAAAAATGGGCAGTTTTACATAGAAATTTGTACGTCATTTTCTTGAAAAAGTAGATGATCTGGCAATACTAGGTTCATTTCTACATGGGAAAATTGGCTAGATTTGAGTAGCAATTTTCTTATTTTGCCTGCCTAAGTCATGTCACCTGGCTGGCCTCCATAGGGAGTTAAGTTGGAGACTCCTGTTAATAACTTAGTTTATCTAGGGTCTTTGGAAAAAGAGGTGTTGCAGACAAGAATTAAATTCATAATTCCATTCATATTAAAGCTCCTGTCTGTTGAGTGCCTAATATGTGTTACTTCATTTAATTTTGCAACACTATACAACATTTGCTATTCCTATTTTAATGTTGAGAAAACTAATGGGTGGAAAAGGTAAGTTTTAAATTAGTAGGTGACAGAGCTGTCTCTTGATATCTAGACCTAGTGTGTTTTTCCTTTGTATACTACTTTTTTTAGCTTTTCTAGTTGAGCTGTTTAGGCAGAGGCAAAGTTTATGATTTTCAATTTATTCAATTACAAGCAAGAATCTGTTATTAGAGGCATTGTTTTTAGAGATTTGGAAGTAGTATTAAGTTTGTTTTAACAATGTTAGATGATTTTGTGTATGTATATTTATATGTATGTAAGACACTATTAACATTCTCTGTTAGGCAACTATTTAATTGCTGATATTTGGTTAGCTAGTTTGAAGAGTCTTAGACATTCTGTCATTGCTGTAAGTCATTTTTAAGTATTTAGAAATTCATTTGGGTAATTAGAATATTTGTCAAGGTAAAAATTGGTGTAAAGAGTCCTTCTAGTTATGGTAATATTAAATATAAATGATAGGTGATCCTTAGGAAGAGAGGTTGGTTTTTTTTTATTAGTTTTCCCTAGAGAATAAATAATTTTCTCAAATAGAATTCTGGAGGTTAAACTAATTTGATCATTCTTACTTTTTTTTATATGTGTAATATCTTCTATACATGTAAATATGCTTAGACTATAAAGTAATTTTATGGTGATATTTGATATTTTGGGAGGAACACCATTCTAAGAAGTGGAATCATCTGAAATTTTTTTTTCTACTTGTGTGAAACTTAAGACACTTTTGTGTTCATAAAGGACAATAAAAGTTGGTCATATTGCTGTGAGCAATCAGATTGAGAATAGAATCTTCAGTATTCCTGATTGATATGCCTTTAGTGGCAGCAATATAGTTTTTAATGGTGCAAAATACAAAATTTAGGCGTGAATAGGCACAGGTACTGGACATAAGGCAAAGAAGGGAACATGTACAGAAGAAATAAAATGTGGGTAGATTGAGTCACTGAATGTCAGTGACTGCTTTTTAGTTGTCTTTCTAAGCCATGCCAGTCCAGCTAATCAAGGCAACTGAGGATGCTTAATAAAAGGTTTATTGAAATGGAGAAAAGGACTTAAGAGAACATTCAGTGTTCTCTTTCAAACTCTTATTTTAATCACTAGTAAATTGTGACTTACTATTTTATTTTTCTTCTTTAGAATCTTTCAGGTGAAGGTGTATTTTTGCTTTTTGCTTTGGCTAGAAGCAATTTATTTTTTAACGAAAGAATGTCTCCTCTGAAGATACATGGTCCTATCAGAATTCGAAGTATGCAGACTGGAATTACAAAATGGAAAGAAGGATCCTTTGAAATTGTGGAAAAGGAGAATAAAGTCAGTCTAGTAGTTCACTACAATACTGGAGGAATTCCAAGGATATTTCAGGTATTACCAAATTTTGATATGGAAATAGATCTTGAATCACACCCTTCGGTGAATAGCTGTTCCATTCACTAGCCATGCCATGCCATTTTAAGTATCATTGTAGTCCTCCTCCTAGATTAATATTTCTTGCGTATTTCCAGGCCACTAAGATTTTCATATGAATAGTTTATAAATTATTCAGCAGCATTGTTGATGGTGTATAATAAAGAATAGGAAGTAATCACCTATCGAAAACGAAGAAGCTAAGAGGAATTGAATTTGGATACTATCTTAAATTATTTTAAAAACCACAGTAGGATAACTGGTTATTCCTTTTTTTCTTAACATATGTGGTAGGTTCATCACTTTAGTGTTAGCTTTTAATAGGACTTACTAGTGTCTTCTAAAAACTAATGTCTACTTTCTAAATAATCCTGCTGAAGGTTGTGGTATGAACCATTCATGGATGATCATTCATAGTTATCCTTATAGTTGTTTCCTTCTAACTGTAAGCTTTAGAAGGATCTCATTTTTGTCAGTGCAAAAAAATAGTTAATTTTGTTTTCACTTCTTAACTGTTTGTGCATCCAAGAACAACTCTTCTTAATATGAGCTGAATTTAAGAACATAATGTCTTAACTTTTTTGCACTTTAAAATTCCATATTAGATTATACAAAAGTATGATATTCTAAACTGAAGTACTCTGTTGAACAATTATAAAACTATGCTTAAGGACCTGAGTGGAGGTAAAATTCCCATTTGTCTTTGCTTTTGAACTATGAAAATAAATGACTTATGATTTTGTGTGTCAAAGATACTTTTAGATTGGAGGTGGTGACATGGGTAATAGAAACAATAGTAGTTCCTGCCACGTACATCTACTAATTTACATTTCAATGAGAGACTTTTTTCAAGTGAGATTTGGCTTTTCAGTACTCAGCCCAAGTTAACACTCAGTAAAAATTTATATATATATATATATATATTTTTAAATTTTTTATTAAGATGTTATTGATATACACTCTTATGAAGGTTTCACAAGAAAAAGCAATGTGGTTACTACATTTACCCATATTATCAAGTCCCCACCCATACCCTAATGGAGTCACTGTCCTTCAGTGTAGTAAGATGCCACATATTCACTATTTGCCTTCTCTGTGCTACACTGTTTTCCTGGTGACCCCCCACACCATGTGTACTAAACATAATACCCCTCAATCCCCTTCTTGGAGTCTCCGAGTCTGCTGCTATTTTGTTCCTTCAGAAAAATTTTTATATTTAAGCAGACATAGATCTTCAGGAGCATGATGGTTCTATCTCTGCTTTCAGCCTCTTCTCAGTTCTGGATCAGTTTGCATTTAGCATTTATTTGTTAACCATCTTCAGATTACTGTGGTGGGTATTGTGCTAAAGGCTAAGAATACAGAGATTAATGAGACACTTCCTCTCAAACTTAAGTGTAACCAAATGCATTCTCAGCTGCAAAAACATTTCAAAGATACTGAGGTAGCACAAAAAAGAAAGTGGTTCGTGCTCTGAAGATTTATAGAATATATAGGAGTTTGCCAAACACAGTGGAGGTTGGGCCATGGTGATTTCTATACGTAGATAAACACATTCCAAGTATGAATCAACCCTTAGGGAACCAAAACATTATTTTAAAATAAATAGACAATAAGGAGTGAGTAGCAGAAGTAGAGGCTGGAGAGCTAAATAGGAACCAGATCTTGAAGTATCTTATTTGTTATCCTAAGGCATACTTAGTATCTAAGGAGCCAATAATCTCAAGTTAATATTCATTTGAGGACTAGGCAGGTGACTTTATTTCAAGAGATAGTGGGAGAATAAGGACATGTAGGAGGTTTTTGTGGGGGTTTAGATGAGGAATTGAAGTCCTGAACAAAGGAAAAAACATTAGAAGCAAGAGGAGGAACGGATAGATTTGAAGAGGTTTCAGGGAGACTTAACTCATTAGACTTGGAGGGGACAGTGAAAGAGAGAAGAGTGGGGGGATTCCTAAGTTTCTGAGTAGATGGTAGTTCCTTTCAAGTCCTCTATGATAGGGAGCAGAGGGGAAGAAGTGGGGTATAAAGATTGAGAGAGAGGAGTTGTTTGAGGTGTCAGACATTTAGAAACTGGTATCTAGTTAGGCATTGGGTAAATAGGACTGGTGGTCCAGCTCAGAGATCTGGACTTAGAGAAGAGTTGGGAGGCCTCACCACATGGGTAGTTACTAAAACCATGGGGCTTGAGAGGATTTTCCGTTGTTGAAGGTATCAGGTTCAAGGTTATTCTCATCTTATTTGTTAATGAACAAACTTTTCCCCTTATATTCAACTTTCATTTTTTAAAAGTGGTATATTGACTGAAATAATGGTTTTATGTGATCTAGTTTGCTTTTTTATGCTTTACTGCTCATTTAAATATTTTGGAGTTAAAGCATCTGAAACTAGTTATTGTGTTTTATGATAGAATTTCTACTCAAGTACATAAATTTGAGATCTACTTTAAAGCTAAACATGTATCATTTAAAATTTGAATATAAATTGAGCCTGATTAGTAAAATTGGTATTTAATTTTTTTCTAAAAATCAGAATTCTCTCAAATTTTAAAAAACTTATGAAATGTTATTCTTTATGCTGTTCAGAGGTGTCTTCAGCAAAAGGCAACCTTAGAAATCTTTGTATCTGTTTGCTGTAAGAGAACGTTAGAGAATAATGAGGCCTAGCTAGCAGGAATTATTTAGATAATAAAGAAACCACAGGATATATTAATTTAGTCTTGGAAAAGTTTCTAAGAAAAAATAAAAGCAGTCACTCCATAGCACATATCCACAGAGTCTGGAAAAGTAAAAGACAGGTTAATGAACCAGATTTTTGTGGAGTGTGAGAAATAAGCTAAGAGAGTTCCAGGGTGCTTGTGATCTGTGATTGAATAAAAGTTAAGTGAAAGTTAAAAAAGAAAAAAAGATGTGTTCTTGCATTGGTAAAGGTTTATTCTGATGCATTTTTGAGAGGTGGAATTCTTTTGAGGGTTATAGTTTGGATTAATATATCCTTTTACAGGGTAGTTACCTAAGGCATTTGGCAGATTTCTTAGCAAGCATTTGTCTTTAAAAAAAAAAAGGAAGAAAGAAAGAAAAAGTCTCTAATACAGTATGGCTTTCTAGACTGGTGATTATTTAGCCATCTGGGCTCTGAAAATTGTTCACCTAATAGTTTTTATAACTTTATACCTAAAAATATGCAAATTCCCTACCATAAAATCAAGAATGCTGGGATTATATTTTAATAGTATGTGTTTGTATCTTCTAAAAGTGAAATCTCTGATTTAAATGTATCAAGAAATGGGAACTCTTTTTGGTTGGGGAGAAAAACCCACTAAATTAATATGAAGAAGAATAAGTGTAATTCAGTATAAAGTTCAATACTCATTATACAACTTATACTTCATTATCATATATTTTTAATGATGAGATAATTTTCCTTTTGTGTTGATCAGCTGAGTCATAACATTAAAAATGTGGTGCTTCGACCCAGTGGAGCAAAACAAAGCCGTCTAATGTTAACTCTACAAGATAACAGCTTCTTGTCTATTGATAAAGTGCCAAGTAAGGATGCTGAGGAAATGAGGTTGTTTCTAGATGCAGTCCATCAAAACAGACTTCATGCAGGTGAGCAGTGATTTTCTCAGGGTTTGATATTAGCAGTTACAAAAAAAAATACTACTAGATTATAGACCAGTATCCCTGATGAATATTGATACAAAAATCCTCAGTAAAATACTAGCAGACTGAATTCAACAGTACATTAAAAGGAGCACAACAAGTGGGATTTGTTTTTGGAATGCAAGGATGGTTCAAGGTATGAAAAGTCAGTGTATTACTACAAATTAGCAGAATGAAGCACAAAAACCACATAATCATCTCAATCCAGGAAAAGCATTTGATAAACTTCAACACCTTGTCGTGATAAAAACACTCAGCAAACTAGGAATAAAAGGAAACTGCTTCAACATAACAAAGGCCACATATGAAAAGCCCACAGCTAACATCATACGCAGCAATGAAAAACTGAAAAGATTTTCCTCTAAGATCAGGAACAAAGAAAGGATGCCTTCTCATACCTCTTATATTCAACATAATACTGGAATTCCTAGCCAGAACACTCAGGCAAGAAAAAGAAAGGCATCCAAATGAGAAAGAAAGAAGTAAAATTATCTCTGTTCTCAGCTGATATCATCTTATGTGTAGGAAACCCTAAAGATTCCACATAACAATATGACTAGAAAAGGAGGAGAATTTAAATTACGTTTGGGAAAAGTTACCTTGCTCCATAAATCTTAGGTACTTGCCTTTCTATAGGAAACTTATTCTGAGGTTTTATTCTTGCTATGAAAATAGTATAAAAAAATCATGTTATGATCAGATTCCCCTGCCCTCTTCAACTCTTTTCATTTAAAATATTCTGATTTTTTTAAAAAAGTATAGATATCTCAGAATAATTTGTTACTTAAAATGAGTTTTCCACTATATTAGTCTCCAGCTCTATCATCATCACTTATTACTAGTATTTTATAGTTGACAAACTTCTGAGTTTTTTAATATAAACATTAGAAAATGTAGCAGTGCTACCTCACTTGTATTTAATTAATATCTCTATTTGATACACTGTGTTCTTTGTAAAATGAAAAAAACTTTATGATTGTTGACCATTAACTACCTGTTTATTATGTTTCCATTTCAGCAAATGTGAGCTTTGTCAATTTGCTAAATAACTATTGAATTTTAGGGTCAAGGAATTGAGTACGGTTTAAAATTTTTAGAATATGTCAGGAACTATGTCTGTATTTCTATTTTTATTTTATTCCATCATACCCATCATATTAATTGAATCACTATTTTAAGAATTGATGTAAGAAAAGTGTATCTCCAAATACATTGAGGTGGGAAGCACAGTGTACTGTTTGGGGACCCTGGTTTAAATCTGAGCAATGTGTCATAATGGAAAAATACAATCTTTAGTCCTGAACAGATTTGGGGTTGAATCCTAGTTCTGTTATTTCCTGTGTGGTTTTGGACAAGTCACTTAATGACTCTGAGTTTCAGTTTCCTCATTTCTAAAATCAAAGTTATATCACCTTAATTTCAGGTTTTATTAAAGAATTAGAGCTCATAAATTAAATCATGACTGGCACATGATAGGCACTCAGTAAGTCATTGCTGTTATTAGAGTAGCTAGCCATGAACTGAACGTATTCTGTGCCGTTGGGCATGCTATTTAATTTTTCAGGTTTAGTTCCTTTAGCTGCCCCCAAGTGGAGTATATACTTTGCAGAAAACAGAATAAGTAATTAACATAAAAATACTATAAAGTGTTTAACATAAAATGTGTGGCATTTCAAATCTGTGGAAAAAATATAGGACAACTAACTACCATTTAAGAAGAGAGAGTAAAGCTGGATCCTTATTTCACTCGTTTCATCTAAGTAGATTTTACATTCAAAGGTTTGAATATAAAAAAGTAAGATGATAAAAATATTAATGAAAGGGAGAGTAGATTTTAATGTAATATCTGGAAGGAAAAGACCTTTCTTAACATGATATAAAATCCAGAATCAATAAAGGAAAAGATTAATAACTTGGAATGTATAAAAAGTTTAAGTGATCTCTGTAGCAAGGGAAAAAAAAGAAGAAAATACCAGCCACAGTCACAGAGTTAATATTGCTGTCATTCAAAGATCTATTTCCAAATCAGTATGCAAAAGAACCCAGTAGAGAAATGGACAAAAACTGCATATTGGAAATTCAGGAAGAAAAATAGGTGGCCCTTAAATACAAAAAAACATCTCAACCTCACCATAGTTAATTGAGCAAGTGTACATTGGCAGTAGTATGGGGGGAAGCAAGGTACTGTCATACACTTGGTAGGAACTAGAGTATTTTTGGAGGAATAAGTGGTGATACCATTTTAGTTTAAAATTGTACATCCTTTACCCCAGCAGTAGTTCTTCTAAGGAGTTTATCCTACAAAAATCTTCCTGTTAGTACAAAAGGATACATGAAAGGATGTTCACTGTGGTTTGCAGTTTTTAAAAATTAAACATTCCAAATAATCACCAGTAGTAAATTGACTAAAGTACAAAATTCATTTTAAAGTATATACAAATTCATATTTATATAGTACCCTGCATGTTCTTTAAAGTAGCATTGATTTCTTTGGAATAGAATATTCTGCTTGCTGAACATACCAAGAGTGCTTTGGAGTATACATTATTGGAAGTGTATCTGTCACTGGTTCTGTGTGTTACTTAGGCATCCAATATTGGTGCCATAGATACACAGTGGCTAACTTTTTTTAGTGTTAATTATCAAATACTTATATAGCAGAATTTCTAGCATTTTCTTTTTGTATTTAACATTTTATCCTTCTATTACATATTCCCAAATTTTTGCATGTTAATTTTTTGCTTGAAACTCTAGTTCTAAATTTCAATTACTGTATGTGTCAGATATACTTTCTCTTAGAAAGATTTGGTTGACAAGCACTTTGTTTTATCTCTTCCCACTTCTATTTCTTCAGTTTTACAATAATAATGATAAATCTATTTAAGTGATTTGGAATTTTTTTTTTGGTCCAGCCATGAAACCTTCTCAGGGATCTGGTAATTTTGGAGCTGTTCTGGGCAGCAGAGCCTCACAGAAGGAAACCAACAGGCAGCTTTCTTACTCTGACAATCAGGTATGTTCACTTGAGTCTTCTTAGCTTTTTAAAAGAGTAATAATCATAGACACACATTCTACAAAGTTATTGCAAGAAATAGAGTTTAGATGTAATGCCTAGTAATTCTGGCATTGGTAAATCGACAATGCCTAGTAAATTTGTCAAGGATATTTTCCATGTACCTGGCATTTACCATTTTACCTCTCTCAATCTCTGTTTCTGTGAAAATATTTCTAAAATTTATCACATTCTTCCCTTCTTACAGTTTATGAGTAAAAAAGTTATGTGGTTTAACCTTTGCTTGATGTCTTGTGGTCATTATGAACCGCAGTATAGTATAGTTTTTAAAAACATTGATGTTAGATGTGGGTTTGAGACCTTGTACTGCCACTTTCTAGCTGTTGGTCATGGGAGAAGTTCCTTAAGTACCCTGAGCCTGAGTGCCCATCTGTAAAATTGAGACAGCAATAATATTTTAAGGGTTTGGTGAGATAATACATGTAAAAGTGTTTAGCTCATGAACTGAAGGAATAAAATACCAGCAGACTCACAGACTCTGAGAGGGACTAGTGGTTACCAAAGGGGGGAGGGGTTGGGGAGAGTGGGTAGGGTGGGAGAAGGGAATTAAGGGGCACTACAGTGAGCAGTCACAATATAGGTAGGTCACGGGGAAGGCAGTACAGCACGGAGTAAACAAGTAATGACTCTATAGCATCTTACTATGCTGATAGACAGTGACTGCATTGTGGGCGGTAAGGGAGGTGAGGGCTTGATGATATGGATGAGTGTTGAAACCAGTGTTGTTCACATGAAACCTTCATAAGATTGTATATCAGTGTTACTTTAGTTTTAAAAAAAAGTGTTTAGCTCATGATACCACATACTAACAACTCTATAAATGTTTGCTGCTGTTATTTCTGTGATGCCCTTTGGGTCTGTTCTACATTATGAACTTTGCCCATCCACTATATGATACCAGACTGTTTTGTTGAGGTCTTCTGTTTGCTTTTTAAATAGCTTTTCTTTCATAAACATCATTTAGCCAGCCATGAGACTTGCTGTAAATTATTGCAACTCGGCAGTCCTATGTCTTCTAATTTGTTTTACAAAGGGAAACCAGGTGTAAAATAAGAGAAACTTTGACTCTCTCCTCTACATAAACATATAAGTTCTCTCTAGCTGTGTGGAGAGGTGATTATTAAGTCCATTTACTAAACTGAACCAAGCCATGAATAAGATTCCATTTTTGTTACTTTCCTTTTTATAGATAGGGTTGTTTTTTTTTTTTACATTTCAGGTATAATTGACATTCAGTAAATTGCACACATTTGAATTGTACAATTTGGTACAATTGTAAAACCTAGGTGTAAAATCATAACCACAATCAACCTGGTGAACATGGCCATAACCCTTAAAATTTTCCTTATGCCTTTTTGTAGTCCTTCTTTCCTGCTCCTGCTCCCTCTCTGGCCCCTATCCCTAAGCCATAACAAATTTGCTTTCTATCACTATGGATTAGTTTGCAAATTTTCTAGAGTTTTATGTAAGTAGACTCAGTATATAATTTTTTTTGTCTAGTTTTTTCACTCAACGTAATTACCTTGAGATTCATCCATTTATGGGTAGAAGTTTAAAGTGTTGGAATAATTAATGTGTAAGTTAGCATATTGAGCAGGAGCAAATATTTATTATTTTCACAAGTGGTTCCCGTTAGTGGGTTTATAAAATCAATTCTGCAGATTGTGACCAGCATTTAATAAAAAAAGGAATAAAATGGGAAATATAGTTGACATTTGAAAAACATGGAGGTTAGGGATACCTAGAATGCTTTTTTAAGCAAAGTACTAATGAATGGGCCTTACCCTAGACCAGTTAGGCTAGAATCTCTGGAGATGTGTCCCCAGTTGTGGGTATTTTTTTAAAGTTCCCCACTTGTGAATCACTGGTCTAAAAGTATGCCAATTATTTTGAAGATTAAGCTATGTTAAACTTTATTCTTACAGGCCTCTTCAAAAAGAGGAAGTTTGGAGACTAAAGATGATACTCCATTTCGAAAGGTTCTTGGTAATCCAGGTAGAGGATCTATTAAGACTGCAACAGGAAATGGAATAACTGTCACCCGGAGTGTCCCCTCTTTGACGTCAACATCAACACCTCTTAGGTCAGGGGTATTAGAAAATAGGTATGATAAACCTTTTTTCTTTCTTAGTCATTAGCTGTGCATGTTTATAAATGTCTCTCAGGCCTTTTAGAAGGACAAGTAATTTGATAAAAAGGAGATTGTCTAGTGAGTAAAGTCTTAGAAGAAGAAAGTGTAGAGTGCATTGTTGGTATTTGTTTAATGTGGTTTATATCACTGACACCTGTTGAGCATGCACATGTACAGTATATTGACTTAAATGTGTTGTAGAGAATTGTAGAGAATTGTCACAGTTCTGGTCCTTGAGTGTGTCAGTTTATACTTTTTAATGATGTGAATTAATGATTTCTTAAAGTAACCTTTTTTTCTCTGCTCTCTGTAGGACTGAAAAAAGGAAAAGAATGTTATCATCGGGCTCAGAGTTAAATGAAGATTACCCTAAGGAAAATGATTCATCATCGTAAGTTGTTTTAAGAACTTTTAAGATACTAGATCAGGGTTTCTTATGTTGGTAATTAAAACTACTAGGGAAGATTGAGGGGTGGTTTTCAACTGATGAGAATTCTAAAGGTGGAAGAGCAGAATTTAAAGTGCTTTGTAGACAATAGATTGTAGGCTGAACAGGGAGAATTTGTCTATTGCTGTTGCTTTGGTCATTTAATTACACTTCTCCCTTTCTAGCTTTTTTTTTTAATCTGCAATACTAAAGTGAAGAACAGAGCTAAAGAACTCTATAAAGATTATTTCTTGTTGGCTGCTCTTTTAGTGTGAACCCCTTCTTTCCCTCTTTCCTTTATTTGTAAAAAATTTTTTTACCTTACTCATGTGAAAATGCACCTTCTTAGCCAGGAGTAAAATGATTTGAACCCTACATAGGTTCTAGGCAAGGAGCATCAATCATTTAGAGGTATTTTCTAAGTTGGACAAAAAGGTGGTAGTCTTGTAATAGTACAGACACCAGCTCACAGTCGTCTTCCTCATCATGGGAGTTCTGTTTTGTCTTTCTGTCTTTGGGGGAGAAAATTTACAACACAGTTGTAAGTTAATACCTCAATACTATAACAGAAATCATTTGATAGTTAACTGGTATCTGAGGTTAAGTGCTCATCAGAAGCGAGTTGGGAAAAGCTAAAGAAACTTTATATAATAATTGGGATCTTAAGTTCTGTTGCTGTAACAGGTGTAAAAATCTGAATACATGATAGGACTGATGTGGAATCTGAAACTACAATAACTATGGACTCAGATTCCTTCAATCTTGTTGATCTGCAATCCTTAGTAAGTAGCTTCCATTTTGTGAGCCAAGTTAGCTGATTCAGCCTCCTCTGTCATATGTGCATTCCTATTGATGGGAAGGAAGGAAAGAGCAAAGGGAGGGAATACTGCTTTCCTTTAGGCTGGAAATTGTACACACCACTTGGGCATATACCACATTGGCCAGAGTCATGTCATATCAAGTTATAAGAAAGTCTGGGAAATAAGCTAGTCCAGATCCTAGTATTGTGGCAGAAGGGTACAGTCATTGTTTGGAGATAACTAACACTGCTATAGATTACACCTCTAGCCAACAAAAAGTATACCTATTAGAAGGATTAAAGATGGCGGTGTGAGAGGTGAGACAGAGGCTTCCTCCTAAAACCACATATAATACGAAAATATAATTAATACAACTAATCCTGAAAGAGCAACAGGAAAGAGGACTGCACCAAACTGCACACACCTGGAGAAAAGAATAAACCTCACAGAACAAGGTAATGTACCAAAGCCGTGGCCTGGCAGTCCCCAAACCCTTCCCCCACCCTAGCTCACCAGCGAGAGGAAGACAAAACAGAACGTGAAGGGAGTGGATGCCTGGGACTGCTGAATACCTAACTCCGGATATCTGATCTAGGAGCACAAACCTACATTTCATGGTGTTTCATGGTACTCTCGTGATTAGGGGTTGGAAAGCTAAGACAGGCAGAATACCCGGAGAGACTGAGATTCCAGCTGCTGTGGAAAGCAGGGATCCATATCTGGCTGCTCTGGGACAAAAGAAAGGTGGGCACTCTGAGAGACTTCCTAATGGCAAGAGGGCTGCAAAAGGGGAAAGGATTGCAAAGAACTTACTGCTCAGGAGAAAGGACAGGTAGACAAAATTGTCCAGGTGTACTCTGCCCAGCAGGTTGAGAACTTTCACGATCTTCAGGTGCCCCAGCTCCCTGGCTGGCTACAGAGCTCCAAGGACCCCCTCTGTGAAATCGCAGCCTACTGAGCCTTTCTCCGAGCCACCCCCACCTGGCTCACAAACCAGCAAACCCTATCCTGGCATTAGGCTAGCCAGAGGGAAGGTCCAACTACAGCAACTACAAATACAAAGCAGAGAGGATTATACCTATGTGCTTGGCCCACTGGTTCTGGCACTGGAGACAGCCATAGCAGCCAGGAAGCAGGGAACAGCTCTTTCCTCTCCCCAGGCACCAATACCGCTCCCCTGCAAGCCCCAACATTACTTCAGGGGCTGAGCAGCTCCAGAGAGTAGAGCTTCTGGGCACTGGAGGGTGATATATATAAATATGAAATGGCAAAAGAACCTGGTCCAAAGTAAAATTATGAATAAAACCCCTGAGAAAAAATTCAAATGAAATTGACCTCATGAATCTGCCTGAAAGGGATTTCAAAATAAAAATCATTAACATGCTCATGGACGTGCAGAAAAATATTCAAGAACTTAGGGATGAATTCCAGTTGCAGATCCAATCATTTTGCAACACAGTATCAGAAATGAAACATACAGTGGAAAGTTTTAAAAGCAGATTAGATGTGGAGGAGACGATAAATGAAATAGAAATTAGAGGAGGAATACAAAGAAGCTGAGGCACAGGGAGAAAAGAATCTCTAAGAATGAAAGAATATTGAGAGAACTGTGTGACCAATCCAAACAGAACAATTTTCACATATTAGGGGTACCAGAAGAAGAGAGAAAAAGGGATAGAAAGTGTCATTGAGGAGGTAATTGCGGAAAACTTCCCCAATGGGGAAGCAGATAGTCTCTCAGGCCATGGAGATGCACAGATCTCCCAACACAGGGGACCCAAGGAAGACAATATCAAGACATATAATAATTAAAATGGCAAATATCAAGGATAAAGACAGACTTTTAAAAGCTGCTAGACAGAGAAAAAAGATCACATACAAAGGAAAACCCATCAGGCTATCATTAAACTTCTCAACAGAAACCTTACAGGCCAGAAGAGAGTGGCATGATATATTTCATGCAATGAAACAGAAGGGCCTTGAACCAAGAATACTCTACCCACCAAGGTTATCATTTAAATTTGAACGAGGGATTAAACAATTTTCAGATAAGCAAAAGCTGAGAGAATTTACCTCACACAAACCACCTCTACAGTGCATTTTGCCGGGACTCCTATAGAAGGAAGTCTAATAGATGACATCTAAGACTAAATAGATGTCACCCAAGGAATAGATAAAGAGTACAGAATATGATTCATAAAATATAAAGAATGGAGGAGGAAGAAAAAGGAGGAAAAAAAAAACCTTTAGGTTGTGTTTGTAATAGCATACAAAGTGAGTTAAATTAGACTGTTAGATAGTAAGGGAATTACCCTTGAACCTTTGGTAACCACAAATCTAAAGCCTGGAATTACAATAAGTACATACCTATCGATAATCACCCTAAATGTCAATGGTCTGAATGCACCAATCAAAAGACATAGAGTTACTGAATAGATAAAAAACAAGACCCTTCTATGCTGCCTACAAGAAACTCACATCAAACCCAAAGACATACACAGACTGAAAGCAAAGGGATGGAAAAAGATATTTTATGCAAGTAATAGGGAGAGAAAAGCAGGAGTTGCAGTACTTGTATCAGACAAAATAGACTTCAAAACAAAGAAAGTCACAAGAGACAAAAAAGGACATTACATAATGATAAAGGGGTCAGTCCAACAAGAGTATATTATAAACCCAACACAGGATAACCTACATATGTGAAGGAAATACTAACAGATGTAAAGGGGGAAATACAATGCAGTGCATTCATTTTGGGAGACTTCAACACACCACTCATTCCAAAGGATAGATCAACCAGACAGAAAATAAATAAAGAGACGGAGGCACTGAACAACATGAGAACAGATGGCCTAACGGACATCTACAGAACACTCCATCCAAAAGCAACAGAATACGCATTCTTCTCAAATGCACATGGAACATTTTCAAGACTAGATCATATTCTAGGCCACAAAAAGAGCCTCAGTAAATTCAAAAAGATTGAAATTGTACCAACCAGCTTTTCAGATCACAAAGATATGAAACCAGAAAGAAATTACTCAATGAAAATGAAAAAGCCCACAAACACATGGAGGCTTAATAACATGCTCCTAAATAATCAATGGATCAGTGACCAAATAAAAACAGATCAAGCAATATATGGAGACCAATGACAACAATAATGCAACACTGCAAAATCTGTGGGAACAGCGAGGGCCGTGCTAAGAGGGAAATATACTGCAATACAGGCCTACCTCGGGAAAGAAGAACAATCCCAAATGAACAGTCTAAACTCACAAATAATGAAACTAGAAAATGAACAACAAATGAGGCCCAAAGTCAGTAGAAGGAGGGACATAATAAATATTAGCACATAAATAAATAAAATTGAGAAGAATAAAACAATAGAATCAATGAAAGCAGAAGATGGTTCTTTGAGAAAATAAAATAAATAAACCCCTAGCCAGACCTATCAAGAAAAAAAGAAAGTCTACACCCATAAATAGAATCAGAAATGAGTAAGGAAAAAACACTACAGACAAAACAGAAATACAAAGAATTATGAGAAAATACTATGAAAAATTATATGGTAACAAACTGGATAACCTAGAAGAAATGGGCAACTTTCTAGAAAAATACAACCTTCCAAGGCTGACCCAGGAAGAAACAAAGTCTGAATAGGTGAATTACCAGCAAAGATATTGAATTGGTAAACAAAAACCTACCTAAGAACAAAACTCCTGGACCAGATGATTTCACTGCTGGATTTTATCAAACATTTAGTGAATCCTAATACCCATCCTCCTTAAAAGTTTTCAGAAAAGTAGAAGAGGAGGGAATACTCCCAAACTCATTCTACGAGGCCAACATCACTCTAATACAAAAACGAGGCAAAGAAACCACAAAGGAAGAAAATTACAGACCAATATCCCTGATGAACATACATGCAAAAATACTCAACAAAATATTAGCAAACTGAATTCAAAAATATATCAAAAAGATCATCCATCATGATCAAGTGGGATTCATCCCAGGGATGCAAGTATGGTACAACATTCGAAAATCCATCAACATCATCCACTACATCAATAAAAAGAAGGACAAAATCAACATGATCATCTCCATAGATGCTGAAAAAACATTCGATAAAATTCAACATCCTCCAAAACTACTAGAACTAATATCTGAATTCAGCAAAGTTGCAGGATACAAAATTAACACGCAGAAATCTGTTGCTTTCCTATACACTAACAATGAACTAACAGAAAGAGAAATGAGAAAAACAATTCCATTCACAATTGCATCAAAAAGAATAAAATACCTAGGAATAAACCTAACGAAGGAAGTGAAAGACCTGTGCTCTGAAAACTACAACACACTCCTAAGAGAAATTAAAGAGGACACTAACAAATGGAAACTCATCCCATGCTCTTGGCTAGGAAAAAAATATTGTCAAAATGGCTATACTACCTAAAGCAATCTACAGATTCAATGCAATCCCAATCAAAATACCAACAGCTTTCTTCAATGAACTGGAACAAATAATTCTAAAATTCATATGGAACCACAAAAGACCCCGAATAGCCAAAGCAATCCTGAGAAGGAGGAATAAAACAGGGGGAATTACGCTCCTGACTTCAAGCTCTACTACAAAGCCACAGTAATCAAGACAATTTGGTATTGGCACAAAAACAGACCCACAGACCAGTGGAACAGAATAGAAAATCCAAACATTAACCCAAACATATACAGTCAATTAATATTTGATAAGGGAGCCTTGGATATACAATGGGGAGATGACAGCCTCTTCAGCAGCTGGTGTTGGAAAAACTGGACAGCTACATGTAAGAGAATGAAACTGGACTACTGTCTAGCCCCATACACAAAGGTAAACTCAAGGTGGATCAAAGACCTGAATGTAAGTCATGAAACCATAAAACTCTTAGAAAAAAACATAGGCAAAAATCTCTTGGACATAAACATGAGCAACTTCTTCATGAACATATCTCCCCGGGCAAGGGAAACAAAAGCAAAAATGAACAAGTGGGACTATATCAAGCTGAAAAGCTTCTGTACAGCAAAGGACACCATCAGTAGAACAAAAAGACATCCTACAGTATGGGAGAATATATTCATAAATGACGTATCCGATAAGGGTTGACATCCAAAATATATAAAGAACTCATGCACCTCAACAAACAAAAAGCAAATAATCCAATTAAGAAATGGGCAGAGGACATGAGTAGACACTTCTCCAAAGAAGAAATTCAGATGGCCAACAGGCACATGAAAAGATGCTCCACATCACTAATCATCAGAGAAATGCAGATTAAAACCACAATGAGATACCACCTCACACCACTGAGGATAGCCAACATCCAAAACACAAACAACAACAAATGTTGGCGAGGATGTGGAGAAAAGGGAACCCTCCTACACTGCTGGTGGGACTGCAAATTAGTTCAACCATTGTGGAAAGCAGTATGGAGATTCCTCAAAAAACTCAAAATAGAAATACCATTTGACCCAGGAATTCCACTCCTAGGAATTTATCCTAAAAATGCAGCAGCCCAGTTTGAGAAAGACATATGCACCCCTATGTTTATCGCAGCACTATTTACAATAGCCAAGAAATGGAAGCAACAACCTAAGTGTCCATCAGTAGATGAATGGATAAAGAAGATGTGGTACATATACACAATGGAATATTACTCAGCCATAAGAAGAAACCATCCTACCATTTGCAACAACATGGATGGAGCTAGAGGGTATTATGCTCAGTGAAATAAGCCAGGCAGAGAAAGACAAGTATCAAATGATTTCACTCATCTGTGGAGTATAAGAACAGAGAAAGAACTGAAGGAAAAAACAGCAGCTGACTCACAGAACCCAAGAATGGACTAACAGTTGTCAAAGGGAAAGGGCCTGGGGAATATGGGTGGGAATGGAGGGATAAGGGGGAAAAAAGGGTATTACGATTAGCACACATAATGTACTGGGGAGGAGGGCATACTGGGAAGGCAGTATAACACAGAGAAGACGAGTAGTGGTTCTATATCATCTTACTATGCTGATGGACAGTGACTGTAAAGAAGTATGTGGTGGGGACTTGATAATAGGGGTAGTCTAATAACCATAATGTTCCTCATGTAATTGTACATTAATAATAGCAAAAAGTAAATTAATTAAAAAAAAAGATCATCCACCATGATGAAGTAGGATTTATTCCAGGGGTGGAAGGATGGTACAACATTTGAAAATCCATCAACATCATCCACCACATCAACCAAAAGAAGGACAAAAATCACATGATCATCTCGATAGATGCTGAAAAAGCATTTGACAAAATTCAACCCCCATTGATGGTAAAAACTCTCAACATAATTGGTATGGAGGGCACATACGTCAACATAATAAAGGTCATATATGACAAACCCACAGCCAACATTATACTTAACAGAAGTTGAAAGCTTTTTCTTTAAGATCGGCAACAAGAAAAGGATGCCCACTCTCACCACTTCTATTTAACATAATATTGGAGGTCCTAGCCACCACAATCAGTCAACAGAAATGAAAGGCATCCAGATCGGCAAGGAATAAGTTAAACTGTGTCTGGTTGCAGATAACATTATATTGTTTATAAAAAACCCTAAAGAATCCATTCCAAAACTACTAGTTCTAATACCTGAATTCAGCAAAGTTGCAGGATACAAAATTAATATGCAGAAATTTGGAGCATTCCTATATAGTAACAATGAAGTAGCAGAAAGAGAAATCAGGAAAACAATTCCATTCACAGTTGCATCCAAAAGAATAAAATACCTAGGAATAAACCTAACCAAGGAAGTGAAAGACCTATACTCTGAAAACTACAAGACACTCATGAGAGAAATTTAAAAAGATACCAATAAATGGAAACCCATAACATGCTCATGGATAGGAAGAATTAATATTGTCAAAATAACCACCCTGCCTAAAGCAATCTACAGATTTAATGCAATTCCTATCAAAATACCTATAGCATTCTTCAATGAACTAGAGCAAATCGTTCTAAAATTCATATGGAACCACAAAAGACCCTGAATAGCCAAAGCAATCCTCAGAAGGAAGAATAAAGCTGGGGGGATTATGCTCCCCAGCTTCAAGCTCTACTACAAAGCCACAGTGATCAAGACAGTTTGGTACTGGCACAAGAACAGACCTATAGAGCAATGGAACAGACTAGAGAGCCCTGATATAAACCCAAGCATATATGGTCAGTTAATATAAAGGAGCCATGGACATACAGTGGGGAAATGACAGCCTCTTCAACAGTTGGTGTTGGCAAAACTGGACAGCTTCATGGAAGAGAATGAAACTGGATTATTGTTTAACCCCATACACAAAAATAAACTCGAAATGGATTAAAGACCTGAATGTAAGTCATGAAACCATAAAAGTCTTAGGAGAAAACATATGCAAAAATCTCCTGAATATAAGAAGGAGCAACTTCTTCCTGAACGCATCTCCTCGAGCAAGGGAAACAAAAGCAAAAATGAACACATGGGACTACATCAAACTAGAAACTTCTGTATTGCAAAGGACACCATGAAAAGAACAAAAAGGCATCCTACAGTATGGTAGAATATATTTGTAAATGACATATCCGACAAGGGGTTAACATCCAAAATATATAAAGAACTCATATGCCTCAACACCTAGAAAGCAAATAACCCGATTAAAAAATAGGCAGAGGATATGAAGAGACAGTTTTCCAAAGAAGAAATTCAGATGGCCAACAGACAGATGAAGAGATGCTCCATATCACTATCAGGGGAATGCAAATTAAAACCGCAATGAGATACCACCTCACACCAGTAAGGATGGCCAACATCCAAAAGACTGAGAACAACAAATGCTGACGAGTATGCGGAGAAAGGGGAACCCTCCTACACTGCTGGTGGGAATGTAAGCTAGTTCAAGCATTGTAGAAAGCAATATAGAGGTTCCTCACAAAACTAAAAATATTAATATCATTTGACCCTGGAATCCTACTCCTTGGAATTTACCCAAAGAATACAACTTCTCAGATTCAAAAACCATATGCACCCTTTTGTTTATCGCAGCACTATTTACAATAGCCAAGATATGGAAGCAACCTAAGTGTCCATCAGTAGATGAGTGGATAAAGAAGAGGTGGTACATATACACAATGGAATACTATTCAGCCATAAGAAAGAAACAAATCCTACCTTTTGCAACAACATGGATGGAGTTGGAGGATATTATGCTCAGTGAAATGAGCCAGGCGGAGAAAGACATGTGCCAAATGATTTCCCTCATTTGTGGAGTATTTACACAGCAAAATTGAAGGAATAAAATAGCAGAGTCAGAGACTCCAAGGAGGAAGTAGTGGTTACCAAAGGCGAGGGGTGTGGGAAGGCAGGTGGCAAGGGAGGGAAAAGGGGATTGAGGGGTATTATGTTTAGTACACATGTTGTGGGTGTCACGGGGAAAACAGTGTAGCACAGAGAAGGCAAACAGTGAATCCGTGGCATCTTACTGCACTGATGGACAGTGACTGCTTTGGGGTATGGGTGTGGACTTGTTAATATGGGTAAATGTAGTAACCACATTGTTTTTTCATGTGAAACCTTCATTAGAGTGTATATCAATAATACCTTAATAGAAAAAATTTTTAAAAAGTATACCTATTCACCATTCTTCACATGGAAAGGACATTCTTACCCTCATCTTAATGAAGACAGCCTCCAGGTCTCATTTTGTCATTGTATCCAGCTCAGAGCCCAGAATCTCTGAGTGATGTGCAATCCTCTCCATAATGTTCAAGTGTGCCTTCGACCATGTGCCTTATGATCTTGTGCCTAAAACCAAAAAGACATCTTCGCTCCATCTCTGTAAGCATTTCATTATACTTTGCCAGAGCAGACACAGGATAACCACAATAAAAATTTCCATTTAGAAAAGGCAAGAACAGAAAACTGGAAGAGTCGCTAGTCTATAGCAGTGATAAAATACTGCTATGCAGAAATTGTGGAGGCAGTGGAGTAAGTTCTTGGTAGCCCACATTGCAATATCTGCTCTGTACCCTAGAGAAACTCCCTTGCTCTTTGTACTCTGTATGACTTAAGGCTTTGCCTCCTCCTGGTACGTTTCTTTTGTTGCCTTTCAATTTCATAGCTGAAGTAGGTTTTGAAGACTTCTTGTTTGTGGCCATGCAACTTTTGTAGACTGCTTTATGCTGGTGCATTTGTAGAAGTTCAGAAGTGTCTCATTAGATAACTAGAAGTTTTAGACGTCTAGAAGCTTCTTAAAAGGTAGAACAGGCAGGCTTTTATCAGACTTGAGAAAGACCTGGGCCCAATATTTTTGTTGTTGTTTTGTTTTTTTAATAAACTTTTTACCTTTGGAATAATTTTAGAGTTACAGACAAGTTACAAAGATAATACAGAATGTTTCTGTATACCCCTCACCCAGTTTCCCCTAATATTAAAATGAAAGTTGTCTTCACAAAACTAGTTCCCCACTTACCTTGATCATTGCCTCAGTTTCAGAATCAGAGCAATTGGATTATTTTGGTCCTGTATGGTCTCAGATTACCAGCCAATTTCTGTTCTAGGCCATTGGCACAGGGAGCTGTATTCCTTTTTGTCCTTGATTATAAGCTGACAAGCTCTTGCCTGAATTTATCTGTCTCAGCACTTTGCTGAAAGCAAAAAAACGCACTAACACCGAACTGCAGACTAGTGTTTACTGTTTCAGTCTTTTAGAGTCTTAGGTTTGGATATAACAATAGTCACCAGCTTTCTAGTCTATAACATCTGTGTCCTTACCCTCTGTCTTCCTATTGAGCTAGTGCTACTTACTAGGTTTGTTATGGTAGCACCCCACTTCTAGTAACAAAATCTGTGTATTGAGGTCCAGTTGTGGGGAAAAAAATTCATCTTAGCTAGTTTACTCACAAAGGTATTTGCATACAAAGAGTATTAAATAGCTTACAGAATCATTAGGAAAGCTTAAAAGATAAGGCTATAGGTTAAGCTGTCAGGAGTGCTTTTGAGACCATGCCCCAGATCAGGTCACCAGAGATGCTCCTGGCTGTTGTGAAGCTGACAGCTGAATTGGAGCTCTTGTGAAAGCTCTCACCTGTAGAACCATGCTGCCACTGTCAAGATTGGAAGTCTTTTGTTAAAAACTAGACACCTCTAAGATGATGTTTGTTATTAGAAATAATGGAACACATGGCCTCTGCCTTACTTCCACTCTCCAAATCTTGCACAAGTACATGTTATTGCCTTATCTTAAATCACATCCTGAACACTGGAAAATGTTTCAGCTTTCTTGCTTCTGTACAACAGAGAGGTAAGTAAAAGGTAGTTGTAATGGACTGTTGTATGCCAGTCTACCATATCCACCACACTTTAGGAACATCCCCATTGTTCCACTTAAAATTCTGTCTAATGAGGTGTGTATTTCTGATGGGTTATTAATACTTGTTCCATCATTACAATTAGATTTTTTTGAAGTTTGGACTTCCTGGAGAAGTTTAAAGTTTGGGCTTCCTAGAAGCAGACTCTTGATGAATATACTTTTCCAAGTGACTAATTAAGAAAATATTCATAGGAAAGTCCAGTAACAGGGGGAGGAAAGCAGGAGAGGAAGCCTACCAATGGTGTGATCTTAAGTGAAAGTCCACAGAGAGTAAAGTTCATCTTTATCTAGCAGAAGAATTTTGGGCTTGTCCCAACTTGAGGTAAAGAAGATAGGCTTTCATGTTGCCATATTCCACAGTCTTTCGTTAACAACTGTCCTAGCGCTTTTGGCTCTGCTAAATGGGCAAAATATTTTTAGTAGCTCAAAGGCAGTCCTCTGAAGAACTACAGGTGCTGGCTTCTGAAAACACATAGTCTGGAGGTATGAAAAGTACAAAAAGGGATATGAGGACCTCTGATGGAGCATCACTATTAAGTTCATTCCATTTGATCACAGATTCTTCACATTGGTGCTTCCTAATTTCTGGGTGTGAATCTTATAAAAGGAAAGTGGGTGGGATAAGCTACAGTCCTTATTGTCCTTATAGCTACAAATAGCCTTGAGGCTATAACTGGTATTATCATCTTCTACTTATCCATTCTAGATTTGCTGTGTCCTCCACTAACACTTCTGCTGGTCTTGATGGTTTGCCTGGTGGGATGACTGAGGTCTTTATCTCTGTGTGGTCCAAGCCCCTGGTCACCATGTACTTGGTCAGGCCATGGTTGCTGTAATTGCCTATTCATAGTTAAAACTGAGCATGAGAGCACTAAGAGATTCCCTAGTGAAACCCCTTTATTCCAAACATATTCTTCCTGCTTTCATTATATAGCAGCAACCCTACCTCCTTACAATAAAGTCAATTACCCTTGCCAGTAGGGTAACTCCTTTCTTTGCCTGTTGATCTGCAGGCATAAGGAGCCCAAAATGACTAAATAGCAGCCAAAGGTTTAGGTAAAATGGGACTCATACTGTCCCCCTTGGTGAAAAGGTTTCCCCTCTGGCAACCAGGAGCTCCAGACCCACAAAATCTAAATTGGGATAGGAAACACAGATTCTCCAGGAGGGTTATTGAGAATGGTAATGAGTAGGAGCATTCCTACTACTACTCTTTGGTTTCCAGATACATGTATTATGTATAAATGTAATACATTGTATCTTGAATCCTAATGAGATCATGGCTAAGCTGCAACTTTAAAGGCTATTGGAACACCTCATCAGGTCATCAGCTTTCGGGTAATGTCATTATGTGGTAAGGCTAGTGGATTGTTTGATCGTATGCCCCCATTGTATCTCCTTTTCTTTTGTGTAAAGTAGATTTTTTGTTCTAGGATGATTTTATGTGAGATTTCATGTTAGTAAGTAATAAATCCCATGCTTAGGAGCCCTCAGATAGTGGTGCAGCCAAAGCACTGTGGGCAGGAAAGTCAAAAGCAAACCTAAGATAGATGCCAGTCCCACTCATAACTTGCTGCATTTTCTAGAATGGAAGGAACCTGATGTGATCAGTTGCCCACCAAATGACTGATGGGTTTTCTTAAGAGATAATTCTGTCAGGCCTAGCATGAGTCTCTGCTGCTGACCAGTTGGACATTGAGCAGCAGCAGTAACTAAACTAGGCTTGGTGAAAGGGAGCCCCTGCTGGAGAGTGTGTGCATAGCTTTTATCTCTGCCACCAGTGCTGTTTACTCAAGGGCCCTTTGTGGAAGTATTGGGGTGGCTGAGTACAGAGATTGACTGGCATCTGTTGGACTAGTTATCTTGCCTGTTTGTTTAATATCTCTTCGGTGGGATTCTTTGGTGAGAGCATTAACATGTGAAACACCTCTTCACCCTTTGTACACACTTCCATAAAGCTGTGCGTATATCTCTTCGATAAATCATTTCTCCCTGATCTTCTAGGTGTGCTCTTTTCAGGTCCCTGACCATCATACAAACTATTTGCCACCATTCCCAAGTCCCTGACCCACTTTCTTCTCTATACAAAGGGGACAAGGAGTATCCCTCTCAAACTCTGTGTAGTAGAAGATTTCCTCTCATCACTGTCTTTTTTAGGGCAGTCCCTTAGTGGGGCTGTAGTGCAGCCGCAGTTCATTTTCAGCTTGTATGGATGTACTGAGGTGATCCATCCGTGAATCAGGCCCAGAGTTTTTTCTTTCTCTTGCAGCTGGTCATAGGAAATTCTCGTAAGGTCTGTTCTTGTTATCTGTTCCTGCTTACTTGGAACTAATCCCAGACACAACACTCTCATTTTATGATGGATTACTGTTGTAACTTCCTGATCTTACAAGTTCAGGGTAGATATGATTCCTAGAGAAATGATAACACTCACCCAACTCATGATGACTAGCTTGGGTTTCATAGCCCCTAATGTCTTTCAGGGTAGTAATTTGCCAGTAGCATACTATACTTTACAAATGATGTATAATTTCTTGCTGCAGACAGTATGATCTTTCTCTTGAAACCTAAGGATCTGGGCTGCAACTCTTCTTGGATTAGGGATTCTGCATGGTGTCTTTGTCTTTAAGTTGGTAATTGGCTCAGCTGAGCCTATCGTTTTTTTCTCTCTTGAGTAGATCAACACTCAGCAAAAACCAGCCAGTTTCATAGTCTTTATGATTATTATTTACCCCCTATCACTTTATCAGTTATCTATTGCTGTATAACAGACCACTCAAAACGTGGTGGTTTAAAACAGTAACCTATCATTGCTTATGAGTTGATGGTCACTGGAGTGGTTCTGCTTATCTGGGCCAGACTTAGCTGATTGTGACTGATTCTTTCATTTTCTTATGCATCCATGGTCAGTTGATGGGTGGACTAGCAGTTGGCTGGTCTAGGATGGCTTTACTCATAGACTGGCTGTTGGCTGGCTAATGATTGGGGTGATGAGGGTGATTGGGCCATTTGTATTTCATTTCATCTTCTACTAGGTTAGGCTGAAATTATTCACATAGCAGAGGCAGGGTTCCAAGAGAGTGAATGGAAATTTATAAGGTTTAGGATCTTTAACCTTAGGAACAGGATTTATTCACTGTTAGCCTGTCACATTCTTTTGGGGGAAAGAAAATCAAAAAAAGAAGAAAAAGCCAGCCCCAATAAAGGATAGGGAAATAGACTGCATTTCTTGATTGAGGGAGGGGGATTGGGTACAAGGAAGGGAATAATTTGGGACATATTTTAAACAACTTTTAAATATTTTTTAAATGAGGTACAATTTACATACTGTAAGATTCACCTGTTTTAAATGTACAATTCAATAATTTTTGGTAAATTTATTGAGTTGTTCAAACATAACAGTAATCCAGTTTTAGAACATTTCTATAATGCCAGATCTTTAAGATCCATTGTTCAGTCTACCACATTTCTCGAATGCTAGAGATGTTGTATAAGCCATATCCTCTTCTACTCTGTTCCATCCCAAGTCACTACAGATGAAAAGTCTTAGTAATTGTAACACTATAGGATGCCAGAAGTGTTACCACCAGTAATGGGATTTCTATTGCCATTGCCAAATAAGTAGTCCAGTTCCAGAATCTTTTCTTTAATGTGTGCTTTCTGAGGTCCATTTCTAGTACCAGCTGAGGAAGATCAAGTTCCCCAGAAGCAGACCTCGAAATGCAGATTAATTTGTGAGTGATTTATTAAGAAAGTACTCCCCGGGGTTACCAGAAAGGGAGTGGGGAAAGCAAGACAGTGAAGTGTAGGAAACAAGTTAGGCTTCATCTTAATCCCAGAGAGAAAAATCTATTATATAAATTTTACCTTACAGGTTTCTAATGCAGGGCAAGGGAACTGGGCTTCTATACTCTAGTACTTGACCTTACTTGTGACTCTCAGAGTGCAGGCAAAGTAGCTCCAGTAGCTTGAGGACAATCCTCTGAAAAAGAACCGTAGGTCCTAGCTGTTGAAAACACACCTAAATTGGTGTGGGTGGGAGGACACAAAAATGGGGTCAAAGGGAATCTGGTGGAGCATCTTTGTTGTCAGTTATAGGATTTACATATGATGGCTCTCCTAAAATTAGCACTTTTAATCAAAGCATGGGCATTTATCTGAGCAGACCCAGTCTACTTATATTGTTCAGGTATTTGGGAATAATAGGGGGAAAATGGGTTATAAGAAATCTTAACTTTGTGTTCCTGAACTTAAAATAGTTTAATCACTATGAATTGATAGGATGCTCACATTTAGGAAATAGTATTTCAAGTCATGCAGACTATAAGAGCACTTGGGGTTTTGTTTTACTTTTTAACCCTGTTTAGTATCAAGCTTGAATAGTTTACTTCTTAATTGATTCTTTTGGTCTCAGTAGTGTCATTCATCTGGTCTTGCATTTGGCTAAGTCAGTCTATGTAATTTTACTGTCTCTGGTTTGACTTCTTGTAAAGAAAATGTTTCTTCATTTTTGCCTTATTACCAGGGTTATGGATTGAATTGGCTTTTGCCTTGGTAATGAAAACTTATTTTCATGATATTCACATGCTTAAGTTTCTGACCTCTTGTAGCCTAACTTCCAAGCAAAATCAATGAATTCAGCACTTGAAATGTAAATTTAAAAAAAAATCTATTTAAAATTAAGAACTATATCTTTATACACCTATATATATTGAGTTAAATTATTAACTGCAGGAACAACAAGGCTATGACAGATCCCTCAAGAAAGTATTTAACCAGCAGTCGAGAGAAGCAGCTGAGTTTGAAGCAGTCAGAAGAGAACAGGACACCAGGTAAGTCCTATTTGGTCTTTATGTAAGATACTCATTTATTATATGATGTATTGTATTAGATCAGAAATAAAAACCTAAACTGGGACATAATCTCTCTACATTATTACAGGAATACTTTCAGTACTAGTTATTGGGTACCAAATTGTGTCTAATACTTGGTTAAAATATTTTAAAGTGTTAGAAATATGGGAATTATTACTCTATTTACAAAGAATGTAAGGCTTACCTTCTTCCTATTTAACTGCCTGGAATTAAATTCCTTTGTCAAAGTATTTGGACCATAGAATGAATTCAGGGACTTAAAGTGGTTGAAATTAAAAGTTCATCAGTGTTACTACATACATGAAGTTCCAGAAGCTCTTGAAATTATTGCCTAAAGCAGTTGTTAAGCTCACCTTGTACCGTTTTTACAAAAACTACAAGCTAGACTGCCCATGAATTTTTGTCAGTGTTTCCCACATTTAAATATCTTTCTGATCCTCTGAACTCCTTAGAGACTGAGTTATCCACTATTGATTTGAATATTTTGTCAACCTGAAATAAAATTGAAGCAAGCTAAAATGCTTCAACATGGGCATGATTTTGATAAATTAAGATTTTAAGAGAATTCATTTGATCAGGAGTCTAGGAACATTCTCCTTTTAGTGGTTAAGGGTTGTGACATTGGACTCATACAGAAAGAAGTATCTCTAATATAATTCTTATCACTGCAATAATAATACATCATGTAAATTACACTGATGGTTTTCAACTTTTATAATTAACCTGTAGTTAGACAACAGAAAACTTAAAGTTGTATTAAGCCTTAACAATGTTGAAATTAAGGTACATCTTACACAAAAATTGATGTGGAAGAGGAAGAAAATGATTAAGTGATAAGGTTCATGGAACAAAATCTAGAAGTTAGTAGAACTAAAATAACACTAATAATTGGTTGCCGAAAAAAGAACAAGAGTAGGGGTGATGGAAATGAGAAATTTCTGATTTTTCATAATAGGGATTCAAATGATACTGTTTAAAATGAATAAGTCAGGAAATAGAAACATTATCTAGTGGTATGGAGGAAATCAGAAAAACTAAGTCTTAAAATATATTAGAAATTAGAAGCAAAATTTATGGAGCTTTGGTACAGGAGAGTATTTCTTGCTATTATAACCTTTCCCACAGTATTTGATCCCTTAACATGTACATACATATATTACTTTGATGAAAAGAAAGGGAAAAAAGAGTTAAATATAAACAGGCTTAATAAATAATTATATTATTACATGAATTTTAATGGTTGATTTAGGAATTAAATTTTTCCTGTGTGTGTTTTTTTTTTAGGGCTTTTGCCTTTGCAGTCCTCATCCTTTTATGGCAGCAGAGCTGGATCCAAGGACTACTCTTCTGGCAGCGCTAACCTAGACAGGTATGTATTCGTTATATGGCTTGTGAAGAACTTGAAGAGTTCACTTCTTCAAAATACTGTATGATGGGATAGGTTGTGCATTATGGTCTAAGTGAATACCCTAATTTAAAGTACAAAATTGTTGAGAATCATTGGAAAGATGATTGCGCCAGACTGCATACATCTGTAGAAAAGAGCAGACCTCACGGAAAAGCGTAATGTACCAAAGATGGGGACCGGCAGGACCCAAGCCCCTCCCCCACCCAAGCTCACCAGCGGGAGGAAGAGAAACAGCGGGGAGGGAGTGGAAGACTGGGACTGCTAGATACCTAACTCTGGATATCTGCTCTGGGAGCACAAACCTACATTTCTTGGTGCTTGCATGGTACTTCTGTGAGTAGGGGGTTGGAAAGCTAAGACAGGCAGAATTCCTGGAGAGACTGAGATTCCAGCTGCTTGTGGAAAGCAGGGATCCATATCCGGCTGCTCTGGGACAAAAGAAAGGCAGGCAGTCTGAGAGACATCCTAACAAGTAAGCCCTTAGCAAGAGGGCTGCTAAAGGGGCAAGGATTGCACAGAGCTTACTGCTCCTGAAAGGACAGGTAGACAAAATTGTCTGCATGCTCTCTGCCCAGCACATTGGGAGCTTTCACGATCCTCAGGTGCTCCAGCTCCCTGGCTGGCTACATAGCACCAAGGACCCCCTCCATGATATGCAGCCTACTGCGCCTTTCTCCCGGCCAGCCCCACCTGGCTTGCAAAATGGCAAACCCTACCCTGGCATTAGCCCAGCCAGAGGGAAAATCTGTCTACAGCAACTACAAACGCAAAGCATAGAGGCTTATGCTCAGCCCACTGGTTCAGGCAGTGGGGTCAGGCCTAGCAACCAGGAAGCAGGAAACAGCTCTTTCCTCTCTCCAGGCACCAATACCACTCCCAGGTGACCCCTGACATTGCTTCAGGGGCTGAGCAGCTCCAGGGAGTAGAGCTTCTGGGCACTAGAGGGTGCCAAATACAAATATGAAACGCCAGAGAAACCTGGTTCAAAGTAAAATTATTACTACAGCCCCTGAGAAATATTTAAATGACATCCTCCTCATGAATCTTCCTGAAAGGCAGTTCAAAATAAAAATCATTAACATACTCATGGAGGTACAGAAAGATGTTCAAGAACTCAGGAACAAATTCCAGTCGGAGATCGAATCGTTGAAAAGCACAATGGACGGTATTAAAAGCAGATTGGATACTGTGGAGGAGACAATAAATGAAATAGAAGCTAGAGAACAGGAATACAAAGAAGCTGAGGCACAGAGAGAAAAAAGGATCCCTAGGAATGAAAGAATATTGAGAGAATTGTGTGACCAATCCAAACGGAGCAATATTCGCATTATAGGGGTACCAGAAGAAGAAAAGAGAGAAAAAGGGATAGAAAGTGTCTTTGAGGAGGTAATTGTGAAAACTTCCCCAATCTGGGAGAGGAGATAGTCTCTCAGGCCATGGAGGTGCACAGATCTCCCAACACAAGGGACCCAATGAAGACAACACCAAGACATATAGTAATTAAAATGGCAAAGATCAAGGATAAGGACAGACTATTAAAAGCAGCCAGAGAGAGAAATAAGATCACATACAAAAGAAAGCCCATCAGGCTATCATCAGACTTCTCAGCAGAAACCTTACAGGCCAGATGGGAGTGGCATGATGTATTTAATGCAATGAAGCAGAAGGGCCTGGAACCAAGATTACTTTACCTGCAAGATTATCATTTAAATTTGGAGAGATTAAACAGTTTCCAGATAAGCAAAAGCTGAGAGAATTTACCTCCCACAAACCATCTCTACAGTGTATTTTGGAGGGACTGCTATAGATGGAAGTGTTCCTAAGGTTTACTAGCTGTCACCAGAGGTAATAAAACCACAGTAAATAAAGTAGAACAGCTATTGACTAAGCAAATGCAAAATTAAATTAACTATCTACAAAGGCAATCAAGGGATAGACAAAGAGTACAGAATATGATACCTAATATATAAAGAATGGAGGAGGAAGAAAAAGGAGAAAAAAAAAGAACTTTAGGTAGTGTTTGTAATAATATATTGAGTTAAGTTAGACTCTTAGATAGTAAGGAAGTTAACCTTGAACCTTTGGTAACCACGAATCTAAAGCCTACAATGTCAATAAGTACATACCTATTGATAATCACCCTACACGTAAATGGTCTGAATGCACCAATCAAAACACAGAGAGTCACTGAATGGATAAAAAAACAAGACCAATCTATATGCTGCCTTCAAGAGACTCACTTTAAACCCAAAGACATACACAGACTAAAAGGGAAGGGATGGAAAAAGATATTTCATCCAATTAATAGGGAGAAAAAAGCAGGAGTTGCAGTACATGTATCAGACAAAATAGACTTCAAAACAAAGAAAGTTACAAGAGACAAAGAAGGACATTACATAATGATAAAGGGGTCAGTCCAACAAGAAGATATAACCATTATAAATATCTACGCACCCAACACAGGAGCACCTCCATATGTGAAACAAATACTAACAGAATTAAAAGGGAAATAGAATGCAGTGTATCCATTCTAGGAGACTTCAACACTCCACTCATACTGAAGGACAGATCAACCAGACAGAACATAAGTAAGGACACAGAGGCACTGAACAACACATTAGAACAGATGGACCTAAGAGACATCTACAGAACTCTACACCCAAAAGCAGCAGAATATACAGTCTTGCGTGCATATGGAATATTTTCAAGAATAGATCATATACTAGGCCACAAAAAGAGTTTTGGTAAATTAAAAATGATTGAAATTGTACCAACCAGTTTCTTAGACCACAAAGGCATGAAACTAGAAATAAATTACACTAAGAAAATGAAAAATCCCACAAACACATGGAGGCTTCACAACATGCTCCTAAATAACTAATGGATCAATGACCAAATAAAAACCAAGATCAAGCAATATATGGAGACAAATGACAACAATAATTCAACACCGCAAAATATGTGGGATGCAGCGAAGGCTGTGCTAAGAGGAAAGTATACTGCAATACACGCCTACCTCAGGAAAGAACAATCCCATATGAGCAGTCTAAACTCACAATTAAAAAAACTAGAAAAAGAAGAACAAATGAGGCCCAAGGTCAGTAGAAGGAGGGACATAATAAAAATTAGAGCATAAATAAATAAAATCGAGAAGAATAAAACAGTAGAATCAATAAAAGCAGGAGCTGTTTCTTCGAGAAAATAAACAAAATAGATAAACACCTACCCAGACTTATCAAGAAAAAAGGAGAACCTACACACATAAAAAGAATCAAATGAGAAAGAAAAAAATCACTATAGACACCACAGAAATACAAAGAAGTATGAGAGAATACTATGAAAAATTAGCTAACAAACTGGATAACCTAGAAGAAATGGACAAATTTCTAGAAAAATACAACCTTCCAAGGCTGACCCAGAAAAAAACAGAAAATCTCAACAGACCAATTACCAGCAACAATATTGAACTGGTAATCAAAAACTTACCTAAGAACAAAACCGCTGGACTAGATGGCTCCAACCACTGAATTTTATCAACATTTAGTTAAGACCTAATACCCATCCTCCTTAAAGTTTTCCAAAGAGTAGAAGAAGAAGGAATACCCCCAAACTCAGTCTATGAGGCCAACATCACTCTAATACCAAAACCAGGCAAACACACCACAAAAAAAAAAATTTACAGACCAGTATCCCTGATGAACATAGATGCAAAAATACTCAACAAAATATTAGCAAACCAAATTCAAAAATACATCAAAAACATCATTCATCCTGATCAAGTGGGATTCATCCCAGGACTGCAAGGATGGTACAACATTCGAAAATCCATCAACATCATCCACCACATCAACAAAAAGAAGAACAAAAACCACATGATCATCTCCATAGATGCTGAAAAAGCATTTGTCAAAATTCAACATCTATTCATGATAAAAACTGTCAACAAAATGGGTATAGAGGGCAAGTACCTCAACATAATAACGGACATTTATGACAAACCCACAGCCAACATTATACTTAACAGTGAGAAGCTGAAAGCTTTTCCTTTAAGATTGGGAACAAGACAAGGATGCCCACCCTCCCCACTTTTATTCAACATAGTACTGGAGGTCCTAGCCACAGGAATCAGACAACACAAAGAAATAAAAAGTATCCAAATTGGCAAGGAAGAAGTTAAACTGCCCCTGTTTTCAGATGACATGATATTGTACATAATAAAAAACCCTAAAACTCCACTCCAAAACTATTAGATCTAATATCTGAATTCAGCAAAGTTACGGGATACAAAATTAATATGCAGAAATCTGTGGCATTCCTATACACTAACAATCAACTAGCAGAGAGAGAAATCAGGAAAACAATTCCATTCACAGTTGCATGTGAAAGAATAAAATACCTAGGAATAAACCTTAACCAAGGATATGAAAGACCTATACTCTGAAAACTACAAGACACTCATGAGAGAAATTAAAGAAGATACGAATAAATGGAAACACATCCCGTGCTTATGGATAGGAAGAATTAATATTGTCAAAATGACCAACCTGCCTAAAGCAATCTACAGATTCAATGCAATTTCTATCAAAATACCAACAGCATTCTTCAACAAACTAGAGAAAATCGTTCTAAAATTCATATGGAACCACAAAAGACCCCAAATAGGCAAGGAAATCCTGAGAAGGAAGTATAAAGCCAGGGGAATTATGCTCCCCAACTTCAAGCTCCACTACAAAGCCACAGTAATCAAGATAATTTGCTACTTGCACAAAAACCAACCCATAGACCAATGGAACAGACTAGAGAGCCCTGATATAAACCCAAGCATATATGGTCAATTAATATATGATGAAAAGCCACGGACATACAATGGACTAATGACTGCCTCTTCAACAGCTGTTGTTGGCAAAACTGGACAGCTTCATGCAAGAGAATGAAACTGGATTCTTGTTTATCACCATACACAAAAGTAAAAACTCGAAATGGACCAAAGACCTTAATGTAAGTCATGAAACCATAAAACTCTTAGAAGATAACATAAGCAAAAATCTCCTGAATATAAGAATGAGCAACTTCTTCCTGAACTCATCCCCTCGAGCAAGGAAAACAAAAGCAAAAATGAACTCATGGGACTACATGAAAGTAAAAAGTTTCTGTATGGTAAAGGACACCATCAACAGAACAAAAAGGCATCCTACAGTATGAGAGAATATATTTGTAAACGACGTATCCAACAAGGGGTTAACACCCAATATAAAGAACTTAAACACGTCAACACCGAAAAAGCAGATAACCCAATTAATAAATGGGCAGAGGATATGAAGAGACAGTTCTCCAAAGAAGAAATTCAGATGGCCAACAGACAGATGAAAAGATGCTCCATATCACTAGTCATCAGGGAAATGCAAATTAAAACCACAATGTAATATCACCTCAGACCAGTAAGGATGGCCACCATTGAAAAGACTAAGAACAACAAATGCTGGCAAGGCTGCAGAGAAAGGGGAACCCTCCTATAATGCTGTTTGGAATGTAAGCTAGTTCAACCGTTGTAGAAAGCAATATGGAGTTTCCTCAAAAACTAAAAATAGAAATACCATTTGACCCTGGAATCCCACTCCTTGGAATTTACCCAAAGAATACAACTTCTCAGATTCAAAAAGAAATATGCACCCCTGTGTTTATTGCAGCACTTTTTACAATAGCCAAGATATGGGAGCAAGCCAAGTGTCCATCAGTAGATGAGTGGATAAAGAAGAGGTGGTACATATACACAATGGAATACTATTCAGCCATAAGAAAGAAACAAATCCTACCATTTGCAACAACATGGATGGAGCTGGAGGATATTATGCTCAGTGAAATAAGCCAGGCGGAGAAAGACAAGTGCCAAATGATTTCCTTCATTTGTGGAGTATAACAATGAAGCAAAACTGTAGGAACAAAATAGCAGCAGACTCAAGAGACCACAAGAAGGAACTAGTGGTTACCAATGGGGAGGGGTGGGGAGAGCGAGTGGAGAGGGAGGGAGAAGGGGATAGAGAGGTATTATGTTTAGTACACATGGTGTGGGGGGTCACGGGGAAGACAGTGTAGCACAGAGAAGACAAATTGTGAATCTGTGGCATCTTACTACCCTGAAGGACAGTGACTGCATTCGTGCATGAGTAGGGGCTTGATAATATCGGTAAAAGTAGTAACCACATTGTTTTTTCATGTGAAACCTTCATAAGAGTGTATATCAATACCTTAATAAAAAATTAAATTAAAAAAAGGTAGTGAGAAATTGCCGATTTTATAGATGTAGATTAAATTTTTTGAGATGGATGTAAATATGTAAAACAATTGCTAAGCACTTGTTAGAAGTATGATCACAGAGTGCAACACAGGGGCAATGGTAAACGAATAAGAGGGTAATGGTGGTATATAATCGATATGCTATATAATGACTTAAGTTACATTTTGTTTTTTTACTAGAATTTAATTCAGAGTTGAAAACCCTCTTTATTATTTTTATAAAATGATTAAGGTGAAATAAAGAATTTGGTACTGTATTTTTAGGTATATTCAGTCTTGGGTGGTATTTGTTAAGCGCCTTATGACTGTAGTAGTAGTTAAGTTATTTAACAATTTATGAGAGAGGAAACGATGTATTTCTACTGATTAGAAGAATCTTAAAGGAATCTGAGTTTTAAAAGAAACTAAGTTTGGTTTGCAAATTATTTTTTTTAATCACAGATTTCTTCTCAAAATAATAGAATGAGGGCATTCATTGCACATAGGAATGACTGAGGGAAAAAAATTTTTTTTTAATGCAAAGCTGCACTCCAAGAGAAGGTGAACATTTCCAGACCAATGAGCAAACTAATACTGAGTACAGGCTGAAAGCCATCAGGCACAGACTGAAGTCAGGTATTTAGGGCTTGGTTTTCAAAATATGAGCTTGGGAACTGACATGACCCCAGATCAGAACTTGATTTCTTTTTTCTTTTTTTTTTAATTAGGGTATCATTGATATACACTCTTATGAAGGTTTCACAAGAAAAACAATGTGGTTATTACATTCACCCTTATTATCGAGTCCCCCCCATACCCCATTGCAGTCACTGTCCATCAGTGTAGTGAGATGCCAAAGAGTCCCTATTTGTCTCCTCTGCGTTATACTGTCTTCCCCGTGACCCCACACACACCATGTGCACCAATCATGATACCCCACATGATACCTCCCACCCTCTCCTCCTTCCCTTCCCCACCCCTCCCCTTTGGTAACCACTAGTCCATTCTTGGAGTAAGTCTGCTGCTATTTTGTTACTCCAGTTTTGCTTCGTTGTTATACTTCACAAATGAGGGAAATCATTTGGTATTTGTCTTTCTCTGCCTGACTTATTTCACTGAGCATAATACCCTCTAGAGAACTTGATTTCTTATAGGAAGCTAGGTATCTAAAACTCTCTGCGCCAGTAAACCAAAGCAGAACACTTCTGTATAATTACCGGAGTTTGGAACTATAAGTGTGCTGCTTGCCCCATGCTCCCTGAGCAGAGAGCAAATACACAAAAATGGGAATTGCAGTGATTGGCATCTGCTTTATTATTACCTGCCTGGGGGCAAGAATTCTGAACCCCCTCACATAAAGAAGCGCTATGCAGATTAGAGGTCCAGACTGGAGCATCCACTAAGTACATCAAGAAGGCGTGATCATGGAATACAGCCCAGAGAGAAAACCGTAAATGTAAATGAAGAGATTAATGTTGAGGTCCTTGGTCTACCTCGGTGTCTTAATATAGCATTTTGGAAAAAAGATTAAGGAGAGTAAAGGTAAAGAATTTCTCAAAGAAATAGTGGATGAAAATGATGACAGTCCACACACTGAAAAGCCCTAACAAATGCCAAATAGCAAATATATTTTTTAAAAAAACCTGTAAAAGATGACGGGCAAAGAAATTTTAAAAGCTACCAGAAAGAAAATAACATCATCTATATAAGGACAACAGATTGACATGAGCAATAATAGGAACAGAAGACATTGGAGAGATAGAATCGAAGAATTACAATTTAAGAATGTAGGCAAATAATGCTATTTTTAGAAATACAAAGACAGAATTTGTCCAGTAAGAAGCAGACTGAACAAAGAAGGAGTGGACATGAATATCAGTGAGCAAAAAAAATTGGGAAAGCATAAATTCAAAATACTTTAGAAATATCTTTTGTATATTAAGTACAAATTGGAGAAACATCAAAAGTTACGGGGTGCATAGTGAAAAATAAAACTCCCTTTCTTTCCTAACACCTAATTGTTCATTTTGTCTTTGCAGAGGTAACTTATATCCTTCCAGGGTTATTCTATGCATCTAAATACACTTTGATAGTTTTTCTAAAATGAGGATATGCTAGGATTAAAAGCAAAAAATAAGAAAATATTAGACAATAAGAAAAAAATACAAAAATGGGAAAGGATACAGGGAAATAGACATTTTAAGTTCTTTTTCTTGTTTGAGAGAAAGCCACAGTTAAGTTAGGCATATTAAAAAGTTACAGATGCCTCTCTGGTCATGATGGTAACAGCGACCAGATTTTCCCTCCTTCATGAAATAACTAAGAACCTGGCCAAAATATATAAATATATGGATTTCAAGACATTGGACATGAGGCATTAAAGGACAGTGGTCCCTGAAAGATAGGAAACAATTAATTAGCTTTGAAACTGCAGCTTGCTTCCTGAGAAATTTCCCAGCCTGCCATACAAAGAAGGGGAACAAGCAGAGCACTGTGCTCTTCTGAGTGGAAACAGCTAGGTAGAAATCTGGGGAGGCCAAGGCGGCTACAGTTCACAGAGCAGAATACTAAAGGGAAAGGTGCACAAAGATTGTAGAGATCTGTAGAGGGCCACCTTGAGTACCTATTCACTTGAGTGCTTATCAGCTTATTTGCAGGTGAGGAAACTAGCCAAGACCAGGTGTAAGAGCCACCCAAAGGATCTAAGGGAACAACATGAGGAGTTCACATAAAGCCAGGCATAGTGTCTGGTCCGTAATAGCAGCAGTTTGCATGCTAAGAAAGGTCTTGGCTCACCATTGAGGAAAAACTATCACTAGGCTAATTGCTGCTCTGTTCCCTCATAACAGACCTTAAAGCAAGACCCAAAAAGGTCAAACTGTTTCCAAATAACCTAACCTAACTATATCCTAGAACAAAACTCAAGATAATGTTTATAGAAAGTAAAAAATATTCACCCAGAGGATAAAATTGACATTGTCTGGCACCCAAGGAAAGATTACTAGGGATACAAACAAGCAGGAAAATACAGGTCAGAAGGAGGAGAAAAATTAATCAACAAATACAGAGAAATGACACAGATGATAGAATTAGTAGACAAGGATAATAAAACAGTTGCTACCCCAAATTAATAATGACATTAAATATAAATATACTAAATGTTCCAGTTAAAAAGAAAGACTAGATTTTAAAGGAAGAAAAATAATCAATATGCTTTTTTTTATTGCTATTATTAATATACAATTACATGAGCAACATTATGGTTACTAGACTCCCCACCATATACCCCATTGCAGTCACTGTCTATCAGTGTAATAGGATGTTACAGAATCACTACTTGTCTTCTCTGTGTTACACTGCCTTCCCCGTATCCCCACACACCACCCCCACCACCGCTACATTATGTGTGCTAATTGTAATACCCCTTTTTCCCCCTTATCCTTCTCTTCCCACCCATCTTCCCCAGTCCCTTTCCCTTTGGTAACTGTTAGTTCATTCTTGGGTTCTGTGACTCTGCTGCTGCTTTGTTCCTTCAGTTTTTTCTTTGTTCTTATACTCCACAGATGAGTGAAATCATTTGATACTTGTCTTTCTCCGCCTGGCTTATTTCACTGAGCATAATACCCTCTAGCTCCATCCATGTTGTTGCAAATGGTAGGATTTGTTTTCTTCTTATGGCTGAATAATATTCCAATGTGTTGATATACCACATCTTCTTTATCCATCTACTGCTGGACACTTAAGTTGCTTCCATTTCTTGGCTATTGTAAATAGTGCTATGATAAACATAGGGTTGCATATGTCTTTCTCAAACTGTGCTGCTGCATTCGTAGGGTAAATTCCTAGGAGTGGAATTCCTGGGTCAAATGGTATTTCTATTTTGAGTTTTTTGAGGAACCTTCATACTGCTTTCCACAATGGTTGAACTAATTTACATTCCCACCAGCAGTGTAGGAGGGTTCCCCTTTCTCCACATCCTCACCAACATTTGTTGTTGTTTGTCTTTTGGCTGGCGGCCATCCTAACTGGTGTGAGGTGATATCTCATGGTGGTTTTAATTTGCATTTCTCTGATGACTAGTGATGTGGAGCATCTTTTCATGTGCTTGTTGGCCATCTGAATTTCTTCTTTGGAGAAGTGTCTGTTCAACTCCTCTACCCATTTTTTAATTGGCTTACTTGCTTTTTGTTTGTTGAGGTGTGGGAGCTCTTTATATAATTTGGATGTCAACCCCTTATCGGATATGTCATTTATGAATATATTCTCCCATACTGTAGGATGTCTTTTTGTTCTACTGATGGTATCCTTTGCTGTACAGAAGCTTTTTAGTCTAATATACTCCCACTTGTTCATTTTTGCTTTTGTTTCCCTTACCCGGGGAGTATATTCATGAAGAAGATACTCATGTTTATGACCAAAAGATTTTTCCCTATATTTTTTTCTAAGAGTTTTATGGTTTCATGACTTGCATTCAGGTCTTTGATCCATTTTGAGTTTACTTTTGTGTATGGGTTAGACAGTAATCCAGTTTCATTCTCTTACATGCAGCTATCCAGTTTTGCCAATACCAGCTGTTGAAGAGGCTGTCATTTCCCTACTGTATATCCATGGCTCCTTTATCGTATATTAATTGACTATATATGCTTGGGTTTATATCTGGGCTCTCTATTGTGTTCCACTGATGTATGGGTCTTGTGCCAGTACCAAATTGTCTTGATTACTGTAGCTTTGTAGTAGAGCTTGAAGTTAGGGAGCGTAATTCCCCCTGCTTTTTTTTTTTTGGATCATTAATCTACAATTACATATGCAATAATATGGTTATTAAACTACCCCTACATCAGGTCCCCCCCACCAACCCCCTTACAGTCACTGTCCATCAGCGTAGTGAGATGCTGTAGAATAACTACTTGTCTTCTCTGAGTTGTACAGCCCTCCCTGTGCCCCCCCAACATTACATCTGCTAATCGTAATGCCCCTTTTAACCCCTTATCCCTCCCTTCCCACAAATCCTCCCCAGTCCCTTTCCATTTGGTAACTATTAGTCCATTCTTGGGTTCTGTGAGTCTGCTGCTGTTTTGTTCCTTCAGTATTTTTTCTTTGTTCTTATACTCCACATATGAGTGAAATCATTTGATACTTGTCTTTTTCGGCTTGGCTTATTTCACTGAGCATAATAACGTCTACCTCCATCCATGTTGTTGCAAATGGTAGGATTTGTTTTCTTCTATGGCTTAATAATATTCCATTGTGTATATGTACCACATCTTCTTTATCCAATCCATTCATCTACTGATGGACACTTAGGTTGCTTCCATTTCTTGGCTATTGTAAATAGTGCTGCAATAAACATAGGGGTGCATATGTCTTTTCAAACTGGGCTGCTGCATTCTTAGGGTAAATTCCTAGGAGTGGAATTCCTGGGTCAAATGGTATTTCTATTATGAGTTTTTTGAGGAACCTCCAAACTGCTTTCCACAATGGTTGAACTAATTTGCAGTCCCACCAGCAGTGTAGGAGGCTTCCCTTTTCTCCACATCCTCCCCAACATTTGTTGTTGTTTGTGTTTTGGATGTTGGCCATCCTCACTTGTGTGAGGTGATATCTCATTGTGGTTTTAATCTGCATTTCTCTGATGATTAGTGATGTGGAGCATCTTTTCATGTGCCTGTTGGCCATATGAACTTCTTCTTTAGAGAAGTGTCTATTCATGTCCTCTGCCCATTTCTTAATTGGATTATTTGCTTTTTGTTTGTTGAGGTGCGTGAGTTCTTTATATATTTTGGATGTCAACCTTTTATCAAATATGTCATTTATGAATATATTCTCCCATACTGTAGGATGTCTTTTTGTTCTACTGATGGTGTCCTTTGCTGTACAGAAGCTTTTCAGCTTGATATAGTCCCACTTGTTCATTTTTGCTTTTGTTTCCCTTGCCCGGGGAGATATGTTCATGAAGAAGTTGCTCATGTTTATGTCCAGAGATTTTTGCCTATGTTTTTTTCTAAGAGTTTTATGGTTTCATGACTTACATTCAGGTCTTTGATCCACCTTGAGTTTACCTTTGTGTATGGGGCTAGACAGTAGTCCAGTTTCATTCTCTTACATGTAGCTGTCCAGTTTTTCCAACACCAGCTGTTGAAGAGGCTGTCATCTCCCCATTGTATATCCAAGGCTCCCTTTTCAAATATTAATTGACTGTATATGTTTGGGTTAATGTTTGGATTTTCTATTCTGTTCCACTGGTCTGTGGGTCTGTTTTTGTGCCAATACCAAATTGTCTTGATTACTGTGGCTTTGTAGTAGAGCTTGAAGTCAGGGAGTGTAATTCCCCCTGTTTTATTCCTCCTTCTCAGGATTACTTTGGCTGTTTGGGGTCTTTTGTAGTTCTATGTGAATTTTAGAATTATTTGTTCCAGTTCATTGAAGAAAGCTGTTGGTAGTTTGATAGGGATTACGTTGAATCTGTAGATTGCTTTAGGTGGTATAGCCATTTTGACAATATTTATTCTTCCTAGCCAAGAGCATGGGATGCATTTCCATTTGTTAGTGTCCTCTTTAATTTCTCTTAGGAGTGTCTTGTAGTTTTCAGAGTACAGGTCTGTCACTTCCTTTGTTAGGTTTATTCCTAGGTATTTTCTTCTTTTTGATGCAATTGTGAATGGAATTGTTTTTCTGATTTCTCTTTCTGTTAGTTCATCGTTAGTGTATAGGAAAGCAACAGATTTCTGTGTGTTAATTTTGTATCCTGCAACTTTGCTGAATTCAGATATTAGTTCTAGTAGTTTGGGAGTGGAGTCTTTAGGGTTTTTTATTACAGTATCATGTCATCTGCAAATAGTGACAATTTGACTTCTTCTTTACCAATCTGGATGCCTTGTATGTCTTTGTTTTGTCTGATTGCCGTGGCTAGGACCTCCAGTACTATGTTGAATAACAGTGGAGAGAGTGGGCATCCCTGTCTTGTTCCCGATCTTAGATGAAAAGCTTTCAGCGTCTTGCCGTTAAGTATGTGAGCTGTGGGTTTGTCATATATGGCCTTTATGATGTTGAGGTACTTGCCGTCTATACCCATTTTGTTGAGAGTTTTAATCATGAATGGATGCTGAATTTTGTCAAATGCTTTTTCAGCATCTATGAAGATGATCATGTGATTTTTGTTCTTCTTTTTGTTGATATGGTGGATGATGTTGATGGATTTTCGAATGTTGTACCATCCTTGCAGTCCTGGGATGAATCCCACTTGATTAAGATGAATGATCCTCTTGATGTATTTTTGAATTCGGTTTGCTAATATTTTGTTGAGTATTTTTGCATCTATGTTCATCATGGATATTGGTGTGTAATGTTCTATTTTTGTGGTGTCTTTGCCTGGTTTTGGTATTAGCGTGATGTTGGCCTCATAGGATGAGTTTGGTAGTATTCCGTCCTCTTCTAGTTTTTGGAAAACTTTTAAGGAGGATGGGTATTAGGTCTTCACTAAATGTTTGATAAAATTCAGCAGTTAAACCATCTGGTTTTGTTTGTTCTTAGGTAGTTCTTTGATTACCAAATCAATTTCTTTGCTGGTAATTGGTCTATTTAGATTTTCTGTTCCTTCCTGGGTCAGCCTTGGAAGGTTGTGTTTTTCTAGAAAGTTGTTTGTTTCTTCTAGGTTATCCTGTTTCTTAACATAAAATTTTTCATAATATTCTCTCATAATTCTTTGTATTTCTTTGGTGTCTGCAGTGATTTTTCCTTTCTTATTTCTGATTCTGTTTATGTGTGTATACTCTTTTTTTCTTGATACGTCTGGGTAGGGGTTTATCTATTTTGTTTATTTTCTCAAAAGAATCAGCTCCTGCTTTCATTGATTCTTTTTTGTGTTTTTTTTATTAAGGTATTATTAATATACACTCTTATGAAGGTTGCACATGGAAAAAAATGTTGTTACTACATTTACCCATATTATCAAGTCCCCACCCATACCCCGATACAGTCACTGTCCATCCGTGTAGTAAGATGCCATAGATTCACTGTTTGCCTTTTCTGTGCTACAGTGTTTTCCCCATGATTCCCCACACCATGTGTACTAAACTTAATACCCCACAATCCCCTTCTCTCACCCTCCCCACCCAGCCTCCCACACCCCTCCCCTTCATTGATTCTTTCTATTGTTTTATTCTTCTCAATTTTATTTATTTCTGCTTTAATCTTTATTATCTCCCTCCTTCTACTGACTTTGGGCCTCATTTGTTCTTCCTTTTCTCGTTTCATTAATTGTGAGTTTAGACTGCTAATGTGCGATTTTCTTCTTCCTGAGGTAGGCCTGTATTGCAGTATATTTCCCTCTTAGCACGGCCTTCACTGCATCTCACAGATTTTGTGGTGTTGAATTATTGTTGTCATTTGTCTCCATATATTGCTTGATCTGTTTTTATTTGGTCCATGATCCATTGATTATTTAGGAGCATGTTGTTAAACCTCCATGTGTTTGTGGGCTTTTCGTTTTCTTTGTGTAATTTATTTCTAGTTTCATACCTTTGTCGTCTGAGAAGCTGCTTGGTACAATTTCAGTCTTTTTGAATTTACAGAGGTTCTTTTTGTGGCCTAATAATATGTGATCAGTTCTTGAAAATGTTCCATGTGCACTTGAGAAGAATGTGTATCCTGTTGCTTTTGGATGGCGTGTTCTGTATATGTCCATTAGATCCATCTGTTCCAATATGTTGTTCAGTGCCTCTGTCTCTACTCATTTTCTGTCTGGTTGATCTGTCCTCTCAAGTGAGTGGTGTGTTGAAGTCTCCTAAAATTAATGCGTTGCATTCTATTTCCTCCTTTAATTCTGTTAGTATTTGTTTCACATATATGGGTGATCCTGTGTTGGGTGCATAGATATTTATAATAGTTATACCCTCTTGTTGGACTGACCCTTTTATCATTATGTAATGTCCTTCTTTGTCTCTTGTGACTTTCTTTGTTTTGAAGTCTATTTTGTCTGGTACAAGTACTGCAACTCCTCCTTTTTTCTCACTATTAGTTGCATGAAATATCTTTTTCCATCCCTTTACTTTCAGTCTGTGTATGTCTTTGTGTTTGAAGTGAGTCTCTTGTAGGCAGCATATAGATTGGTCTTGTTTTTTTATCCATTCATTTAATCTATGTCTTTTGATTGGTACATTCATAGCATTTACATTTTAGGGTGATTATCGATAGGTATGTACTTATTGCCATTGCTGGCTTTAGATTCGTGGTTACCAAAGGTTCAAAGGCAATTCCCTTACTATCTTACAGTCTAATTTAATTTACTTTGTATACTATTAGAAACACAACCTAAAGGTTCTTTTCTTTCTTTTTTTTTCTCCTTTTCCTTCCTCCTCCATTCTTTGTATATTATGAATCATATTCTGTACTCTTTGTCTTCCCTTGGGTGACATCTATTTAGTCGTAGGAATAGTTCCATCTATAGGAGTCCCTCCAAAATGCAGTGTAGAAGTGGTTTGTGGGAGGTAAATTCTCTCAGCTCTTCCTTATCTGAAAATTGTTTAATCCCTCCTTCATAATTAAATAATAAAATTGCCAGGTAAAGTATTGTTGGTGCAAGGCCCTTCTGCTTCATTGCATTAAATATATCACGCCACTCCCTTCTTGTTTGTAAGGTTTCTGTTGAGAAGTCTGGTGATAGCCTGATGGGTTTTCCTTCGTGTGTGATCTTTTTTCTCTCTCTAGCTGCTTTTAAAAGTCTGTCTTTATCATTGATCTTTGCTATTTTAATTATTGTATGTCTTGGTGTTGTCTTCCCTGGGTCCATTGTGTTGGGAAATCTTTACACCTCCATGGCTTGAGAGACTACCTCCTTCCCCAGATTGGCAAGTTTTCAGCAATTACCTCCTCAGTGAGATTTTCTATCCCTTTTTCTCTCTGTACTTCTTCTTCTGTTACCCCTATAATGCAAATATTGTTGCGTTTGGATTGGTCACACCGTTCTCTCAATATTTTTGCATTCTTAGAGATCCTTTTTTCTTTCTGTGGCTCAGCTTCTTTGTATTCCTCTTCTCTAGTTTCTATTCCATTTACTGTCTTCTATACTACATCTAATTTGCTTTTAAATCCCTCCATTGTATGTTTCATTTCAGATATGTAATTTCCTAATAATTGACTCTCCAGCTTAAATTCGTTCCTGAGTTCTTGAATATTTTTCTGTACCTCTGTAAGCATGTTTATAATTTTTATTTTGAACTGCCTTTCAGGAAGATTGGTGAGTTTGGTTTCATTTGGCCGTCTTTCTGGGGTTTGTGAGATTTTGGTCTGAACCATGTTCTTTTGTCGTTTCATATTTCTGTGTGGTGCCCACTAGTGCTCAGAAACTCCAGTCTCTGGAGCTGCTCAGCCCCTAAAGTGAGGTTGGAGGTCGTTGGGGAGCGGAGCTGGTTCGTGGGGGGAGGAAAGATCTGTTTCCTGATTCCTGTCTGCATTGCTGGTCTCCAGTGTCAGAGCCTGTGGGCCAAGCACACACGTGTAAACCTCTGTGCTTTGTGTCTCTAGCTGTTCTAGGCAGGGCCTCCCTCTGACTGGCCTGACGCCTGCCCAGTGACTGTGGGTTTGTGAGCAGGTGCCTGCAGGCCAGTAGGAAGGTTTCGCAGACTGTGTGTCCCAGTGGGGGACCTTGGAGCTGAGTAGGCAGCCAGGGGGATGGAGCACCTGAATCTCCCCAATGTTCCCTACCAGCTGAGCAGAGCACGCCCAGAGAGCCTTGTCCAGCTCTCCCTTCTCCTGCACAGCAAGCTCTGTGCAAACCCCTCCCTTTCAGCATTCCTCTAGCTGGTAGAAAGCCTCTCAGACTGCCTGCCTTTCCTCTGACACAGAGCTACCGGGTGGGTATCCCCTCCTCTACAAACGGCTGGAATTTCCATTTCTCAAGCACTCCGCCTGTCTGAGTTCCCACACGTCCAAAGCACCACACACTGTAGGATTCTGCTCACAAAGCAGATGTCCGGGGCTAGGTGTTCAGCATTCCCAGGCCTCCACTCCCTCCCTGCTCTGTTTCTCTTCCTCCCACCTGTGAGGTTGAGTGGGGGAAGTGCTTGGGTCCCACCAGATTAAGGCTTTCCTGCATTACCCTTTTTCGTGAGGTCTGCTCTATTCATGAGGTCTGTTTGCAGTCATGTTCAGCCTTCTTTCTTGTTGCTGTTTTAAGGTTAGTTGTATTAATTAACTATATTTTTGTATTATTTGTAGTTTTGGGAGGAGCTCTCCATCTACCTCTCATGTCGCCATCTTGAATTCCCAATTCCATCAACCAATCTATATGCTTTTTAAAAGAGAAACAACTACAATATGAAAATCAAGAAAGGTTGAGAATAAACAGAGAAAAACAAATTTACCATTCATTGTCCAAAGTAGAATGTTTAGGAGTGCATTGAAGAGATAAACTGACAGAAAGCTAATGATAAATTTTAGGCTACAGGAACAGGATTGTGATTGGGAAAGGGCACTTTTTAAAAAAAATACGTATACATGTTAAAGAGTTGTTAAGTAGGTATTTGCTTTTTTAAAATGTTTTAAGCTTCACATTTTTTTAATTGACACATTTTATTTTTTAGACTAATTGCAAAATTGAACAGAAAGTACAGAGTTCCTCTGTATCTCCTGTTCCCATACATGCACAACTTCCCTCACTGTCAGCATCCTGAACCACAGTGACACACAGTCAATTTTTATACACTTTTCTGTAAGTATTCTGTGTCACAATTTTTTTGTGTGTGTTTAAAAAAACAAACAGTGGCTAATGTCCTAGCCAGACAAAAAGCTATTTGGGACAATTAGTTTTTCCTTATAAAAACATATTTTTTTATGTATATTTCTACTTAACAACATATTGAAAAAAAAAGTGCAAGCAGATTAAAGACCTAAATAGGAGGAAAAAGAATATTTAAAACTTTTAGGAGAAAATATAAGAAAATATATCTGAGACTTTACATTATAGAGTAATTCTTAAGACAGAAAAATGTAAAACATAAAAGGTTGATAAATTTCATTATGTAAAATCTTAAAATATGTAACAGTATTAGAACACAGAATATATTTAAAAGCTACAAATCATTAAGAACCCAAAATAAAACTAAGGATACACAAAAGCAGTTCAGAGAAGAGTAAACAAGTATAAAGCTATGTTCAATTTTGGTAGCAATAAGGAAAATGCAAAGTAAAATAACGAGATCATGTTCTATTCATTAGATTAATAATAATAATAATGGGGACCATGTGAAGAAGTGAAAATTCTCCATTGGAAACATGTATATTGGTATAGCCTGTTTGGAAAACAATTACAATATCTAGGAAAATTTATAGTTAAAATTGAAAATACTTCCTATGTTTTCACTGCTAAGCATATAAACCATAGGAAGTTCACGAGGAGATTAGCTAAGAATATTTGTTTTCTGTTATTATTTGCAATAGTGGAAAAAGTTAACTACGTCATTGTGTTCAAACTAAGTAAACTAATGTATGATACCAATTAAGTGCTTAAGTGTAAATAAAAAAATTATAGTTTTTCTCAAGCCATTACTTGAGTTATTTCGATTATAGGTTAAGTATGTATAGTATTATATGCCTTTTTCACTCTCTATCAACACATTTACTGATTCATGTTTGTTGAATTTTTTTCCCCGAGTGATCATTATTAGTGATATTTCCCCAAATTTAGGATTTTTTTTTTCCTGTACATTGACTTCTCTGAATCTGCTAGGGAGAAAGTACTTCTTGAAATGTTTTGCTTCTTCATTATCCATTCATTTTTATAGGACTAATGTTTCAAGCCAAACTCCCTCTGCCAAAAGAAGTTTGGGATTTCTTCCTCAGCCAGCTCCTCTTTCTGTTAAAAAACTGAGGTGTAACCAGGATTACACTGGCTGGAACAAACCAAGAGTACCCCTTTCCTCTCACCAACAGCAACAACTGCAAGGGTAGGTAAATTCTTTTATTTTGCCTTCTTTTTATAAAGTGATTCAACTGAAGTATGTTTTGCTTGATGTAAAAATGATGCAAGGAGTCATATTAATTGCAGTTCTAAAATATTTGCTCACTTAATTAAAGATTTATCATATCAATAATGTTAAGTCCATTATCTGGCCTCTAATTTTTATAGTTTGAAAAAAATAAATAATACAATATTCATCATAAAGTAAAAATGTATATTCTCCAATCCCATACACTTTATTTTACTCCTGAGATAATTCAACACTGTTATATTTATATCCACCCCAGGCTCTTCATGCTTATATTTTTATCAAACAGACACAAAAAAAGAGATCATAGTGTAATAACTGTTTAAATGATTTAACTGAAAGGTAGACATTTTAGAAGACAGCAGAAAAGAGGCTCAGAGAAAGGAATGAGTAAGCAGAGAAGAAAGTGAAATATTTTCACTTCAAATTGAGTGTTTAAATGAATGCTTTCTTTAAATCCCTGCAGTAGCTCTGTGAGCTAGGCATATTAAAATCTTCTGTTACAGATGAAGTGACAAATGCTTAGAGAAGTTAATTCATTTGCCTAAGGTGATACAGTCAGTAGTACAGTGGTAGTAAACCTAGGTTGTTGGGCTCCACTTACATTCATAGCCATTATGTTATACTATTTCTCTGTTACCTAATTTTTTCACTCCAATTAACTCATGGGCATCCTCATATTATAACCTTCAGTCATCTTAGTGTGCATTTAGATTTCCCTTTTTTCCACAGTCCTGGCTAGATTGTTTATACATTTTTAATATTTGCTTGAACTTTTCTATAGGATAAATTCTTGGAAGAGGAATTGTTAAGACTTAAGGAAAGCACTTTGGAATTTTTTATTACTCTTACCAGATTGCTCTCCCAAAACCTACCAGCTTGTATGCTTTTAATTTCACTCAGTTTACTGTTTTTCCACCAGTAACGATTATCTTTCTACTTGAATGAGTCTTGTTTGCTGCTTTGGTTTATCCATAGTAGTTTACATGCTTCATACCTTAGTAGAAAACAGTATAAAATTTTCAGTGAAAACATTTCACTTCTTTGCTTACCTGTTCCTTTCTCTGAGCCTCTTCTGCTCTGTCTTCTAAAATTTTTGTTCTTCATTCTGATTGATCTGCCTCAAATTATTATCTTGCTGTTCCCTTACTGAACAGTATTCTTATGTTACTTTTATTTCCTTTTTATTACTATTTTTCATCTACATCTTGTCTCTGTCTACCTTGATTTTATTTGTCTCATTTTCTTATTGTCTCCCCTTGTGTATTTTATTGTTTATTTCTGGTCTCTGTCATTTACCTCCTTCAGAGTCCTTTGATATACTCAAGAACTACCCACCCTTGGTACTCCAAACTCACTGTCTGCCTCCATTGTTCCTTTAATTTCTGTATAGTACCTGTACCCACGTACTCCATCTCTAGAAATACAGTTTTCCTTTTTTAAAACTTCTTCTAGGAATTAGAGTGTAGTATTTCAAGTAGGCTAAATACTCAGCACTAACGACTCCTTAAAAAAAATTGAGTAGAAAACTCAGATCTATAGGATAAAGAAAGCTACCTAATTTCAGTGTTCCCCACAAATCTCCAGAAAACAAAATGAATGAGAAGTACAAAGAAAAGTACTTATAACCTTCAGCATCGCTAGGAGTCAAAAAATGTCATCACTTTAAACAACTAAGTAGAAGAGCAAACCAAATTCCAGCAGTGTTCCTGTTTCCCACTGCTCTGAGCCTGTGGGTGCTGACAGTGGAGGACAGGAGTCTTAAGAGATTCCATGAAAAAAATATACAGAAGTAGAAGTCTTAGATGAAGCATAGAAAAAAATCATTTTTAGAGAAATTTAAAAAGTAAGTACCAAAATACTGAATATAGGTCCAGATCTTCATAGTTTTCCGTATTGGTTACAAGAAAGGGGCTTAAGAGTAATTCTTTTCAGAAGCAGCAGTCTCAAAGAAGCATCACTTGTGGGGAAAGAACCAGCTAAATCTGGAGAAGTAAAAGGAAAAAATGAGAGGAAAATTAAGGTTTGGACTAAAATAAAAGATGAACAAGACATGTCAACCCTTCCTTCTCTTCCTGCCACCACTGTCACCACCACCACCATCCATTAAAGAAATCACACTTTATTAAGCTAACAGGAGAAAGTATGCTTAGGAACCCTATCCACAAAATGAGTAGGAATATAAAAAGCAGGCCACTTCCTACAAAACTGTAAAAATAAAATCAAAACATAAAATACTTAGGCCAATAAGAATTCTACCTCCAAACCAACATGAATTGTAAGATAATTTATATACCACTCAAAACTGAGTTAAATATTCTCAAATAAGCATTTGAAGATACGAGAAAAGCACTATGAATCAGGGATTCAAACCTAGGAATCAAAATGGACAAGTAGGAAAAAATGACAGTTGCTTGAAGTCAGGAAAGGTGAAGAAGAAAGACAACATCATATCAGAAATTAAGTCTAAATTGAAGGTCCCCAAGGGGAAGTATATTCAAATGAAAATTTAATAAGGGGCTTGAACAAAAGCAGAAAAACAACTGAGAAGGATAAAGTGACATAAAGAAGTATAAACAGTGAGAAAGTGGTTGAACTGGAAAATGGGCAAGGAAGGTCTCATATTACATGTAAGTAGAGCCCTTGAAGAGGAAAATCAAAACAGTGAAATAGAACTAGTATTTAAAACTAAAACTGAAAAAACTTCCCAGAAATAAAATTATTGAATGTGTACATTGAAAGAACCCTTCAGGTACCTGGAAAATGGAATAATCAAGATACATCTTAGTACAACTATTAGACTTTAAGGGAAAATTCTTATTTCCTTGAGTCAAGAAGATGAAATAATTTGCAAGGGCAAGAGAAATAGGCTGACCAGACTTCGCAAAGTCATCATTCAAAGCAAAACAAAAAAGGAACTTGATGAAAGAAAGGATGAAGAAATCTTTTGTGCTAATCCAGGCTGTGAAGAATGCTGGGTAGGCTAAGGGAAGAATGGCAGCAACCATGGAGGCCTCGACTCTGCCTGTCACCTGCAGGCTTTTGTGTGCAAGTCTAGCAACCTGAGACCCTCAGGGCCTGAAGTGGCTTCTTTGTTGTCTACTTACCAAAGGTTCAGTTTGTAGAGCACTTCATTTCACAAAGATATGTTCCTACATCACTAAGTCTTCCGCCTTGGCCAGAAATTGTTTTGTCAGACCCAGCTGAGGATATGAGACATCTGTACAGAGTTCATGGGGAAGATGAATGAGCGGATTGCTACAAGCCACTATAGCAGACTCTTTGCTGTGGTACACTTTACTAGCCACCAATAGAAGGTGGCCTCCAAAGACCTGTTTTTATTGAAAATGAATTGGATATTGCATGTAGAGAGAGTATTTGGTTGGAGAAGATCCTGTTGGTTGGGCTGACAACTTCACCTTACTTAGCAAGACTCTACTTGGGTAATGTGCTCTCAGATGCTAGGCTTTGTCTAGGACCCAGGCAGTGAGGCCAGGCAGGGAACATCCAGACCAAATCACTGGTCTATTACTAATTCATTACAGCATGGCCTTTTTAAAGATTTGTTGGCAGATTACACCATTCCTTTTTTTTTTTTTTTAGTTAACTTACAGTATTATATTAGTTTCAGGTGTACAACAGTGATTTGGTATTTTTATATGTCATGAAATGATCACCTTAATAGGTCTAGTTACCCTCTGTCACTATATGAAGTTACTACAATATTATTATTGACTGTATTTTTTTTTATTAAGGTATTATTGATATACACTCTTAATGAAGGTTTCACATGAGAAAACAATGTGGTTACTACATTCATACATGTTATCATGCCCCCCATACCCCATTGCAGTCACTGCCCAACAATTTAGTAAGATGCCACAAAGTCACTATTTGCCTTCTCTGTGCTACACTGTATTGACTGTATTCTTTAGAAGAAAAAAGAGTATGGCTAGAGAAATTCTGAAGTGGAAGAACTCAGCATACTGTATACATAGTGCTTTCCTGAGGACTCTACAGAGTACGAGCTTCAACCAAGTGGTGACAAGAGAGAGAGATGGTGAACATTTAGTATATTCATTTACAGAGTTAAGACTAAAACAGTGGTGGGAACACACAGAAGAAAATGGATGGGGAGAAAAGGGGGAAAATGCAGTAAGATTATTGTCATAAGTAATGAGTATGAGTCTAAGGATGCCATTTAAGAGGGACAGACTAGTTTTAAAAAGCTTAAGAAACAAGGATTAGGATACTACTTCAAAAAGCATAAATACAGATATAACCACTAAAATGAAACATTCAATCCTCCTTAAAACCAAAAGAAATAATTCTAAAACACACTGGAAAAAGAAGTAAAATTATAATATGACAGTTGAGTCCAGTCATACCAAGAAATGTGGACTACCACACCTAATAAGAGAAAAATATTTTCAAATTGGCTTGTAAAGTAAAAGTCAACTCTGTTGTATACTAGGGGTGAACCTAGAACAGTGATTTTTAAAGTTTTAAAATAAAGGAGAAGAGATTTAGCAGTCTGATGGAAAAAAGAAAGCAAAGGTTGCAGTCCTGATAGCTGATAAAGTAGAATATGTAAAACAAAGATCTAAACAACACAATCAGGTAGATCTGTGGATATATATTAGGTTCTATGCTCTGATAATAGAAGATAAACCTTCTTTTTAAGCACATGGAACATTCACAAAAATTAATCATATATTAGGGCACAAAGGAAAAATCATTAGGCTCCATAAGTAAGAAATAGTACAGTCAGCATCTTTTGTTCACAGTGAAATAAAACTAGAAATTAAACATGAGACTATCAAAAGGCACCTTCCAACTAATTCTAAAAACCCCATTAAATGACCCTTGGGTCAAACACAAATTACAGATGTTCTGAAGATGAATGATAATGAAAACACTACACATCAGAATTTATGGGATATATTTAAAGCAGTGATCAGAGGAAAATTCGTAGTCCTATACACATTATATTAGTACAGATGAAAGACTGAAAATAAATGAATTCCAAATTCAAAACAAGCAAAATGAAAGAACAAAGTAAACCAAAAGAAAGCAAAAGCAAGAAAATAAGAAAGATAAAAGTGAGAATTGCATGAGGTAGAGAACTGAAAAACAGATTACATTAATATCAAAATATGGATAGTTGAAAAAATTAACAACATAGCTAAATTGCTACTCTTAGTTAAGATAAAAACACATGTACAGATGGAGCTAGAGGGTATTATGCTTAGTGAAATAAGCCAGGCAGAGAAAGACAAGTATCAAATGATTTCACTCATCTGTGGAGTATAAGAACAAAGAAAAAACTGAAGGAATGAAACAGCACCAGACTTACAGAACCCAAGAATGGACTAATAGTTACCATAGGGAAAGGGACTGGGGAGGATGGGTGGGGAGGGAAGGATAAGCGGGAAAAAGGGGCATTACGATTAGCATACATAATGTAGGTGGGGGGGGGGCACGGGGCAGGCAATATAACACAGAGAAGACGAGTAGTGATTCTATAGCATCTTACTACGCTGATGGACAGTGACTGTAATGGGGTATATGGTGGGGACTTGATGATGGGGGGAGTCTAGTAACCATAATGTTTTCCATGTAATTGTATATTAATGATACCAAAAAAAACCCCACATGTACAGAGTAAGATATGACAGGGGAGAAGTATTAATAATAGAGAAAGTTTTAAAACTCATTTGAGACTATTTTGTACTTCTGTAAGCAAAAAGAATTAGAAAATATAGACCAAGTGTGCATACTTATTTTAGAAAATACAGTTTACTTAACAATTTACTTAATCCTATAGAGGAAAAAGAAACAAAACCTATTTCCATAGAGAAGAAATCTGTCCAGTTGCTTCCACAGAAGACTCAAGTGATTTCACAGATAAATTCTGCTTAATCTTGAGACCCGAGAATCCCAATCCTATGCAAATTGCTTCAGAGCATAGAAAAAATTTTTAATTATTTTTTTTTGAGGTGTAGCTGACTGTAACATTATTATCAGTTTAGACATACAGTACAATTATTCCATATTTGTATATATTGAAAAATTATCACCACAGCAAGTTTGATTAACATCCATCACCACATAGAAAGTTTTTTTATCTTGTGATGAGAACTTTTAAGATATACTGTCCTGGGAACTTGCAGATATGTTACATTGTTATGGACTATAGTCACCAAGCTGTACATTATATCCCCATGACTTACAATCAGAAGTTGTTGTACCATTTAACCTCCTTGACCCATTTTGGCCTCCCCCCTCCCACTTGCCTCGGGCTAAAGGAATCTATTCTCTGTGAGTTCTTTTTTTTTCTTTTTCTTAAGATTCCACACATAAGTGAGATTATACAATATTTGTCTTTCTCTGACGTACTTCACTGGCTTCGTGCCCTCAAGAGCTCTATCCATGTTGTCACAGTTGTCAAGATTGATTCTTTTTATGGCTGTATAATATTCCATTGTGTGTATAACCACATTTTCTTTGTCCATTCATTCATTGCCATTGATTGACATATAGGTTGTTTCCATGTGTTGCCTATTGTAAATAATGCTTTGAACATGAGGGTGCATATATCTTTAAAAATTAGGTGTTTTTGTTTTCTTCCAATAAATACCCATAAGTGGAATTGCTGGGTTATAGGGTAGCTCTATTTTTAATTTTTTGAGAAACTTCCACACTGTTTTACATATGGCTACACCAATTTCCACTCCCACCAACAGTCCACAAGGGTGCCCTTTTCTCCACATCCTCACCAACACTTGTTATTTTTTATATTTTGGATAATATCTATTCTAACGTGTGAAGTAATATCTCATTGTAGTTTTGATTTCCATTTCCCTGATGATTAGTAATGTTGAACATCTTTTCAGGTGTCTGTTGGCCATCTGTAGGTCTTCTCTTTCTGGAAAAGTATCTATTCAGAGACACTACCCATTTTTTATTTTTATTTATTTATGTTGCTATTATTAATATACAATTACATGGGCAGCATTATGGTTACTAGACTCCCCCTATTATCAGGTCCCCACCACATACCTCATTGCAGTCACTGTCCATCAACGTATTACGATGTTATAGAATCACTACTTGTCTTCTCTGTGTTATACTGCCTTACATGTATCCCCTGACCCCACCACCACCCCCACTACATTATGTGTGCTAATTGTAATAGCCCTTTTTCCCCTTATCCTTCTCTTCCCACCCATCTTCCCCAGTCCCTTTCCCTTTGGTAACTGTTAGTCTGTTCTTGGGTTCTGTGAGTCTGCTGCTGTTTTGTTCCTTCAGTTTTTTCTTTGCTCTTATAGTCCACAGATAAGTGAAATCATTGGATACTTGTCTTTCTCTGCCTGGCTTATTTCACTGAGCATAATACCCTCCAGCTCCATCCATGTTGTTGCAAATGGTAGGATTTGTTTTCTTCTTATGGCTGAATAATATTCCATTGTGTATATATACCACATCGTCTTTATCCATATATCTACCAATGGACACTTAGGTTGCTTCCATTTCTTGGCTATTGTAAATAGTGCTGCGGGAAACATAGGGGTGCATATGTCTTTCTCAAACTGGGCTGCTGCATTCTTAGGGTAAATTCCTAGGAGTGGAATTCCTGGGTCAAATGGTATTTCTATTTTGAGTTTTTTGAGGAACCTCCACACTGCTTTCCACAATGGTTGAACTAATTTGCATTCCCACCAGCAGTGTACGAGGGTTCCCTTTTCTCCACATCCTTGCCAACATTTGTTGTTGTTTATGTTTTGGATGTTGGCCATCCTCACTGGTGTGAGGTGATATCTCATTGTGGTTTTAATATGCATTTCTCTGATGATTAGTGGTGTGGAGCATCTTTTCATGTGCCTGTTGGCCATCTGAATTTCTTCTTTAGAGAAGTGTCTATTCATGTCCTCTGCCCATTTCTTAATTGGATTATTTGCTTTTTGTTTCTTAAAGTGCGTTAGTTCTTTATGTATTTTGGATGTCAACCCCTTATCGGATATGTCATTTATGAATATATTCTCCCATACTGTAGGATGTCTTTTTGTTCCACTGATGGTGTCCTTTGCTGTACAGAAGCTTTTCAGCTTGATATAGTCCCACTTGTTCATTTTTGCTTTTGTTTCCCTTGCCCGGGAGATATGTTCATGAAGAAGTCGTTCATGTTTATGTCCAAGAGATTTTTGCCTATGTTTTTTTCTAAGAGTTTTATGGTTTCATGACTTACATTCAGGTCTTTGATCCATTTTGAGTTTACTTTTGTGTATGGGGTTAGACAGTAATCCAGTTTCATTCTCTTACATGTAGCTGTCCAGTTTTGCCAACACCAACTGTTGAAGAGGCTGTCATTTCCCCATTGTATATCCATGGCTCCTTTATCGTATATTAATTGACTATATATGCTTGGGTTTATGTCTGGACTCTCTATTATGTTCCACTGGTCTATGGGTGTGTTCTTGTGCCAGTACCAAATTGTCTTGATTACTGTGGCTTTGTAATAGAGCTTGAAGTCAGGGAGCATAATTCCACCTGCTTTATTATTCCTTCTCAGGGTTGCTTTGGCTATTCAGGGTCTTTTGTGGTTCCATATGAATTTTAGAACTATTTGCTCTAGTTCATTGAAGAATGCTGTAGGTATTTTGATAGGGATTGCATTGAATCTGTAGATTGCTTTAGGCAGGATGGCCATTTTGACAATATTAATTCTTCCTAGCCAAGAGCATGGGATCAATTTCCATTTATTAGTGTCCTCTTTAATTTCTCTTAGGAGTGTCTTATAGTTTTCAGAGTACAAGTCTTTCACTTCCTTCGTTAGGTTTATTCCTAGGTATTTTATTCGTTTGGATGGGATTGTGAATGGAATTGTTTTCCTGATTTCTCTTTCTGCTAGTTCATTGTTAGTGTATAGGGACACAACAGATTTCTGTGTGTTAATTTTGTATCCTGCAACTTTGCTGAATTCAGATATTAGATCTGGTAGTTTTGGAGTGGATTCTTTAGGGTTTTTTATATACAATATCATGTTATGTGCAAACAAGGACAGTTTGACTTCTTCCTTGCCAATCTGGATGCCTTTTATTTCTTTGTGTTGTCTGATTGTTGTGGCTAGGACCTCCACAGCTATGTTGAATAAAAGTGGGGAGGGTGGGCATCCTTGTCTTGTTCCTGATCTTAAAGGAAAAGCTTTCAGCTTCTCGCTGTTAAGTACAATGTTAGCTGTGGGTTTGTCATATATGGCCTTTATTATGTTAAGGTACTTGCCCTCTATACCCATTTTGTTGACAGTTTTTATTATGAATGAATGTTGAATTTTGTCAATTGATTTTTCAGCATCTCTGGAGATGATCATGTGGTTTTTGTTCTTCTTTTTATTGATGTAGTGGATGATGTTGATGGATTTTCGAATGTTGTACCATCCTTGCATCCCTGGGATGAATCCCACTCGATCATAATGGATGATCTTTTTGATGTATTTTGAATTCGGTTTGCTAATATTTTGTTGAGTATTTTTGCATCTACGTTCATCAGGGATATTGGTCTGTAATTTTCTTTTTTTTGTGGTGTCTTTGCCTGGTTTTGGTATTAGAGTGTTGGCCTCGTCGAATGAGTTTGTGAGTATTCCCTCCTCTTCTACTTTTTGGAAAACTTTAAGCAGGATGGGTATTAGGTCTTCACTATATGTTTGATAAAATTCAGCAGTGAAATCATCTGGTCCAGGAGTTTTGTTCTTAGGTAGTTTTTTGATTACCAATTCAATTTCTTTGCTGGTAATGGGTCTATTCAGATTTTCTGTTTCTCCCTGGTCAGCCTTGGAAGGTTGTATTTTTCTAGAAAGTTGTCCATTTCTCGTAGGTGATCCAGTTTGTTACCGTATAATTTTTCGTAGTATTCTCTCATAATTCTTTGTATTTCTGTGGTGTCCGTAGTGATTTTTCCTTTCTCATTTCTGATTCTGTTTATGTGTGTAGACTCTTTTTCTTGAAAAGTCTGGGTAGGGGTTTATCTATTTTATTTTCTCAAAGAAACAGCTCCTGCTTTCATTGATTCTTTCTATTGTTTTATTCTCAATTTTATTTATTTCTGCTTTAATCTTTATTATCTCCCTCCTTCTATTGACTTTGGGCCTCATTTGTTCTTCCTTTTCTAGTTTCATTAATTGTGAGTTTAGATTGTTCATTTGGGATTGTTCGTTTTTCCTGAGGTAGTCCTGCATTGCAGTATATTTCCCTCTTAGCGTAGCCTTCACTGCATCCCACAGATTTTTTGGTATTGAATTATTGTTGTCATTTGTCTCCATATATTGCTTGATCTCTGTTTTTATTTGTTCCATGATCTATTGATTATTTAGGAACATGTTATTAAGCCTTTGTGTGTTTTGGGGATTTTTCATTTTCTTTGTGTAATTTATTTCTAGTTTCATACCTTGTCATCTGAGAAGCTGGTTGGCACAATTTCAATCTTTTTGAATTTACTGAGGTTCTTTTTGTGGCCTAATATGTGATCAATTCTTGAAAATGTTCCATGTGCACTTGAGAAGAATGTGTATCCTGTTGCTTTTGGATGGCGTGTTCTGTATATGTCTGTTAGATCCATCTGTTCTAATATGTTGTTCAGTGCCTCTGTCTCTTTACTTATTTTCTGTCTGTTTGATCTGTCCTTTGGGGTGAGTGGTGTGTTGAAGTCTCCTAAAGTTAATGCATTGCATTCTATTTCCTCCTTTAATTCTGTTAGTATTTGTTTCACATATGTGGGTGATCCTGTGTTGGGTGCATAGATATTTATAATAGTTATATCCTCTTGTTGGATTGACCCTTTTATCATTATGTAATGTCCTTCTTTGTCTCTTGTGACTTTCTTTGTTTTGAAGTCTATTTTGTCTGGTACAAGTACTACAACTCCTGCTTTTTCTCACTATTAGTTGCATGAAATATCTTTTTCCATCCCTTTACTTTCAGTCTGTGTATGTCTTTGTGTTTGAAGTGAGTCTCTTGTAGGCAGCATATAGATTGGTCTTGTTTTTTTATCCATTCAGTAACTCTATGTCTTTTGATTGGTGTATTCATAGCATTTACATTTTAGGGTGATTATCGATAGGTATGTACTTATTGCCATTGCAGGCTTTAGATTCGTGGTTACCAAAGGTTCAAGGGCAATTCCCTTACTATCTAACAGTCTAATTTAACTTACTTCATATACTATTACAAGCACTACGTAAAGGTTCTTTTCTTTTTTTTTCCTCCTTTTTCTTTCTCCTCCATTCTTTGTATATTATGAATCATATTCTGTACTCTTTGTCTTCCCTTGGGGGATATCTTTTTAGCCTTTGGAATACTTCCATCTATAGGAGTCCCTCCAAAATGCAGTGTAGAAGTGGTTTGTGGGAGGTAAATTCTCTCTGTTCTTCCTTATCTGAAAATTGTTTAATCCTTCCCTCAAATTTAAATGATAACCTTGCCGGCTAAAGTATTGTTGGTGCAAGGCCCTTCTGCTTCATTGCATTAAATATATCATGCCACTCCCTTCTGGCTTGTAAGGTTTCTGTTGAGAAGTCTGATGATAGCCTGATGGGTTTTCCTTCGTATGTGATCTTTTTTCTCTCTCTAGCTGCTTTTAAAAGTCTGTCTTTATCATTGATCTTTGCTATTTTAATTATTGTATGTCTTGGTGTTGTCTTCCTTGGGTCCATTGTGTTGGGAAATCTTTACACCTCCATGGCTTGAGAGACTACCTCCTTCCCCAGATTGGCAAGTTTTCAGCAATTACCTCCTCAGTGAGACTTTCTATCCCTTTTTCTCTCTGTACTTCTTCTTCTGTTACCCCTATAGTGCAAATATTGTTGCGTTTGGATTGGTCACACCGTTCTCTCAATATTCTTTCATTCTTAGAGATCCTTTTTTCTTTCTGTGGCTCAGCTTCTTTGTATTCCTCTTCTCTAGTTTCTATTCCATTTACTGTCTTCTATACTACATCTAATTTGCTTTTAAATCCCTCCATTGTATGTTTCATTTCAGATATGTAATTTCCTAATAATTGACTCTCCAGCTTAAATTCGTTCCTGAGTTCTTGAATATTTTTCTGTACTTCTGTAAGCATGTTTATAATTTTTATTTTGAACTGCCTTTCAGGAAGATTGGTGAGTTTGGTTTCATTTGGCCGTCTTTCTGGGGTTTGTGAGATTTTGGTCTGAACCATGTTCTTTTGTTGTTTCATATTTCTGTGTGGTGCCCACTAGTGCTCAGAAACTCCAGTCTCTGGAGCTGCTGAGCCTCTAGAATGAAGTTGGGGGTCGTACGGGAGCGGAGCTGGTGCCTGGGGGAGGAAAGATCTGTTTCCTGATTCCCGTCTGTGGTGCCTGTCTCCAGTGTCAGAGCCAATGGGCCAAGCATACACATGTAAACCTCTGTGCTTTGGGTCTCTCGCTGTTGTAGGTGTGGCCTCCCTCTGACTGGCCTGACGCCTGTGCAGTGACTGCAGGTTTGCGACCAGGTACCTGAAGGCCAGTAGGAAGGTTTGACAGGCAGTGTGTCACAATGGGGGGCCTCAGAGCTGAGTAGGCAACCTTGTCCAGCTCTCCCTTCTCCTGCACAGCAAGCTCTGTAGAAACCCCACCCCTTCAGCAGCCCCCTGGCTGCTAGGAAGCCTCTCAGACTGCCTGCCTTTCCTCTGACACAGAGCGGTCGGGTGTGGATCCCCTCCTCCACAAACCGCCGGAATGCCTGTCCAAGCTCCCCAACGTCCAGAACATCACACACTTTAGGATTATGCTCACAAAGCAGATCTCCAGTGCTAGATGTTCAGCAGTCCTAGTCTTTCACCCTGTACCCCACTGTTTCTCTTCCTTCCCCCCCAGTGAGTTGGGGTGGGGGAAGGGCTTGGGTTCTGCCAGATTAAGGCTTTCCTACATTACCCTGTTTCGTGAGTTCTGCTCTTTTCGTGTGGTCTGTTTGCAGTCTGGTTCAGCCTTCTTTCCTGTTGCTGTTTTAAGGTTAGTTGTATTAATGAGCTGTATTTTTGTAGAATTTGTCGTTTTGGGAGGAGCTCTCCATCTCACCTCTCATGCCGCCATCCTCCAGCCTTTTCTGCCCATTTTTTAATTGGATTTTTTTGTTTTTGTTTTTGTTTTTTGGTGTTGAGTTGTATTAGTCTGTATGTATTTTGAATATTAACCCCTTACAGATAAATGAATTGCAAGTATTTTCTCCCATTCAGTAGCTTGCCTTTTCATTTTATTGGTTTCTTTTGCTGTCTAGAAACTTTTTAATTTGATGCAGTCCCACTTGTTTATTTTTGCTAATTCTTAATTTTAATGTAGTGTAAACCTATTCAGGTAACAACAAAGTCAAATATTAGTGAGCAGATCCTGGTACCACATTAAGAAAATAATATACTATGACCAAATGGGTTTATACCACTTTTGTAAGAACAGGAAATATGTTAATATAATTCATCATATTAATAGGTCAGAGGAGAAAATGATGTCGTTTTCTTCATTGATACTGAAAAACCTTTGACAAAATTCAGCACCCATTTCTGATAAAAGCTCTTGAGAACATAGGAATAAGTGGATATTTCATTAACTTGATTAAATACATACACCTTAATCCTAAAACCAGTATTTTGCTTAAGATCAGGAAAAAGTCCAAGGATGCCTACTGTCTAGCTATTTGTTTGAGTGAAAAGAAGAGTTGCACGTTTCTCACTTTAAATCAAAAACTGGAAATGTTTATGCTTACGACTGTGAGGAAAACTGAGATAATGCCAAGAGCTAGTCCTCTTATGCCAAGCAGCCACATTGTGAATGCAAAGGAAAGGTTCTTGAGGGAAACGAAAAGTGCTACTCCAGTGAACACACAAGTAAGACAGTGAAATAGCCTTATCGCTGATAGAAGGTTTTAGTGGTCTGGATAGAAGATTAAACCAGCCATAACATTTCCTTAAACCAAAGCCTAATCCAGAACAAAGCCCTGATTCTCTTCAGTTCTGTGAAGATTGAGAGAGATGAGGAAACTGCAGAAGAAAAGTTTGGATCTAGCAGAGGTTAATTCATGAAGTTTAAGGAAAGAAGCCATGTCCATAACATAACAAATGTGCAGGACGAAGCAGCAGGTGCTGATGTAGAATCTGAATCAAGTTACCCAGAAGATCTAGCTAAGATCATTAAAGAAGGTGGCTACACTAAACAATAGACTTTCAGTGTAGAAGAAATAGCCTTACATTAGAAGAAAATGCCATATAGTACTTTCATATCTAGAGAGAAGTGATTGCCTTGCTTCAGACCTTCAAAGGACAGTCTGACTCTCTTGTTAGGAGCTAATACAGCTGGTGATTTTTAAGTTGAAGCTAAGGCTCAGTTTAGCATTCTGAAAATCCTAGAGTCTTTAAGAATTATGTCCAGTCTACTTTTCCTGTGCTCTATAAATGGATTAACAAAGCCTGGGTTACAACACGTGTTTACCACATAGTTTACTGGGTATTTTAAGCCCATTGTTGAGGCCAACTGCTCAGAAAAAATTTTTTTCACAATATTACTGCTCATTGACAATGCACCCAGTCACCCAAGAGCTCTGATGTAGATGTACAAGATAAACATTGTTTTCATGCCTGCTAACATAGCATCCATTCTGCAGCCCATGGATCAAGGAGTCATTTTGACTTTGAAGTCTTACCATTTAAGAGGTACATTTCCTAAGGCTACAGTGTCTATAGATAGTGATTCCTCTGATGGATATGAGCAAAGTAAATTGAAAACCTTCTGGAAAGAATTCACCATTCTAGATGTGATTAAGAACATCTGTGATTCTCATGAAGAGGTCACAACAGCAACATGAACAGGAGTTTGGAAGAAGCTGATTCCAGCTTTTATGGATGACTTTGAAGGGTTCAAGACTTCACTGGAGGAAGTAACTGCAAGTGTGGTGGAAATAGCAACAGAACCAGAACTACAAGTGGAGTCTGATGATTTGACTGACTTGCTGCAATCTCATATGATAAAACTTTAACAAATGAGGAGTTGTTTCTTATGGATGCGCAAAGAAAGTTTTTCTTGAGATGGAATCTTTTGGTGAAGATACTGTGAAGATTGTTGAGATGACAAAGGATTTAGAATACTACATAAACTTAGTTGATAAGCAGTGGCAGGGTTTAAGGGGACTGACTCCAATTTTGAAAGAAGTTCTGTGGGTAAAATGCTAACAAATAGCATTACATGCTACAGAGAAATCATTCATGAAAGGAAGAGTCAGTTGATGCAGAAAACTTCATTTTTGTGTAAAGAAATTGCCACAGCCATCCCATCCTTCAGAAACTATCACCCTGATCAGTCACAAGCTATCAACACTGAGGCAAGAGCCTCCATCAGCAAGAAAATTACAACTTGATGAAAGCTCAAATGATGATAAACATTTTTTAGCTATAAGGTATTTAATTAAGGTATGTGCATTTTTTCCTAGACATAATGCTATTGCACACTTAATAGATCGTAATGTAAACATAACTTTTATACGTACTAGGAAACCAAAAAGTTCATTTGACTCTCTTTATTGTGACACCCATTATTGTGGTAGTCTGGAACTGAACCTGTATCTCCAAGGTGTGCCTGAACTCATCCCTCAAGTGTACGCAAGAATCATTCCAAATTAATCAGGTCCTAAGTTTAAAACAAGAAACTCTAAAAATACAGGAAGAAATAGCCATGATTTAGGGAAAGGTTTTGTAACTCTGACTCAAAATCAAGATGTAATAAAAGGATACATTGATAAGTTTGCCTACATAAAGATTGGACTTTTCATAGCCAAAAACATAAACAGAGACAAATTGGAAGCAGATATTTGCAACATATTAAAGTGCTGATATCTCTAAATTACAAAGAATTTCTTACATTGCGAGGGGAAGAAGACATCAATAAAATGGCAAGACTGTAAGGGCCCATCCTTTCACAAACATTGAAAAACCAAGCAAAACTGTCAGAGTCAGCATTGTCAGAACTCTGGAAAACAAAGGTGTACAGCAAATACTAAATTAAGAAAAAGGCAATTTAAAAATGATAAATATAAGAACCCCTTTGTGTATTTGGTAATTTTGAAAAACATGCACATGCTCAGGGCTCATGCTCAGAAAAGACTTAAGAAGACCTCAGGCTTTCACTTCTGGCTAATCAATAGCTCAGTGCAAGCAGGTAGTGAAGACGAAGGCAGTTATAAATGGCCCAGAAACACTCAAAGAATCCCAGCACAAAGCCAATATGCAAAGACTGGGGGACGTTTTTTCTTGTTGTTCTTGTACTACTTTACTCTTTCCTCCTCCTCCTCCTCCTCCTCTCTTCTTGGGAGGATAAAAAAATTCTGGAGATGGATGGTGGTGATAGTTGTACCACAGTGTGAATATTGTTTTAAACTGTATATTTAAAAATGATTAAATGGTAGATTTTATGTTATGTGTATTTTATCAGATTTTTTTAATGACCTCAAATCAATAACCTAACTTTACACCTTAAGGAACTACAAAAAGAAGATCAAGCTGAACCCAAAGTTAGCAAAAGGCAAAGAGTAATAAAGATTAGAGAAAAGATAAAATAGAGAATAGAAAAACAATAGAGAGAGAATATATTTGTAAACGACATATCTGACAAGGGGTTAACATCCAAAATATATAAAGAACTCACACACCTCAACAACCAAAAAGCAAATAATCAATTAAAAAATGGGTGGCAGATATGAACAGACAATTCTCCAAAGAAGAAATTCACATGACCAACAGGCACATGAAAAGATGCTCCTCCACATCACTAATTATCAGGGAAATGCAAATTAAAACCAAAGTGAGATATCAACTCACACCAGTTAGGATGGCCAGCATCGAAAAGACTAAGCACAACAAATGCTGGTGAGGATGCGGAGAAAGGGGAACCCTCCTACACTGCTAGTGGGAATGTAAACTAGTTCAACCACTGTGGAAAGCAATATGGAGGTTCCTCAAAAAACTAAAAATAGAAATACCATTTGACTCGGGAATTCCACTCCCAGCAATTTACCCAAAGAATACAAGTTCTCGGATTCAAAAAGACATGCACCCCTATGTTTATTGCAGCACTATTTACAATAGCCAAGATATGGAAGCAATCTAAGTGTCCATCAGTAGATGAATGGATAAAGAAGAGGTGGTACATATACACAATGGAATACTATTCAGCCATAAGAAAGAAACAAATTCCACCATTTGGAACAACGTGGATGGAGCTGGAGGATATTATATGCTCAGTGAAATAAGCCAGGCAGGCAAGTACCAAATGATTTCCATTTGTGGAGTATAACAATGAAGCAAAACTGAAGGAACAAAACAGCAGCAGACTCACAGACTCCAAAAAGGGACTAGCAGTTACCAAAGGGGATAGAGGGAGAAGGGGATTGAGGGGTATTATGATTGGCACACATGGTGTGGGGGGGATCATGGGGAAGACAGTGTAGCACAGAGAAGGCAAATAGTGACTGTGGCATCTTACTACACTGATGGACAGTGACTGCAATGGGGTGGGGGGGTACTTGAAAATATGGGTGAATGTAGTAACCACAATGTTGCTCATGTGAAACCTTCATAAGAGTATATCAGTAATACCTTAATACAAAAAAAAAAGAAAAACAATAGAGAAAATAATCAAAACCAAAAGTTGATTCTTTGAGATGAACAAAATTGACAAACCTTTAGCTAAGCTGACAGAAAAAGAGAGGAGACTCAAATAACTAAAATCAGTAACAAAAGTGAGTACATTCCTACCAACCTTACCAAAATAGAAAGGATTATAAGAATACTTGATTAGTGGTATGCCAGCAAATTAAGTATGTAGATGAAATGGAGAAATACCTAGAAACAATGGAGAATTGTGCAACTGTGAAAAAGAAAGTGTAGAAAAGTATTAAGAAGTATATAAAGTCAAAACCAAAGTGAGGTAGCCCTTAACACCCACTAGGATGGCTGTAATTAGAAAAAAAAAAAGGATGTGTTGGTAAGTAAAGACAAATTGCTTAAGAGTATATATATAGTATGCTACCTTTTGTGTAAAAAAGAAAGGGAAATAAAACGTACATTAGCTTTTATATATATGTAGAATACTTAAAACATTGTATAAAATGTGTTTGATTTTATAAAATTTTATTTTAAATTATAAAATATATAGATCTTTGTGTGATACTTTACATTGCTATGTCTTTAAGCTCAGATACTTCAGTGTCTAATCTCAGTGAACTTATCATTTCAAATACTGTTTTTCCTCTCTACAAGTTTATTTGGGTTTTTTTAATACTTCCATTTCTTTCCTCATAACATTTATGTTTATCTTTGCACCCTTGATCACATGAAGCAAGCATATTTGTAATAGCTGTTTTAATAATCTTTGTCTGCAGTTGGGTTCGGTTGTTTTGAGGCTTGGTTAAGCTCTTTGGGGTCAAATCTACAGTGGCCTTATACCAAGGGTAACTTAATTCCCTTCCTAAAGCATTGCCCCTCTGGGATCTCTACTAAAGTCATGACCCATTAATTTATCTAGGTGTCCGCACTTTGAATGGTGGGGATTCAAACAATTTTAGATCCTGCATGAGCTCTGGGAGTTATTCAGTTAATAGTTCCCCAGTAATCATTCTTTTCCTTGAAGTTCTTTATAACTGGTGTCATGGCGTTTTACCGTGAGCATGCACAGGTTGATATTCAGCTGAATACTCAGGCAACACTCCTGTACAGATTTCTGGAGCTCTTGCTTTGCACAGCTCCCTCCTCACGGTAGTCTTTCCCAGAAATCTTAACCACCTCAGCCTCTCAAACTCCAATTTCTTTCAACTTAAGTCAGCAAGATTTCTGGGCTCTCTTTGGGTACCCCTCCCTGGACTGCAGTTCACAAATTGCCTCTAGAGAAAAACCCTGCATAATGGTAGGGTTCACCTATTTGTTTCCCTTCTCTTAAGGATCACAGTCATGCACTGCCTGTGGTCCAATTTTGTTGGGGTTTTTTTTTTCATTTTTTATGATGTTAGGATAATTCCAGACCCTGACTCTTTCTTATAGTCTGAACTGGAAATTCTCAAGGGTGCAGCACAAAAGTATCATGTGCCTCTAAATGCGATGCCCTTGGAAGTACACGGTATCACTGTGTATCACTGTGTGCTCTTCCAGCCTGGGCTGAAGCTCATGAGGAAATAGCAAACCCAATATAAGGGAGGTCGACTGTATTTATCATACATGTCAGTATGAGAGAGAAAGCTGAAGAATTATTTCAGATTAAGGAAAACTAAAGAGACATGAAAACTAAATACATTGTTATCCTAGACTGAATCTTGAACTTAAAAAAAAATGCTATTAAAGAACACTATTGGATCAGTTGACAAAATTGGATTAAAGAAAGTATATTAGAGTATATCAGCATTTGATTTTATAATTCTGGTAACTATCCTCTGGTTATATAAGAGAATGTTGTAGTCCTTATGAAATATAGACCCTGAAGTATTTATATGTAGGACTAGAGGGGTATGATCTATGCAACTTATTCTCAAATGATTCAGGAAAAATAGAGAGAGAGAGAGAGAGGCCTTAAATGATAAAGCATGTAATGCAGAATGTTAATGATTGGTGAAATGTGGATAAAGTATATTCCTGTGCTACTTTTCTGAAAGTTTGAGAATATTTCCACATAAAAGTTTTTAAAATATATATGCAAAAGGGGACTAGTGGTTACCAAAGAGAAGGGGTGGGGGGGGGAGGGAGAAGGGGATTGTGGGGTATCATGATTGGTGCACATGGTGTGTGTGAGGTCACGGGGAAGACTGTAGCTCAGAGAAAAGAAACAGGGACTCTGACATCTTACTACACTGATGGACAGTTACTGCAATGGGGTATGGGGAGGACTTGGTAATAAGGGTGAATGTAATAACCACATTGTTTTTCTTGTGAAACCTTCATAAGAGTGTATATCAATGATACCTTAATAAAAAAAATAAATAAAATGGCAAAGATCAAGGATAAGGATAGACTTTTAAAAGCAGCTGGAAAAAAAAACGTTTTTGAAATATGTACTTTGGGAAAATGTTTGGCAATACCCATTAAAGGTTAACACATATTTTATGACCCAGTGGTTCTACTTCTGGGCATATACTTAGTAGAAATAAGTAAATTGTATCTCAGTGAAAAAGTTAAAATTATAAATAAGATCAAATAGCTTTTGGATAAGTCCCCAGTACCTTTTAGCATTCATTTGAAAATGTATAATTTTCCTTGCGATGAAACTAAGTTGTTTTAATGTTACAATGCAGTGGTTCTCAAAGTGTGGTCCTCAGACCAGCAGCAGCAGCAGCATCAACTGGGATCCTGTAAGAAATGCACATTTTTATACCCTCTCTGTCCAAACTTAGTGAATCAGAAAGTCTAGAGTTGGAGCCCAGCAATATGTTTAACAAGCCCTCCAGGTGTTTCTCATACACACTATAGTAGAGAACCCTTGTTCTAGTGAACATACTTGAGGAACTACTGTTATCTTCAAGAGTACTTTTTTTTTTAATTTTCAGCTTCTCCAACTTGGGAAATACCTGCTATATGAATGCTATTTTACAGTCTCTCTTTTCACTTCAATCATTTGCAAATGACTTGCTTAAGCAAGGTATACCATGGAAGAAAATTCCACTCAATGCACTTATCAGGTAATTGTTATTACCTACTGAACAACCTTTTACCTTACTGATTGTAGAATAGTGGATTTTTAGACACTTAAAATTTTATGTGGCATTGTTAATCTTCAAAATACACCATTTATTGTTTTGTAAACATGCTAAACTTGTCTCTTTTGTTTTATCAGACGCTTTGCACACTTGCTTGTTAAAAAAGATATCTGTAATTCAGAGACCAAAAAAGATTTACTCAAGAAGGTTAAAAATGCTATTTCAGCTACAGCAGAGAGATTCTCTGGTTATATGCAGAATGTGAGTACTGTTTTTAAACACTTGCGAGATAAGGGAAATTGAAATGATTTTAGTATTTCCTGATTTTTGTTTTAAAATGAGGTTTGTGTATGTTCATCACAGGTTAAAAAACCTAAGGACTTATGGTAAGATTCATTATGCCTCTTCTGTGTGTTTTATCATATTTTAATAATATAGATATTGTTTGCCAGTGCAGAACTTAGGCTCTTTTAGCTCCACTATTACTATAACAAAAAATGGTTTGATCTGATTAAGGACATTTTGCCTTTGTAGGATGCTCATGAATTTTTAAGTCAGTGCTTAGACCAGCTGAAAGAGGATATGGAAAAATTAAATAAAACTTGGAAGACTGAACCTGTTCCTGGAGAAGAAAATTCACCAGATATTTCAGCGACCAGAGCATACACTTGCCCTGTTATTACTAATTTGGAGTTTGAGGTTCAGCACTCCATCATCTGTAAAGCGTAAGTAGTCTCTAAGAAAACTCTTTTCCCTTTTAATTCTTTATGGCAAGTGATTAAAATTTTCTAGAAGGTTTTAATTCTTAGCTCATCTTCCTTTCCTATATCATAAGGAAACATAAATTCTACCAAATATCTTTTTTCAATGTCTTTATCTGCTATAAAAATGCTTGGAATGAGCATTAAGGAGAACTTGAATATTGTGTTATATGCTTTAATACTGACTAAACAGTTAGTTTTAATCTACATCTTTTTCTTCTAATCACTTTGTGGAATATTGAGTTCTTTGGGAATACTTGTTATTCTTTTCTTTTTCCCTGAACAGATTCCCTTCTATATAGTTGCTTATTTTTTTGAACCAAGTTGTTTTTATTAGAAATGGGCATTTTTAGGAAATAGATCAAAAATTGAATTATTCTTAACTTTTTCAATGCTTTTTAACCATGTTTACATTACTCAGTCAGATTTACTTTGTACATTTAATTAATTTCCATGATCATTATCACGATTTCTATACCATTTACTTCACATCAGAAGGTTCTATTTTGATTAATCTTCCAATTATCAGTGGTACAGTTGTGAATACATTTTTTTCTTCAGAGAGAGTGGAATTATTCCAAGCCCCTATACAAGCAAGAATTATTTATGTGGCTTTCACACATTACTTAACATAGAATTATTGAGACACACAGAGCCTTTTTTTTTAAGGTATCATTGATACACGCTCTTATGAAGGTTTCACATGAAAAACATTGTGGTTACTTCATTCACCCATATTATCAACTCCCCCCCATATCCCATTGAAGTCACTGTCCATCAGTGTAGTAAGATGCCACAGAGTAACTACTTGCCTTCACTGTGCTGCACTGTCTTCCTCGTGACCCCCACACACACCATGTGTACTAATCATAATACCCATCAATCCCTTTCTCGCCTTCCTCCCACCCTCCCCTACCTCCCTCCCCTTTGGTAACCGCTAGTCCCTTCTTGGAGTTGACATAAAGAGCCTTTTCCCTCAACATATTACATGTACTGTCCATCTTATTTTGTTACTCTGTGACAATTGAGAAGAAATTAATTCTGTGGATAATGTTTTCTTCCTGAAAATCTGTGATATCTTAATTTTTTAAAATTCATGGTTTTACTAGTTTATGTCTATGTATTGACACTTTTTGTTAATTTTGTCTTTGATATGGTGGAATATTTCCGTTGCCTCTGATAGAAATGGCCGCAGACAGCATAGAAAGAAAAAAGGCTATATCACAGAAGTGGCTGCTGCCCTGTGATGACAGCATTAGGCGGGGCAGTTGTGCAGCATCCAGATGTTGGGTGTGCAGTTAAGGTGTATGCACCAGTGCATGAAGTGATGTGGCTCACAGGATATAGGTATACTGGGTGGCTGGGCTGAACAGTGACCAAGAGTGTACAAGTCTGGGAGTGTACAAGAGTGTTAAAGAAGTCTCCTTTAAAACAGAAATAATTTATGCTGAAGGAAAATTCCATACACTTTATCCCTGGAATTATAATTTTCCATGTTTAGTCTCTAGCCCATCTACTTATAGGTTAGTTTTAGCCAGTTTGCCAAATATACTTGTTTTTTTAAAACCATTATAGTTTGTATTTTTATTATATTACATTTATACAAAAATTTTTGCTCATTTTTAATTACTATAAAGGCATTTCAATATATTAATAATGTATTCTTGAATATGAAGAATTCTTAAGAATTCTCCAAAGAACTTAAAATATCTAAAACTAAGTACTTAATGTACCCCATTAAATCTCCTTCTGTGTTCTTCCCTATCTCAGTAATGACAGTTCCATACTTAAGAGTTTGTCAGTCCAAAAATGTGGTGTATTTCTTAAATCTTTTCTTTCTCTTATACTGCTGCATCTCCTACTTCAGTGGATCCTCTTCAGTCTCCCTTCAGAATACATCCAGAACCTGACTTCTTTTTACCACCTCCATATGAACCCCTTCTAAACTCATTAAGGTTGTGGGCAGAATTTAGTTCCTTACACTTGTAATACTGAGGGTCCCGTTTTCTTGCTAGCTGTTGGCTGGGACCACTTACTTCCTATAAGCTGCATATAGTTTCTTGCCATTTGCCTCCATAGGCAGTTTAACAACAGTGCAGTTTCCTTCCCACCAGGACAGCTTATGTCTCTCTGATTTCTAATCTCTGTCTTCCTATGAGAACTCATGACCCAGATTTAAAGAGTTCATGTGATTAGGTCTGACCCACCCAAATAATCTTTTTCATTAACTCAGTGTTAAGATAATATTAACATTATCTATAATAATATTAAGTGTTAGTAATATTCATTATATCTGCAAAATCGTTTTGCCATGTAAAGTAACATAATCATGGGAGTGATGGCTCATTGATAGTTAGAAGTTCTTCCACACTCAAAGTGGGTGAAATTACACAAGGGCAAGGGTTGTCTTAGAATTCTGCCTATTAGAGAGGCACTCAAATATTTGTTGAATGAAGAATATATTCTTATGATCTCTAGTTTTTAACTGTGGCAGTAGAACAACTGGGGCAGAAAATTGACTATCACTAAAAATGTTGATAAGCAGACAAAATGGAAAAGTCAACTAAAACTATTTAAAACAAATAAATTTGTTTCCAGGCAAATTGAATATAGTGTTATGAATTTTTGGAATTCTATCAATGACCAAACAATTCTGCTACCTAACAGAAGTGCCTACACATGTTCACCAAGAACACAGAATTTTCAAAGCAGCATTTTGTTCATATAGTCAAAAACTGGAAACAATCCAAATGTCCTTCAGCAGTAATATGGACAAATTACAGCATGCTCAAGCAGATTAATACTAGACATCAGTGAAAATGGGCTACAGCCTTTTGTGGCAAGCATAATTGAATGTTAAAATCATGTTGAACAACAGGGGCTAGTTACAAAGAAAACGTAACGTTCTGTTTATATAAGGTTCAAAAACAGGCTAAACTCAGCTAATGTGTTGGAAGTCAGGATAATAGTTACCTTTTGGGAGAAAAAAAGGAATAGTGATTGGGAAGGGGCATGTGAAGGGGTGCTTCTAGGGAATTCGTTGTGTTTTCTTGATTTGAGTGGTGATTTCGTGGGTTTGTTAACTGGTAATTCATCAAGTTTAACTTTGAGTGGTTTACTTTTCTGTATGTATGATATACATCAGTTTTTTTAAGTTTTGGGGGTTTTTTGAAAATAGAAACATTTTTAATTTAGCATTTTAATAAAATACTTTAACACTTACAATTGAGGGTGTTTTTTGCCTGTACTGATTTATTAAGGCTTAAAGTAAACATGAGAAATCTTAAATGTTGTATATTTTTTTGTCTACTTATAGTCCGTATTGCACAGTTAGGCTTACAAATGCTTGTGTTTGTCTTCTTTTATTCTTAAAGATGTGGAGAGATTATTCCCAAAAGAGAACAGTTTAATGACCTCTCTATTGATCTTCCTCGAAGGAAAAAGCCACTCCCTCCTCGTTCAATTCAGGACTCCCTTGATCTTTTCTTTAGAGTAAGTTAATATGTTTTGGTGTTTTCATGTAACTACATTTTATATATCATAGATAACTGTATTTGAAGTTGGTTTCTTTAAGGCAGAGTTTTGACAAAATTATGTGCAGGGAAAACAAATGAAATATTTATAAATAGTACTTATTTTTAAAAAGCTTGATAAGTCTAATTGTTAACTATTGAAGAAGAAAATGATTGCTTAAGCAGATTATACATTTAAATAGCAAGTGTTTTAGACAACCTTAGAAGCAGTTATTTGTAAACAAATGTTAATTTGAAGCATATACTAAAATGTGAATTAAAATTGGAGATACTGTAAGTAGATCTGAGGAATAATAAAATAGTCTCTGCTTTTCCTTAGGTTTTATGTACCCTGTTAGAAACAAACATTTATCCAATGCTATAGGTAAATATTTGTGTCTGTGATAATACTGTACAGATACTCAGAAAGTTTCTGGGGCATAATTAGACCTGTTGTGTAGCAGTCCTTATAACTGATGATAACTTAGAAATTTTCCAGGATCACCCTTTGTCTATTTAATAGTGGTTCTTGTTTTGTTGTAGCAAATGGGCACATTTTTCTTCCTAAGGTTAAAAAAAAGAAATATAAACTTCAAATGAACATTCAGCTCTAAAGATACTCTGTTTTTCTCTTTGTTTTAATTATTCCTTACTGTTCCTGTTATTATCATAGAATTTGAAGCTTTTCTATGTATCTTTACCCCCATTTTTTTTTTTTAAGGATTTCTTGTTTCAATTTTCTCTAGGTAATGAAATGATATCCACCCCAAACTTTGGTCTTTTTAGAGCAGTTTTTCTTAGTGGGTTGTCACGAGAACATTGAGTTCCATTATAAAAGAGGGGTAGAGTTACACCTAACAGACCAGGAACTCTGCCTAACCTGAAGGTGATCTTATCTCTGCTATGGCCAAATGTGAAATCTGGATATACTCTTGGCTTCTTATGTTTCCATGGGGAAAAGATTGAGAATCTGGTACTGTAGAATCTAGTTACTATCATAAATTGAGATGTTTCCCGGGTAAAGAAGGAAATTAGGAATTCTGAAATAGGGCATGTTACTGTATATTTTGAAGATTAGGTCTTAATTTAGTAGGTCTTAACGGCTCTGGACACAAAACTTAAACTGGTCAGAGTTGTCACTCCACTGAATTAGTATGACTTAAAGAAGATTATTAGCATTTAATGGGGTAATGCTGATTTAACTTCATGCTTCTTTATTCTTCCCTCTTGTCTTTTTACAGGCAGAAGAACTTGAGTATTCCTGTGAGAAGTGTGGTGGGAAGTGTGCTATTGTCAGGCACAAATTTAACAGACTACCCAGGTAAAATTAATTGCTCTTTAATTTTTCTTCCTTGAAGTTCTTATAAATATTACTGAATAAGTGAGGCTTACCAGAGTGGATTGTTCAAGAAGGTCATCAAAGCTGAAATGTGAAGAGGGTAGAAGATGGAAAGCTAGAATGCTTTTGCCTAAGATAGGAAGGGGATTTGGAATGTTGAAGAGGAGAAGGAACTTGAGAATCCTAAGAAGATAGCAACAAGGGGATGTGGCTGGTGAGACTTGGAATAATGATAGGGACTAGCTAGTAGATTCTTAATTCAGTAATGTATACCATCCAGTTTTACTTTGTCCTGAGTTGTCCTCTTTTAACCAAACCTTCAGTAAAAAAAACCTTCAGTGAAAACCTACAGACATATACACATGTGTATATGAAAAAAAATAGGAAGAGTAAATTTCTGCAATTTTTACTCAGATTTTTTTTCTGCATTACTTTATTCAAAGAATCTTAAAAGTAAGTTTCCTGTAATCATAAGAATTCTGAATTAGGAATGAAATTATCTTATAATAGTGGCTCTGTGTAGACAGATGTAAATCAAACTAGTTAGAAAAAATATGATGTGATTATAGAATAGCTTTTAGTTCTTTCTTTCCAAGAAGAGATCTCAGCTACAAACATGGTTGTTATTTAACATTAAGTATTTATATAGCACTTTGCCTGCAGAGTGCTTTACTTTCTTTTATTAGGTTCAGTTTGCTATGAGTAAGTGTGGAGTTTCTGGAACCTAACCCCTAGAGACTAGTTTTTTTGCATTCCACAATCTGCTCCTTTCTAAAAATGAATTTCTTTTAAGTAAATGACTTTCTAAATCATTGCATAGTAGTAGTATGTTGACCATAGTCCATATTTTTTATTTAAGAGACTTATTCTTTCCTATTTGTGAATGTGTTGAGGCAGGAGGTTGAGGGAACAAATCTGAAGGCAAAGGATTGGTTGTTACCAACTGTCATTAACTAAGGAAACCCAGTGCACAATTAAAAATACTTGTTTGACCTGGCAAGCTGAATGTCTGTTTCCTTTCCCATTGTCTAGCTATTTGATCTTTCAAATGGAAAAAAAAATACTAGGGGAATTTTTCTTCATGGTTTTCTCTTTTTTTCTGGTATGTCACTTGTATTAAAGGTTAACTTATTTCAAACATGTGAAATAGAAGCCATTGTATCATAAATCCTAATTATTGGACTTGACTGCTTTTGTTCGTTTCAGTACTAAAGCCAATCTACTTTTTTTTCATTCTATTTTTTTATTAAGGTATCATTGATACACAATCTCACAAAGGTTTCACATGAGCAACACTGTGGTTATGACATTCACCCATATTATCAAATCCCCCCACACATACCCCATTGCATTCGCTATCCATCAGGAAGTGTAGTAAGATGCTATAGAGTCACTGCTTGTCTTCTCTGTGCTATACTGCCTACCCCGTGACCCACCTACATTATATGTGCTAATCATAATGTCCCTTAATCTCCTTCTCCCTCCCTCTCCACCTACCCTCCCTAACTCCTTCCCTTTGGTAACCGCTAGTCTCTTCTTGGGAGTCTGTTCCTTCAGTTTTGCTTCGTTGTTATGCTCCACAAATGAGGGAAATCGTTTGGTACTTGTCTTTCTCTGCCTGGCTTATTTCACTGACCATAATACCCTTTAGCTCCATCCATGTTGTTGTTGCAAATGGTAGGATTTGTTTTCTTCTTAACAGCTGAATAATACTCCATTGTCTATATGTACCCCATCTTCTTTATCCATTCATCTACTGATAGACACTTAGGTTGCTTCCATGTCTTGGCTATTGTAAACAGTGTTGCAATAAACATAGGAGTGCTATGTCTTTTTGAATCTGGGATCTTGTTTTCTTTGGGTAAATTCCTAGGAGTAGAATTCATGGGTCAAATGGTATTTCTATTTTTAGTTTTTTGAGGACCCTCCATATTGTTTTTCACAATGTTTGAACTAATTTACATTCCCACCAACAGTGTAAGAGGCTTCCCCTTTCTCCCCAGCCTCACCAGCATTTGTTGTTCCTTGTCTTTTCTATCTTGGCCATCCTAACTGGTATGAGGTCATATCTCATTGTGGTTTTAATTTGCATTTCCCTGATGATTAGCGATGTGGAGCATCTTTTCATGTGTTCATTGGCTATCTGAATTTCTTCTTTGGAGAAGTGTCTGTCAGATCCTCTGCCTATATTTTAATCGGGTTATTTGCTTTTTGGGTGTTGAGGTGTGTGAGCTCTTTATATATTTTGGATGTTAACCCCTTATCGGATAAGTCATTTACGAATATATTTTCCCCTACTGTAGGATGTCTTTTTGTTCTACTGATGGTGTCCTTTGCTGTTCAGAAGCTGTTTAGTTTGATGTAGTCCCATTTGTTCATTTTTGCTTTTGTTTTCCTTGCCTGAGGAGATGTGTGTTCAAGAGAAAGTTGCTCATATTTGTATTCAAGAGATTTTTGCCTATGTTTTCTTTTAAGAGTTTTATGGTTTCATGACTTACATTCAGGTCTTTGATCCATTTTGAGTTTACTTTTGTGTATGGAGTTAGACAGTAATACAGTTTCATTCTCTTGCATGTAGCTGTCCAGTTTGCCAAATCCAGTTGTTGAAGAGGCTGTCATTTCCCCATTGTATAACCATGGCTCCTTTATCATATATTAATTGGCCATATATGTGTGGGTTTATATCTGGGCTCTCTATTTTATTCCATTGATCTATGGGTCTTGCATGCTTTTTAAAGAGAAATACAGCTGATAACATCAGCTTACAAAATTTTCAATTTATGGCTTCTGTGATTAGTAAGAAAGGAAATAGTTTTCCATAAGTCAGACATTATTTTTGCCTAGAATGGAGGTTTATACCCATAAGAGTTCTGAAATTCAGTATTTAAAGTATTCTTGTGGGCTGTGAAATATATTTAGTCCAGCAGGTGGAGATAATGTTCTGTATGAGAGGTGAAAATGTTGTGACCAATGGTAACTAAAAAGATGTGTTTCAGCAGATCTTAAAAGCCTTTTCGGACCCACAAACCAGATTTAACATGTAAATTCTGTAGAACTTTTTTCTAAGTGGAGAAAATTGTTGTATTTCTTTCTTAGCTTTCTCCAGAGAAGGTGCTACTGAAATAATAATTTTTGTCAAATATCTTGAAAAGTTAACATTCACCATCAAATAAAAGGGCTTAACACCTTTTTTTTCTTATTTCTTTTGCTGTTATTAATGTACAATTACATGTGTAACATTATGGTTACTAGACTCCCCCTATTATCAGGTCCCCACCACATACCCCATTGCAGTCACTGTCCATCAGCATAGTAGGATGTTATAGCATCACTACTTGTCTTCTCTGTGTTATACTGCCTTCCCCCTATCCTCCCACCCCACCCCCACCCCTGCTATATTATGTGTGTTAATTGTAATAGCCCTTTTTCCCCCTTATCCCTCCCTTCCCACCCATCTTCCCCAGTCCCTTTCCCTTTGGTAACTGTTAGTCCATTCATTCTTGGGTTCTGTGGTCTGCTGCTGGGTTTTTTCCCTCAGTTTTTTCTTTGTTCTTATACTCCACATATGAGTGAAATCATTTGATACTTGTCTTTCTCTGCCTGGCTTATTTCACTGAGCATAATACTCTCTAGCTACACCCATGTTGTTGCAAATGGTAGGATTTGTTTTCTTCTTATGGCTGAATAATATTCCATTGTATATATATGCCACATCTTCTTTATCCATTCATCTACTGATGGACACTTAGATTGCTTCCATTTCTTGGCTATTGTAAATAGTGCTGCGATAAACATAGGGGTGCATATGTCTTTTTCAAATTGGGCTGCTGCACTCTTAGGGTAAATTCCTAGGAGTGGAATTCCTGGGTCAAATGGTATTTCTATTTTGAGTTTTTTGAGGAACCTTCATACTGCTTTCCACAGTAGTTGTACTAATTTACATTCCCACCAACAGTGTAGGAGGGTTCCCCTTTCTGCACATCCTCACCAACATTTGTTGTTGTTTGTCTTTTGGATGGCAGCCGTCCTAGCTGGCGTGAGGTGATATCTCATTGTTTTAATTTGCATTTCTCTGATGACTAGTGATGTGGAGCATCTTTTCATGTGCCGGTTTGCCATCTGAATTTCTTCTTTGGAGAAGTGTCTGTTCAGCTCCTCTGCCCATATTTTAATTGGCTTATTTGCTTTTTGTTTGTTGAGGTGTGTGAGCTTTTTATATAGTTTAACACTTTTAATTAAATTACTATTAGTGGTTGTATAGCACCTAAGTTTTTTGTGAACAATGTAAATTTTGAAGTAAATAATTTAAGGATTTAACCAAGTATCAATATCAGCATTTAAAAATTTAGTGTTCTTGTCTGTTGTATTTTATTTGATGGATTTTTTTTCTAGGAACATTGGAAGTATTTTACCCAAATATCATTAATCCACCCAATGCCTGTGTTATTTTTATTTGTATTCTTTAGTACCTAGCACATGGCAGGTATTCAGTAAATGTTCTTTGAAGGATCTTCAGTTTGGTCAAATGTATTCTTTAAATCCAAAGCTATCTAATGTGGTTAGTTACAGTGATCTCTTTTACCTGTAAGACAGCTAGCTACCTCTACTATGTATGAACTAGCAATGTAATTATCTCCTGTTTTTCAGGATCCTCATTCTTCATTTGAAACGATACAGCTTCAATGTTGCTCTCTCACTTAACAACAAGATTGGGCAGCAAGTCATCATTCCAAGATACCTGACCCTGTCATCTCATTGCACTGAAAATACAAAACCACCCTTCACTCTTGGTTGGAGTGCACATATAGCAATGTAAGTTCTTGAGAGAGCATTTCTTTACCTTCCTTTTGAAGTAGAAGGGCTTTAGTATCTGAGCAAAAGAGTGACTGAACTAGATAACATAACATAGGTAAAATCAGACCAAGAAAGAGATTTTATTTTGCTTTATTTGGGGATTTTGTGTTAAATTACTGCCTAATTAAAGTAACTGAATAAAATGCTTAAACAAAATTCTTCCAAGTACATTAGTTGCCCTTCATAGTAAGTTACCTTTTTAGGGAGTGCTCTTAATTCTTAGATCACTGGAAGACAGTTTTGATACATTTTAGGAATATAAACCTAATTTGCATGATCATAAGAGTCACCTAAACACAAAAATACCAATTCCTGTGTTCTCTCCCTAGAAATTCTGTTGTAGTAGATCTGAGATAGAGCTTGGGAATCAATATTTTTAACAAATACCTTGCTGACTCTTTGGGATATGCAAATTTGAGAAGTAATGTACTAAATGTTGAGCTGGAGCTCCCCAAATTGGTTGTGTATTCACATCACCAATAAATAAATTTGTAATGTCTTCATAAATGTATTATCACCACTGTGAGTGAAGAACTTCATTGGCTCCTAGAAATTCTTCCATGTAGGATGAAGTAACCTTTACTTCTTGATTTTGCTTCATCATGTATGCCAGAAAAACTTTATGACTTCTCTGAATGCCACTCTTTCTTCTGAGTACTTGAATTATTACTTTGGAACCATGGATTATATAGTTCTACTTGAACGCTAGTTTGGTAGAATCAGAAAATTCTGGAACTATAGAAGTAAAAGGGATTTTTGAGATTTTGCCCAAATTCTTAATTTTTCATAGAAGATCCAAAGTGGTCCAAAAATATTTATTTTTTAGAAACTGGAAGAGCCAAGTCTCTTGGCTAGAGTAGTAGACATTTCAGAAAATGAATGAACATTTGCTAACATGAATTGATGCAGTTTTGTAAAATATGTTTCCCCTTGGATTAATAATTTAAATATATGCTTTATCATATAAGCTTATGCTAAAGGCCTCAGTGGGTCTACTAATACAGACATGTTTCCAGAAAGTCTTGTGTTTCTGGTTTTCTCTTAGGCCTTTCTTTGGAATAGATGTTTTTCCTTGAGGCAAACTGCTCTCTACTGGTAGAACTATTACTCTTTCTGTCAGTAGTACTGTGTCACACCATCGGTGTCGACTGTTTATGATTACAGGCCTGAAGCCAGGCTGTCTGACTCTACAATTTATTAACTTTAAGCCTTGGAACAAATTTCTTGACCTATCTGAAGGGAAAACAATAGGGTGGTTGTAAACATTAAGTGAGGTAATACACGTGAGTTTTTATTACAGTGCCTGACATCTCATTAAGTCCTCAATAAATGAGAGCTATTAATATTTTATTGCTTAAAGGTAAAGAACTGAGACAAGATAATTTTTCCCAAGTTGTTCTTTTCATATGCATTACATTTGTCTTTGTTTCCAATGCTGTTTATTTAGATCATTGGATCCAGGAGGCCTAGAGGTGGTATTTTGTTTTCCCTTTGGCCTCTATTGCTACTAAGAGTATTAAAATTGCTTGCTTTTTAAGAGGATATATAAAGGACAATAGTACATAATAATTCATTTTGTAAGTTAATTATATATTTTTAATACTGTAATTTTATACATTATATATCTTCTAATTTTCTGATAGTTCTAGACCATTGAAAGCCTCTCAAATGGTGAATTCCTGCATCACCAGCCCTTCTACACCTTCAAAGTGAGTTACATTCCTTGTGTACCCAAGATTTGTATTTTTAAGGATTTGGCTTACCCTAATTTCCAAGATTATCCCCTCCCCTTTTCTTTATTTTTTCTCTTTTTGCATGATAACTGCTCTGTATTACTATACTTTGGAATTTTCCTGAATCTGCCTTAAACTATAATCTAGGGTATAACACTTTTTTTAATTGTGAAGAAAGTTCAGGTGATCCTCTCAAATCTGTTTTAAAACTTAAGTCATCTATTAATATGTAATATTTTCATCCTATGACTTTAGAAATTGATGATGAGGGATTTTAAGGATTGAAGCACCATTCCTCAAAGATACACATGAAGATTCCAAAATACCTTTTCACCTGTTGCTAGCCAGTCTGGGACTTCTTGTCTTAAACATTGAACTGGAGCAATTCTGAAAAGGAAACAAGGAAACAAACGTACACTGGAATTTAGCTGTTCTGCAAATATTTTGTATTTTTTGCCTAAGACGAAAAGTTTGTCCAAGGGAAGCAAGTGCCTTTTTAATATATACCTCCTCTGTGATCTAACTAGAAGCACAACAGTTCCTGATTAGACAATTCTAAATGACTTGTTTGTCATTTTGTCTTTAAAATTAGTTTTTCTGAAACTTTGTTGTTTTAGGTACTTTTAGAAAAGAGAGACTTTTATTGTTGAAGGGCTTTTGGGGGGGCTTATACAACCATAAAATGACATTTGGGAACTGTTATTTTCTTTTCCTCCTGTTAATTATTTTTCAGTGCAATTAAAACCAGATGACTAACATGACTAGAAATCTGAATTGATACCGATATGAATACTCTTGCCCGTTCTCAAGATACAAATGAGCAATACCACTTGGCTGCTTAGAAAGTGAGCAAGTGATGCATTTACAGGATGACTATTTTTCATTACTACAGGCAAGCTGCCTTCTGTAAATATAGTAACTATTAATGGAATGCACTCTTTATGTACCAAATCACAATAGTTTCAAGAAAGAAATGGTTTCATTGGGCATCATTATAATTGGCATGGTCATCTGTTCTCCAGGGTCTACTGGTGTAAGAATTTGAGAGTTGGTCTGCAAAGGATAATTAGGCCCTAGAAGACTTGTCATGCCGATCAAACTTAAAAGAGGCTGAGTTATGAATCAGAGTAACATCGGTTCTTCTACTATGTCTTTTGTCATTTGTCACATTTGACCCTGGTACATTAGTAGCCAGGTGTCACCCTCCTTCAGCAAAGTATTTATTTGCATGGGTAAACAAATTATATCTTCAGTTTTGCTTGGTAAGCATGAAATCAGAAATGAAGAATTAAGACGGCTAATTGGCTATTTCTAAGTTACACTAAAAACCCTTTTAAACATGTAATGGGAGGTTATTCAAGTGTTTAGGCTGGAATGCAGTGATATCCTGGCTGCTCTCAGCCACAGGCTGTGTTTTGCCTTATCATTGACCACTTGCCTCTTTTCTTTGATCTACATTGCTGTGCAATCCTGGTTTCCATTGTGGCGTCTTACTTCTTGGTGCCATCTTTCTATATATTTATTTACAGTGTTCACATTTAGATTAAATGCATTTTTCCAATTTCCATTTTATATATTCTTTTAGTACAGCATATGAATTTACGTTATCCTCCATCAAAGAAAATTCATGCTCATTGACCTTTACCATTTTTTCCTTTAGTTTATCTTTAGCTCACTTAGGAGACAGCACAGTAACACCTTACTTATCTGGTATCATGGAAGAATGATATTTGATATTCCACATAGATGAATTTTTATATAACTGAAGATTGCCTTTTTAAGTATCAATCTTAAAAATTTTTTAACCATTTTAGGTGGATATATTCTTTATAACCCTACAGAAATCCTTAAATTCTTAAATAAAATACACTGAAGATAACTTAATATTGTAATGACTTAAAATCAGCACTATGAGCATCAGTTATTGCATTGTGTTTTAATATAGTAAGGCTCTCAGAGGCTCGTCTTACAAGACAGTTTATCTTTATATTAAGTGATTTTATAGTTCTTTATGGTCCTTCTTGTGGCTATTCTCTCTCACTCCTTAGCTCTCATTTCTTGATGAACTTGCTACATTATTTTATACACCATTTCCTGGGAAAAGAAAGGGTGCCTGTCTAAAAAGTTAAGTGCATGGCTTTGAAACTGCTGCTTCCTCAGAAGCCTTTTTACTTTTGAATCCCTGTGTTCTGGAAGATAAAGGTTACCAGAAGTCTGAACTATATATAGTTGGATAAGTGGAATGTTACTGTTAATTTTAAAGTACATGGATCATAATTTAAAAGATCAAAAATTAGTCCTCATGCACCTTCTTGTCAAAAACATTTATTCATTGCCATGTCTGCATGCATTCAGTATAGTACTTGGCTTTATAAAGACAATAACAAACATCTTTGGGGTTGATCATTAAAAGAAAAAAGGCACAAAGTGATTAGTTTACTGATGATATGCTAGCTTAAGAGTTGTCTGATTTTCAAAGCATGGCTCTTTTGGAGTAGGGCAAAGGTATCTCTTCTGCCGTATCTTTTTTCCCTCTATTAAATCATTTCCATAATGGAAAAGCTTTAGTTTTATTGGTATTCTCACATCAAAAGAATAACAAGGACAAATGTTAATCAGACTTAATAAGGGTTTTTTTTTTCTTAAATTATAGGAATTTCACCTTCAAACCCAAGAGCTCCTTGGCTTTATGCCTTGATTCAGACAGTGAGGATGAGCTAAAACGCTCTGTGGCCCTTTGCCAGAGACTTTGTGAAATGTCAGGCTGTGAACATCAGCAGGAAGACTTGGAAAAAGTAAGTAATTTCTCATCAAAATACCTAACAAAGATTTATATACTTCTTACTGTCCAAACAAATGCCGCATCATCAGATTTAATAAATACACAAAGTAAATCATAAACTTAATGGGTATGTTCAAACACTAGTTTTTTTTTGTGGAGGCAGGGTTAATGTCTTTTTTATTGAAGTATAGTTGATATACAATTGTATATTGGTTTCAAGTATACAAGAGAGTGGTTCAACAGTTACACACATTATTAAATCTTTATCCCTACCCCCACTAGTGCAGTTACTGTCTGTCAACATAGGAAGATATAGAATCATTGGCTGTGTTCTCTATGCTGTACTACCATGCCTATGACCAACTTACATTGTGATTGAGAATTTTCAGTGCCCTTTTATTCCCCTCACCCTCCACCACCCCATCTAACCCCTCCCCCATGGTAACCACTAGTCACTTCTCAGTGTCTTTGAGTCTATTGCTATTTTGTTTGTTTTGTCAAACATTAGTTTTAAAGAGTATACTTTATGTGTAGCTACAAAACCAGTCTGTTTAAAGGTAGATTGAGACAGGGTTTTTTTTTTGAGGTATAATTGACACCTAACATTATATTAGTTTCAGTTGTACAATGTATTATTCCATATTTTTATATTTTCCAAAATGATCACCACAGTAAGTCTAGTTAATATCCATTACCATACATAGTTACAAGAAATTTTTTTTTCTGGTGATCTACTCTTAGCAACTTTCAAATATGTAATACAGTTTTATTACCTGTAAATGTGCTATACATTTATATTCCCATGATTGACTTATTTTATAAGTGAAAGCTTGTACCTTTTGACCCCTCTAAACCCATTTCACCCATACCCCCAACACACAACCTTTGTCAACTACCAATCTCTTCTTTTTATCTATGAGCTTGGGTTTTTTGGTTTTATTTATTTATTTTTTGTCCACATATAGGTGAGATTATATGTCTTTCTCTGCCTGACTAACTTAGCATAATACCCACAAGGTGCATGCCTCCATGTCGCAGATGGCAAGATTTTGTTCTTTTTATGGCTAAATAGTATTTTCACTCTAGGTATATATGTGTGTGTATACCATATCTTCTTTATTCATTCATCCACCGGTGGGCACTTAGGTTGCTTCCAGGATTGAGACTTCTAAGAAATGGAAGTTGTTGTAGATAAACTGCTTTCTCTTGTTAACCTTCAGAGCTACTTCTACATATTGGTCCTCAAATAATAACTTGCTTTACTTTGGTACTAATTGTTAATATGGGAAAACATAGTAAACATGGCCAACCAGGTAATCCAAAGGTTTAAATAATGGGTGTGAGGGCATAACTACATCATCTTCTTTCTTAACACATAATGATAGATGATACTTTGAAAATATAAGCTTTTCTAGGAGTTTCTGTCATATCATGTGACTGATTTTAAACCTCCCTTTTGGTAAGATAACGATTATTTTAATATTTATTTTTTGTTATGACTTGTTTCATCTTACTTTAAACCCTTTAAAACAAAAGTGGTTTGTCAGGTTGCTCATCTTGAGCAAAAAATGACAGGTCAGAAATTCTCCCAGAAATGAGAGAAGGTTATTCAGAAAATTGTAGTTATTATTCTGATGCAGTTTTTATTTTTCTTGTTAGTTAAAAAAAATGAACAAGACCTGCCAGCATTTAAAAAGGAATATTAGGTGTAGTAACAGAATGTTTACAGTATTATCTATGTATATATGGAAGAAAATATACCAAAAACACTTACTGTAATTATCTCTGAGTGATGGATTTTGAGTGAATTTTAAAGTTTATTTTTGTTTTTTCCAAATTTCTACAGAGCATATTCCACACTTATTATAATCAAGAAAATAAACGTATCTTTATGTAGTTATTATTAAAAGAAAATTAGGCTTGCCAGTGAGTTTATATATTGGTTATTGATTGTTAAATAATGTAAGCATCAAAGAAAGGAAATGTTTAAGAAGTAAACTTCTCACGTAAAACTCTTAAGATTGATATATTTGTAGGCATTCTGGTTTCCTCTAAAAGTAACTCTCTTGGTACCAGGAATCAAGATCATGCAGAATAGAGCCTGATAAGTCCGAATTGGAAAACTCAGGATATGATGGGATGAGCGAAGAAGAGCTTCTAGCAGCAGTTTTAGAGATAAGTAAGAGAGAAACTTCACCATCTCTGAGTCATGAAGATGATGATAAACCAACCAGCAGCCCAGATACTGGATTTGCAGAAGATGATATTCAAGAAATGCCTGAAAATCCAGACCCTATGGAGACTGAGAAGCCCAAAACAATCATAGAGTCGGGTAGGTTCAGTGAAGATAAAAAACTGTTAAACAAGTCACAACTATGTTCCAAAGCCTTATATTAACAAGTGGCTTCTAAATAATGGGAGGTGAGATGGAATTGTATAACAGAGCTAATTAATCTTCATGCTTTTTTAACAGTTTAACAAATGAGAAGTAACTATTTTGAGTAGTCTCAGAGCCTAGTGGTAAAGTATGCCATATCGAAAGAGAAAGGTACATATCAAAAGAAAAGTTAGTATTCTTATGTGCATTTAATAAATATTTGTTAGTTTTAGATCACTTCTCTCTCACCACTGCTCTCAGAAATTTGTCTGATTCTTTCTTCATTTATATCTGGACTTTTGCTGAATTTTAGTGTATAAATAATTTGAGTTCCCCATTCTCTTTGAGTTCATCCCTGCTGGTAGAAAGACCACTGAACTAAGAGGTCAAGTCTTGGGCCTCTAGTCTTGTGTATACCACTTATCTAGCTGTTAATTTTTTTTACCTCTTTAATAACCTCTTCCTTACCTTATGGGGATCTACCAGATATACTTTAGAAGGTTGTAAGTAGAATGTTGGATAGTAATACATATGATGTAAAGGGCTATACAGATAAAAGATCATTTTTGTGGTAATTGTTATTCATATTTTGTTATTTCTCAGGCTAAAAGGAACAACAGGGCTGAGCCTCCTTGCCTTACATTATGGGTATTTTAAGATTTCTCGGTACAAAATTTTTACTACCACTTCTATGGCCAACACTTACTCTTTTCTCCTGATAACCCTAATATCTGTCTCTAGCTAGGTAATATGTTTTAGTACAGCAAGCCGAGGATTTTGGAGGAAATAGTAGTATATCACAAAATTATTTTTTATATTCTTGGGATTAGGAACTTGTCAATTTTGAATCTTATGTGCAAGTGAAGCAAGAATTAATATATATTCAATTTAACTAGAAACAATGATTTTTTAAAATATAGATAGTCCCCCTTTTCCCCTCTAGATGGAAATATCCTTATGATTTTTCTTCTGTTATTAAATTTATAATTACTACCCTTAGATATCATTGGCCAATATTACTGCTTTTGTCCCTTGCCAGTTTATTTCCTCCCTTGACCTCTTCCTTTCAATTCTTTGCTCAGTCCTACATCTCCCTAAAGTTAACAAAGGAGGTTATTCTTATGTACAAGTAGTTCTAGATTATTTGTGCCAATCGAGAACACTGAGGTTATCAAAATCAATAATAATCACAGGTGATTTACAACTACAAGCAGCTCTGAGGAGAGCAAACTCAGTAAGCAAACCCATTATATTCTTTATATAACACCCTCTATTCTTTAGCCACCTTCTTGCCCAGTTGGATGCAGGTCACAGTTGTGTTCTCTTGTTTTTTTAACCTCACCATTTCATTCACCTTCCTACTGTAACTGAAACCAAAAGATACTGTTTCTTCTACAATTCCTTTTTTTTAACTTAAGGAAAATAGTGAGCAAAGACAAAAGTGGGTGAGTATAGTGAGCCTTCCCCTTTGGTATCTATTACTAGCAATAATTATAAACTGGTACTTTTATTTTTAAAAAAGCCAGTACTTCATCTACATCCCAGCTTCCTTTTTTTTTTAATAATTGATTTTGGTATCATTAATCTACAATTACATGTGCAATATTATGGTTATTAAACTACCCCCTTCATCAGGTCCCCCCCACCAACCCCATTACACTCACTGTCCATCAGCATAGTGAGATGCTATAAAATCACTACTTGTCTTTTCTGAGTTGTACAGCCCTACCCATGCCCCCCCAACATTACGTCTGCTAATCATAATGCCCCTTTTTCCCCCTTATCCCTCCCTTCACACCCATCTTCCCCAGTCCCTTTCCCTTTGGTAACTATTAGTCCGTTCTTGGGTTCTGTGAGTCTACTGCTCTTTTGTTCCTTCAGTTTTTTTCTTTGTTCTTATACTCCACATATGAGTGAAATCATTTGATACTTGTCTTTTTCAGCTTGGCTTATTTCACTGAGCATAATACTCTCAAGCTCCATCCATGCTGTTGCAAATGGTAGGATTAGTTTTCTTCTTATGGCTGAATAATATTCCATTGTGTATATATACCACATCTTCTTTATCCATTCATCTACTGATGGACACTTAGTTTGCTTCCATTTCTTGGCTATTGTAAATAGTGCTGCGATAAACATAGGGGTGCATATGTCTTTTTCAAACTGGGCTGCTGCATTTTTAGGATAAATTCCTAGGAGTGGAATTCCTGGGTCAAATGGTATTTCTATTTTGAGGTTTTTGAGGAACCTCCATATTGCATTCCACAATGGTTGAACTATTTGGCATTCCCACCAGCAGTGTAGGAGGGTTCCCTTTTCTCCACATCCTCACCAACATTTGTTGTTGTTTGTGTTTTGGATGTTGGCCATCCTCACTTGTGTGAGGTGATATCTCATTGTGGTTTTAATCTGCATTTCTCTGATGATTAGCGATGTGGAGCATCTTTTCATGTGCCTGTTGGCCATCTGAATTTCTTCTTTAGAGAAGTGTCTATTCATGTCCTCTGCCCATTTCTTAATTGAATTATTTGCTTTTTGCTTCTAAAGGTGCGTGAGTTCTTCATATATTTTGGATGTCAACCCCTTATCAGATACGTTTTTTATGAATATATTCTCCCATACTGTAGGATGTCTTTTTGTTCTACTGATGGTGTCCTTTGCTGTACAAAAGCTTTTCAGCCTGATATAGTCCCACTTGTTCATTTTTGCTTTTGTTTCCTTTGCCCGGGGAGATATGTTCATGAAGAAGTTGCTCATTTTATGTCTAAGAGATTTTTGCCTATGTTTTTTTCTAAGAGTTTTATGGTTTCAAGACTTACATTCAGGTCTTTGGTTTACCTTTGTGTATGGGGCTAGACAGTAGTCCAGTTTCATTCTCTTACATGTAGCTGTCCAGTTTTTCCAACACCAGCTGCTGAAGAGGCTGTCATCTCCCCATTGTATATCTAAGTCTCCTTTATCAAAATATTAATTGACTGCATATGTTTGGGTTAATGTTTGGATTTTCTATTCTGTTCCACTGGTCTGTGGGTCTGTTTTTGTGCCAATACCAAATTGTCTTGATTACTGTGGCTTTGTAGTAGACCTTGAAGTCAGGGAGCATAATTCCCCCTGTTTTATTCCTCCTTCTCAGGATTGCTTTGGCTATTCGGGGTCTTTTGTGGTTCCATATGAATTTTAGAATTATTTGTTCCAGTTCATTGAAGAAAGCTGTTGGTAGTTTGATAGGGATTGCGTTGAATCTGTAGATTGCTTTAGGTAGTATAGCCATTTTGACAATATTTATTCTTCCTAGCCAAGAGCATGGGATGCATTTCCATTTGTTAGTGTCCTCTTTAATTTCTCTTAGGAGTGTCTTGTAGTTTTCAGAGTACAAGTCTTTCACTTCCTTCGTTAGGTTTATTCCTAGGTATTTTATTCTTTTTGATGCAATTGTGAATGGAATTGTTTTCCTGATTTCTCTTTCTGTTAGTTCATCGTTAGTGTATAGGAAAGCAACAGATTTCTGTGTGTTAATTTTGTAACCTGCAACTTTGCTGAATTCAGATATTAGTTCTAGTAGCTTTGGAATGGAGTCTTTAGGGTTTTTTATGTACAGTATCATGTCATCTGCAAATAGTGACAATTTGACTTCTTCTTTACCAATCTGGATGCCTTGTATGTCTTTGTTTTCTCTGATTGCCGTGGCTAGGACCTCCAGTACTATGTTGAATAACAGTGGAGAGAGTGGGCATCCCTGTCTTGTTCCCGATCTTAGATGAAAAGCTTTCAGCGTCTCGCCGTTAAGTATGATGTTAGCTGTGGGTTTGTCATATATAGCCTTTATGATGTTGAGGTACTTGCCGTCTATACCCATTTTGTTGAGAGTTTTAATCAGGAATGGATGCTGAATTTTGTCAAATGCTTTTTCAGCATCTATGGAGATGATCATGTGGTTTTTCTTCTTCTTTTTGTTGATGTGGTGGATGATGTTGATGGATTTTTGAATGTTGTACCATCCTTGCATCCCTGGGATGAATCCCACTTGATCATGGTGTATGATCCTCTTGATGTATTTTGGAATTCAGTTTGCTAATATTTTGTTGAGTATTTTTGCATCTACGTTCATCAGGGATATTGGTCTGTAATTTTCTTTTTTGTGAGATCTTTGCCCGGTTTTGGTATTAGAGTGATGCCGGCTTCATAGAATGAGTTTGGAAGTATTCTGTCCTCTTCTATTTTTTGGAAAACTTTAAGGAGAATGGGTGTTATTTCTTCTCTATATGTCTGATAGAATTCATAGGTGAATCCATCAGGTCCGGGCATTTTGTTCTTGGGTAGTTTTTTGATTACCGAATCAATTTTGTTGCTGGTGATTGGTCTGTTTAGTTTTTCTGCTTCTTGTTTGCTCAGTCTTGGAAGGTTGTATTTTTTAAAGAAGTTGTCCATTTCTTCTAGGTTTTCCAGCTTGTTAGCATATAGATTCTAATAATATTCTCTTATAATTCTTTGTATTTCTGTGGGGTCCGTCGTCATTTTTCCTTTCTCATTTCTGATTCAGTTTATGTGTGTAGATTCTCTTTTTCTCTTAATGAGTCTGGCTAGGTGTTTATCTATTTTGTTTATTCTTTCAAAGAACCAGCTCTTGGTTTCATTGATTTTTTTCAATTGTTTTATTCTTCTCAATTTTATTTATTTCTTCTCTGATCTTTATGATGTCCCTCCTTCTGGTGACTTTGGGCCTCATTTGTTCTTCTTTTTCCAATTTCAGTAATTGTGTCTTTAGACTATTCATTTGGGAATGTTATTCCTTCTTTAAATGGGCCTGGATTGCAATAGACTTTCCTCTTAGAACTGCCTTTGCTGCGTCCCGCAGAAGTTGTGTCTTTGTGTTGTTGTTGTCATTAGTCTCCATATATTCTTTGATTTCTGTTTTGATTTGGTCACTAACCCATTGATAATTAGGAGAATGTTGTTAATTCTCCATGTATTTGTGAGCCTTTTTGATTTCTTTCTAAAATTTATTTCTATTTTATACCTTTGTTATCTGAGAAGTTGGTTGGTAGGATTTCAATATTTTTGAATTTACTGAGGTTCTTTTTGTGGCCTAGTATGTGGTCTATTCTGGAAAATGTTCCATGTGCACTTGAAAAGAATGTGTATCCTGCTGTTTTTGGGTGCAGAGTTCTGTAGATATGTGTTAGGTCCATCTGTTCTAGTGTGTTGTTCAGTGCCTCTGTGTCTTTACTTATTCTCTGTCTGGTTGATATGTCCTTTGGAGTGAGTGGCGTGTTGAAGTCTCCTAAAATGAATGCATTGCTGTCTTATTTCCTTCTTCAATTCTGTTAGTATTTGTTTCACATATGCTGGCGCTCCTGTGTTGGGTGCATATATATTTATAATGGTTATATCTTCTTGTCGGACTGACCCCTTTATCATTATGTAATGTCCTTCTTTATCTCTCGCTACTTTCTTCGTTTTGAAGTCTATTTTGTCTGATACAAATACTGCAACAGCTGCTTTTTTCTCTTTGTTGTTTGCATGAAATATCTTTTTCCATCCCTTCACTTTTAGTCTGTGTATATCTTTGGGTTTGAGGTGAGTCTCTTGTAAGCAGCATATAGATGAGTCTTGCTTTTTTATCCATTCAGTAACTCTGTGTCTTTTGATTGGTGCATTCAGTCCATTTACATTTAGGGTGATTATCGATAGATATGTACTTACTGCCATTGCTGGCTTTAGATTCGTGGTTACCAAAGGTTCAAGGGTTGCTTCTTTACTATCTAGCAATCTAACTTAACTTTCTTGTTAAGTTATTTGAAACACCATCTGATGTTTCTTTATTTCTCTCCCTTCTTATTCTTCCTCCTCCATTCTTTATATACTAGGTGTTTTATTCTTTGCCTTTAGTTGGTATTTGGATGTTCTGCTTTCTTTGCTATGATATTATTTTCTCTGGTGACATCTTTTTAGCCTTATGGGTGCTTCCTTCTAGAGCAGTCCATTTAAGATATCCTGTAGTGGTGATTTATGAGATGCAAACTCTCTCAACTTTCCTTTGTCTGGAAATCGTTTAATCCCTGCATCAGATTTAAATGATAATCGTGCTGGATACAATGTTCTTGGTTCAAGGCCCTTCTGTTTCATTACGTTAAATATATCATGCCATTCTCTTCTGGCCTGTAAGGTTTCTGTTGAGATGTCTGATGATAGTCTGATGGTAGTTGTAGGTGATCATTTTTCTCTCTCTAGCTGCCTTTAATACTCTGTCCTTATCTTTGATCTTTGCCATTTTAATTATTATGTTTCTTTGTGTTGTCTTCCTTGGGTCCCTTGTGTTGGGAGATCTATGGGCTTCTTTGGACTGAGAGACTATTTCCTTCCCCAACTTGGGGAAGTTTTCAGCAGTTATTTCTTCAAAGATACTTTCTATCCCTTTTTCTCTCTCTTCTTCCTCTGGTACTCCTAGAATGCGAATATTGTTCCGTTTGGATTGGTCACACAGTTCTCTTAATATTCTTTCATTCCTAGAAATCCTTTTATCTCTCTCTGCCTCAGCTTCTCTGTATTCCTGTTCTCTGATTTCTATTCCATTAACAGTCTCTTGCATCTCATCCAGTCTGCTGTTAAGCCCATCGATCGCTTGTCTTATTTCTGCATTGTCTTTCCTCACTTCCCTCACTTCCTCCCTCAGCTCTTGCACATTTCTCTGTAGATCCATCAGCATGGTTATGACTTTTATTCTGAATTCTTTTTCAGTAAGACTGAGCATTTCTATCCCTTCAGGCTCCCTCTCTGGGGTTGTCTGGTAGATTTTAGTCTGGACCATATTCCTCTGTCTTTTCCTGGCTGTAGAAGTGGTCGCTGGTAGTTGCCACGTATGTCACCTGGGCTCTTTAAGACTTTAAAAAGAAAAAAGAAAAAAAAAGAAAGAAAGAAAGAAATGAAAAAACAAAAACAAAACAAAAAGAAAAAAAGAAAAAAACGCCCACCGGGAGTAGATTCTGTGGGGATGCTGTAGGTGGTGCTGTTGCTCCACTATTCTGCAGCCATGGCCGTGACGCTCTGCAAGGCCCTTTATAGCTCTGGCCGGGGTGGGAACGAATGGGAGGCTGTTGATCTCTGTGAGAAGTCTTAAGTGCAGCCACCCTTTCCCAGTCGCCAGCTAAGGGGTCCCAAACTCCCCATGACTCCTAGCCTGCTGGGCTAAGTGTGCCAGGGCGATCCGGCTCCTCTGCTGGGCTCCTGTCTCTTTAAGACCGCTGCAAAAATCGCGTGCTTTTCTTTCTTTCTTTTTTTCCTTTCCGGGAGCCGGCTGCAAGCACCCTGGCGCGTTCCCCGCTCATATCCTGCCCCTCTGTCTCTCCAATCTTCCCTACACTGCGCTGTGTGTGTCAGCGCTCCCCGCGCAGATCACCAGGGCTGGTTATTTCGCGGGGTGTACTTCCACTCCCTCCCGGCTCTGAATCCTCTCCTCCAGCCGGTGCGCTAGGGTGGATGAGTGCTTGGGTCCCGCTGGATCACGGCTCCGTATCTTACCCACCTTGTGGGGTGCCGTGTCCTCTCAGGTATAGCTGCACTCTGTGCGCTTTCCTGTGTATTCTGGTCTCTCTTTTAGGAATAGTTGTATTTGCTGTATTTTCATAGATATATATAGTTTTGGGAGAAGATTTCTGCTGCCCTGCTGACGCCGCCATCTTCTGGGAAGTCCTCCCCAGCTTCCTTTTTAATCCCATTCTGTTCCCTGGATTATGTAGAAACAAATCCCAGATATTAGATCATTTCATCAGTAAGGATTTCAGTATCTCTAAAAGATAAGAACTCTTTTTTAAAAAAAATATCCTCAATCCCACACATAATGTAGTGGGGGTGGTGCATATGGGGAAGGCAGTATAACACAGTATGTGGTGGGGACTTGGTAGTGGGGAAGTCTAGTAACCATAATATTACTCATGCAATTGTACATTAATAATAGCAAAAATATATATATATATCCTCAATCCCATTGTCATATTTTAGAAATTAACAGTAATTCCAAGGAATTGGCAAATATCAAATCCTCTGTAAGTATTTTATTTTGAAAAATTTCAAGTCCGGTGAGAAGCTGAAATTAAAACAATAAACATTAGTATATGCTTCATCTAGATTCATTAATTAACATTTTGTCACATTTACTTCCTCCCCCTGTGCCGGGTGTGTATGTAGTTCTGTAGCAGTTATCCTTAAAAAAGTGCCTTAAAACAATAATGTCTCTCAAAATTCTGTGAGTTGACTGGTCTTAGCTTGTGATTCTGCTGCATGTGATGTTGGCTGGAGTTTGAGTAGGCTGCAACATCTAAGGTGGCTTACTGTCTTGGTGGTATTGGTTAGAAGGGTTAGCTGTAATGGCTAGATATCCTCTCTGTGCCTTCCTTCTGCTTCCTCTACCCCTCTCCCACCTCTCCATCTTTTCATCTCTTGATGTCATGTCAGAGCCTCTCCCTCCCATGTGGTCTCTTCCAGCAGGGTAGCCCAGCTTTTTATACAACAGCTGAAGGCTCCCAAAAATATAAAAGGGGAAGCTACCAGGCCTCCTTAATGTTTAGGCTTAAAAGTAGCACAGAATCAATTCCACCACTCTTTATTGGTTAAAACACTCACAAAATCACCCAGATGCACTGTGAGGGGGACTACACAAGAGTAAGAGTACTGATAGTAATGATTAGACATATACCACTTGAAATTGCAGGTAACGAGACACTTCACTCTAAAGTACTTAAGCCTGAATCTCCAAAGATACAGAAATTTTCTTACAAAATAATTTTCACACCTAAGAATATTAACAGTAACTCCATATATAAATCTAGTATAGAGCCCACACATGTTTCCCCAATTGTCTCCAAAATATTTGTGTGCATGTTTAAACCTAGAACCCAGTGTTTACCCACAGCGCTTTGTTGTTTATTCTCTTAGTCAAGGACAGTTTTTTTTTTTGAAAGGCTCGTGTTTTGGAATTTCCTACTCTTCTTTAAGTATAGGCAGTTTTTTACCATACCCTAAATCTTCAGAGCCTGGAGGTGGGGTAAGTTTTCTCTTTTTTTACCCATTGCAATTTCAAACTGCTTGTTTACTTTCATCCTACAAAATTCCCAGCTGAAGTGCATGATGTCAGACTTTGCCTCCTGTTATCTTCCTGTAGCTGTCTTTTACTTTACAATCACTACCATCAGCTTTCTTAGGGCCTTCAGCATCTTCCTGAATGATCCTTTCAACAGCCTGGTTTCTCAGTTCCTGATCTTCAGAGATCTTTTCTACTGTCCAATCTTGGTCACTGACAGAAGTCATACCCTAGATTAGTGGTTCTCAAAGTGTGTTCCCAGGCTGTGAGTGTCATGTAGGAATTTGCTGGAAATGCCATTCTTCTCTCCCCCAGTCCCCCACTCTCCAACCTACTGAAGGAGAAACTCTGGATGCAAGGCTCATCATTCTGTGTTTTGATTCCAAGTCATTCTGATGAATGCTAAAGTTTGAGAACCACTTCCCTAGACTTGGTCATCATCAGTAACTGTACTGTAGAGATAATCCTTCTCTAATCCTTCTTTCCTTCCAGCTCACCTAGTGTCATATTCTTATTCCAGTAATTACATGATCTCATTAAGACTTCTAATCCTTTGACTTCTAATTTTTTGCTGTTCATCACTTCCCTCTTGTCATCACTTCCTTCATCAGCCTATATGCCATATTTTGGTACTCTGTCTCCTTCTTGTCTCTTCTTCTGTCAGTCACCTGACAAAACCCCAACTTCCAAATCACCTAGCCTCTTATTCCATGCCTACTCCCAAGCAGCTGAAGATTGCTGGAGAAAATCATAAAACAATGCTGGCTGGACTTGCCTCAGATTCATGACTACATTCTTTTTTTTTTTTTTATGGCAATGTTCACTTTATTGTAAGGGTCTGGAACCCAAATCCCCAATATCTCCAAGGTATACCTGTGGTAAATCAGACTGACTTAATAAATCTCTTGAAGTTGATCTACATGTGGGAGATCAATCCACCCCATGGATTATTTTCTTCAGTCAGTCAAGAGACTCTTAATTCGCTCACTTTTTTTTAAGTTTATTTTGATATCATTAATCTACAATTAAATGAGTAATATGGTGATTACACTACTCCTTCATCAGGTTCCCCCCACCAACCCCATTACAGTCACTGTCCATCAGCATAGTGAGATGCTATAGAGTCATGACTACATTCTTAAATGGGCACTAAATGATACTAATCAGTTCTGTTATACCTTAGTAAATTTCTCAGTCTCCAGGATCTCATTGTCAAATCTCCAGTTCTCCTTACACACACAATCATAACTTTGCTGTATATGTTTCAAAGAAAATAGATGGCAATCAGATGAAAACTCTGCCTTTACTTTTGTTATGGAAGAAATATCTCTGTTCTTATTTAAGGCCAGTCCCTCCAGTCATATCCAGAGTCTCATCCACCTGTACCTTCTAAAGACCTTTCCTCTTTTCTAAATAATTCCTGTTGTGCCTTAGTATCACCCATCATTAAAAAACCCTTTTGTGACCTTATGTTCCCCTCCAGCTACTGCCCTCTTTCTTTGCTCCCCTCACAGCAAGATTCTTTGAAAGAATTGTTTTATTCATTCTCTCTGCCTTCTTACCGCCTCCCATTCTCTCATCAGCTTCTCCAAGTGGGCTTTCGTCTTCCGCCATTCCACTGAAGTGGTGTATGGTGTTTATCAAATTTACATAGCAGTATTTCACACAATCCACCATTCTCTCCTTAACATTTAAACCTTCATAAACGTTCTTCTATGAGCTTCCATAACCCCACAATTGTTGGGGGGTTTTCTTCCTACTAAACCAGCTACTCATTTCAAGGTTTGTTTATTTTGCTTCCCTCATCAAAACTCTTAACTGTTGGAGTGTTCATAGGATACTGTCCTTAGCTGTCTTCTTTTCTGCTTAACCTCTTTCCCTAAGTGATTTTTTTTGTAATAGCATTTTTTTTGGTATCATTAATCTATAATTACATATGCAATATTATGGTTATTAAACTACCCACTTCATCAGGTCCCCCCCACCAACCCCATTACAGTCACTGTCCATAAGCGTAGTGAGATGCTGTAGAATCACTACTTGTCTTCTCTGAGTTGTAGAGCCCTCCCCGCGCTCCCCCAACATTACATCTCCTAATCGTCTTTTTCCCCCTTGTCCCTCCCTTCCCGCCCATCCTCCCCAGTCCCTTTCCCTTTGGTAACTATTAGTCCATTCTTGGGTTCTGTGAGTCTGCTGCTGTTTTTTTCTTTCAGTTTTTTTCTTTGCTCTTATGCTCTGCATATGAGTGAAATCATTTGATACTTGTCTTTTTTGGCTTGGCTTATTTCACTGAGCATAATACCCTCTAGCTCCATCCTCCCTAAGTGATTTTAAACAGTACCACAGCCTCACAGACTGATGAAATATCAAATTCATCTCTCTGACCCGGATCTCTCCCCTAAGCTTTAAACTTGTATATTGTAATACCTAATGAAATGTCCATTTGGCTGTCTAATTTTTATTGCCCCCCCATCCTAAATGCCTTCCCCATATCAGCAAATAGTACTATCATAAATCCAGTTGCTTGGGCCAAAAAATATTTCTTTCTTGATTTTTTGTTTTACTCCACACCTCACATTCAGTCCATCAATAAGTCCAGTTAGCTGTACCTCCAAAATATATCCTGAATCAAACCATTTATCAGCATTTTCATAGCTACAGCGCTAGTTTTCCATTCCATCTCTTACCTGGGGCAGTACACATGATTCCTAATGTCTCTTCCTCCATTCTTGCCTCCCTATAGACAGACCTTTCATGAGTAAAGCAGCCAAAGTAATCTTTCTGAATCAAAACAAACCACACCATCACTCTTCGGCTTAAAACTTATTGTGACTTCCCATTACACTCAATCTAAGCTTCTGACCATAGCTTATCTCCACTTTCCCAATTCTTTTCGTTCTGCTACCTTAGCCATACTGGCATTCTCTCTCTTTATCCCTCAAATATGGTAAGATGATTCTCATGGTAAGAGTTGCATGTAGGCTCCTTGAGGGCAAGGGCTCTCGTGCCTTAATTACTTACCACTATATCCCCACCTTCTACAACAATGCCTGGCACACAGTACCTTCTTATTAAATATTTGAGGCCCACTAGATTGGCTGAGGCAGCTGAGGAGGAGCAGGAAGATTGGCTAAGTAGGGTTTCACTGTTTCCAAACACCAGCCAGAGGAAGAGCAAGTGCAAAGGCCAAGACATGAGGAAAGTCATGGCAAGTTAGTGGACCAAAATAGTTGAGAATGATCTGCATGACTAGAGCACAGTGTTGAGATGGAAAAGCAAAAGATAGGACTAGAGTGTTACGCAGCCTCCAGTTTTTACTCCTAAAGCCATAATTAGGAATTTGGATTTTTATTTCAAAAGCATTAAGAAGTTACTGAATAATTTTAAGCAAACAGTTATTTGATAAAAATTTGTATTTGAAAAAGATCATCTTGGCTGCAGTATACCACATAAATTGGAGAGGAACTAAAGTAATCCTGTGAGACCTGTTAGGAAGCTATTGCAATAGTCCAGACCAAAAGTTAATGGTGCCCTCAGACTCCAAGAAGGGGCTAGAGGTTGCCAAGGGGGAGGGCAAAACCAAGGGCAGTTTTGTTCCCCAGGGGACATTTGACAGTGTCTGTCGTTTTTGGTTGTCACAGCTGGGGAAGGTGGTACTACCAGTATCTCATAAGTAGAGGTGAAGGATGTTGCTAGACGTTCTGCAGTGCACAGGACAACTTCCCCCACCCCAACACAGAAAATTGTCCCACCCAGAATGTCAGTAGTGCTGAGATTGAGAAACGCTGATCTGGAAGTAGTAAGATGAAATTGTATGTCCCAAGCAAGTTATGTATGAGGTTTACAATAAATTACTCTCCTAACAATAGGTGTCACCCTAGTCCAGAGATTTCAGTTTATTGAGAGGATTTCCCATCATGTTATGTTCTTCTTCCTCAGATCCTGGCAGTTTTACTGAAATAGCTAAAGACTGTGATGAAAATAAAGAAAACAAAACTCCAGAAGGATCTCAAGGAGAGGTTGATTGGCTCCAGCAGTATGATATGGAACGTGAAAGGGAAGAGCAAGAGCTTCAGCAGGCATTGGCTCAGAGCCTTCAGGAACAAGTAAGAGATATTTATACTGTTACTTTCTCCATACCTATCTCTCCCAAGAAATAGAATAATAATAACTAAGTAAGTGTTAAGCATAACTATGTGTCAGGCATTAGTCCAGGTACAAAAAAATTTGTTTGGGGCTTTCTTATCACTGGGTTTGGAGCAGAAACGTTGATGGTTTTTCTTTTTTTGAAAATCCAAATGTAACAAAATCTAATGTTGGTTACCTCCCATTACTGTAATTCATTGCATGCTAAAACAAGACAAGTTATGAGAGCATGCCCAGTCCAACTTAATTTTTCAAGCTATAGAAACAGCCAGTATACCACTGTGGCTTTACCGTTAATATATTAAGGCAATGTATTTGTTTTGTTTATTTCTCAAAATGTAAATCCTTTCCTGCAAATTAATTTGAACATTAAATTCTTAGGAATATTATCTGAATATTATCTAAAGTTTCAGATTTTAGTTATAGACTAATATCTGCTCCTTTCTTTATGTAATAATCTTTCTTAATTTTTAGTTCCTTATACTTATAGTTCCCAGAGCTGGTTGATTTGCACTGTTGCAGTCACCTCAGGTATCTGACTAAAAGGTGATGTTTTCATGGTTGCCTAATCCTATGCAGTCCAAGCCATGTTAGTCATAAAAAGTTACCAAGACTCCCCAGAATGAAAGCACAGTGTTTGCAAATAATTAAAGAAAGCTCATTTTTCTAGAACAGTGGGTCTTAATCTTAACTGCACATTAATATTATCTGTGGAGCTTTAAAAAATACTGATGCCTGGGTTGCTCTTCCTCTCAGAAATTCTATTGTACTTGATCTGGAATGTGGTCTGGGCATATAGATTTCTTTTCTTTTTCTTTTTTTAAATAAGGGTTTTAAAACATCCTGCCATGATCCTAATGTGCAGCCAAGGTTGAGAACTGCTGCTTTAAAGCCATTTCAGAACCAACTGTTCTATATCCTTTTTTTTTAATTATCTTTTTTTTTTTTGAAGTATAATTGACCAACAGTATTATTTAGTTTCAGGTGTACATCATAATGCTTCCACAATTATATGCATTATTAAATGCTCACCACAATAAGCATAGTTATTATACTTACTGTAATGTTATTACAGTATTGACTATATTCCCTATGCTGTACTTTTCATCCCTGTGACTTATTTATTTATTTTATACCCATATATATACACACACACACACACATATATATATATGGTCCATCCATGTTGTCAACAAATAGGATTTCTCTTTCTTTTTATGGCTGAATAATATTCCATTGTCTGTATCTACCACTTTGTCTTTATCCATTCATCTATTGATTCTGTATCCTTTTATTTATAAGAAGTATCTCTCAAGCTGCCTTTGTCATCAAGATGTATATGTCAAACTATTTTGCAAATAATATATGGTAATCATTTGTTTTGGAAAACTTACTTTTAATATAAAAGACCCCATGGTCTGATAAAATCAGATAGATACAGTTAAGAAACAATAGGTCCTTAAAGTACAGACTGTACATATCTCTTCACAACTCCACATTGAGGAGCATGTGAGTAACTTAAGATTGGCCATGGTGGAAGTTTTTATAACTTGAAAATGGGCAAATGCTATAAATAAGGAGAAAAAAAAGAGCAGTTTGCTAAGTATCTGCTGTGTGCCAGGTATTTCATACATATAAGAGGAAAGGGAATTACATCATAATATCACAATGAATAGCTTTTGGTTGGTAAGCCAAATGTCACTGACTCGAGGAGATAGCATTTAAGCCTTTTTAACCCCCAAGGTTGTGTTTCACTAGGACAATGTTAGGAAAAGTAAAGAACTCCACGTCCCTCAAAAGGTCAAATTCCAGACATCCATAATATTAGAGAAAATATTTTTGGCAGATACTTCCAGAGCAGCTGATTATCCTCATTAAGTAAGTTTCATTGATACCTCTTCAAATACCTTCCTTTTGTTCCTTTAGGAGGCTTGGGAACAGAAAGAAGATGACGACCTCAAAAGAGCTACAGAGTTAAGTCTTCAAGGTGAGGGAATTATATTTTTTTTAATGGTGAAATAGCAAACATTGAAAAGCATAAAAAATGTGCCTGTTATTTTCAATAATGTAACAAATTTGAACCCCTCTCAGGTAAAAAGAATCTTAGAAGTTATTTGTATCCCCCTTCCGTCCCCCGTCTCTCCTAGAGGAAACCATTGTTCTAACATTCATATGCATCATTAGCTTGCATGTTCTTTTTAAATAAGTTTACTATCTATGTCCATATCACTAAACAATGTATTTTTTTAATTAAAAAAATTCAGTAGCAAGGGCATTCTATCTGGTAATCCATCTGTGTGGAAGAGCAGTATTGCCACTGGTGGGACTCTAGGAGTAGGTAATGTGACTTGTTTCCCCATGCATTCACATGAGCTCACTCTGGGGAAGTCAGGGGGCAAATTGGAGAGGGAGTATTCAGAAACGTAGTGTTCACCATAGTCATGGCATTTGGCAGAACTAATGTAAAGACCAGGTGCTGGAAGTCCACAGGGACATGAGGTGACAGAAAGTGGGCTAAGTCTATATTTTCTGTCTCTAAGATCACCCTGGTCTGGTTCTGGCTCTGAGAGATAGATGAAAGCAGAACACTTTGGTGGTATGAAATGAGTGTTCTAGGCTGATGGTAGACACGAGGGCATCGAGGTGAGAGCAGGAATTTCACTGGCCCATGGTTGAGACTGTTAAAAATAATAATTCAAGCTAGGTGCACCCAGGCATTCGGTCCTCAAATTAAAAAGATGGTACAGTGGTGGCAGTCATGACTGTCTCAAGTCATTGCTCCAGTCTACTGCTTGCCCTCTACATGCATGTACAGATATCCTGAGAGCTCCCTAACCATTCTCCTCGGGATTCCTTGTGATTCTCTCCTTTGTTCGAATCTCCTATTTTCTGTATTTCATGCCTCGTCATTTTTGATCTACCTGAACTTAGATGGAGAAAATCCTAGTAGTTCTCTTGAAAAAGAGGGACTTAAATTTTTTGGAGACCTTGCAAGTTTCATTGTAGCCTAGTATTTGATTGATACTTTGTCTGAATATTGAATTCAGGTTTGCAATCATTATGAAGCTTTGTTTCCCCCAACTTCATGCTAATGGGCAATTATAAAAGTCTTGTTTGCCGGGTTGCTGTATTAAAAAGTCTAAAGCTATGTTTTATCCTGATGTGACCTTTTTTCTCTAAAAGTGTATTATCTTCTCTTTGTTGCTAGTGTGATGAAGTTTCACAGTGCCTTGATGTGGGTCTGTTTCATCCATTTTGCTGGACACTTAGTGGATTATTTTAATCTAGAAACTGTCCTTCAAGTCTAAAAAATTTTCACTGATTTACTCCTTTTCACTTTGTTTTCTCTTTCTGAAACTCCTCTTAGACCTCTTGGTCTGGTCCTGTTAAATTTCTCATCTCCAGTTTTCCATCTTTTTGTCATTTTTCATGCTTCCTGAAAAGTTTCTCCAATCTTATCTCCAACTCCAAACATTTTTTTGAGTAATTTATTTCAGTTATATTTCTAATTTTCAAGAACTAATTTGTTACATGATTGTTCCTTTTTTATAAGGTTTAAGGTTTTTATTATTTGTTTATGGAGGTGATAGTGTCTCAATTCTCTGAGGATATTAAATATAATTCATTTGTTTGTTTATTTGAAGCTACTCCCTGAATAGATTCTGTTGCTCCAGATTGCTCTGTCCTGTGTGTTTATTATGGTCTTTATATTCTTTGTTAAGAGGCTTTCCTCAGATGTCTAGTAATCCTTGGCTGTCAGCTCATTAAGAATAAGAAACTGAAACAGGTCATTGGAGGCTCTGAGCATATGAATAGTTGGGGCTTGTCAACTTAAAGTTTTACAAAATGGGACTGTTTTGGGGATAATGTTACTATTTTAGGCCTTTCTCCTGGGCTGGTCAGAATCCTAAAGAAGAGTTTTCTAATCTCTAAAGGTAAAAGATAGAGCCACCAGAGTTCTGGCAGGCAGGTATAAGAAGGGGTGGGAAGCAGGCTATACTCATCCTTCAACATGTAAACTGTCGTCTACTCATCTTTTTTTGGCATGGTGATCATGGCCTCCCCTGTGCCTGGCATCTCCCAGTCCAGAGTCTGTTTTACGCTCTTCAGAGGATAGAGCTCCTGACTTCTGTCATTGCCCAGCAGCATAAAGTGGGGGGAAAGTAGATCCTAGGAGTCTGTTTCTTTTCTTTTTAAATAATTTATTTTGGTATTATTAATCTACAAATACATGTGCAATATTATGGTTATTAAACTACCCACTTCATCAGGTCCCCCCCACCAACCCCATTACAGTCACTGTCCATCAACGTAGTGAGATGCTATAGATTCACTACTTGTCTTCTCTGAGTTGTACAGTTCTCCCCATGCCCACCCAACATTACATCTGCTAATCATAATGCCCCTTTTTCCCACTTATCCCTCCCTTCCCACCCATCTTCCCCAGTTCCTTTCCGTTTGGTAACTATTAGTCCGTTCTTGCGTTCTGTGAGTCTGCGGCTGGTTTGTTCCTTCAGTTTTTTTCTTTGTTCTTACACTCCAGATATGAGTGAAATCATTTGATACTTGTCTTTTTCGGCTTGGCTTATTTCACTGAGCATAATACCCTCTAGCTCCATCCATGTTGTTGCAAATGGTATGGTAGGATTTGTTTTCTTCTTATGGCTGAATAATATTCCATTGTGTATATGTACCACATCTTCTTTATCCATTCATCTACTGATGGACACTTAGGTTGCTTCCATTTCTTGGCTATTGTAAATAGTGCTGCGATAAACATAGGGGTGCATCTGTCTTTTTCAAACTGGGCTGCTGCATTCTTAGGGTAAATTCCTAGGAGTGGAATTCCTGGGTCAAATGGTATTTCTATTTTGAGGTTTTTGAGGAACCTCCATACTGCTTTCCACAATGGTTGAACTAATTTGCAGTCCCACCAGCAGTGTAGGAGGGTTCCCTTTTCTCCACATCCTCGCCAACATTTGTTGTTCTTTGTGTTTTGGATGTTGGCCGTCCTCACTGGTGTGAGGTGATATCTCATTGTGGTTTTAATCTGCATTTCTCTGATGATTAGCGATGTGGAGCATCTTTTCATGTGCCTGTTGGCCATCTGAATTTCTTCTTTAGAGAAGTGTCTATTCATGTCCTCTGCCCATTTCTTAATTGGATTATTTGCTTTTTGTTTGTTAAGGTGCATGAGTTCTTTATATATTTTGGATGTCAACCCCTTATCAGATACGTCATTTATGAATATATTCTCCCATACTGTAGGATGTCTTTTTGTTCTACTGATGGTGTCCTTTGCTGTACAGAAGCTTTGCAGCTTGATATAGTCCCACTTGTTAATTTTTGCTTTTGTTTCCCTTGCCTGGGAAGATATGTTCATGAAGAAGTTACTCATGTTTATGTCTAAGAGATTTTTGCCTATGTTTTTTCTAAGAGTTTTATGGTTTCATGACTTAACATTCAGGTCTTTGGTTTACCTTTGTGTATGGGGCTAGACAGTAGTCCAGTTTCATTCTCTTACATGTAGCTGTCCAGTTTCTCCAACACCAGCTGCTGAAGAGGCTGTCATCTCCCCATTGTATATCCAAGGCTCCTTTATCAAATATTAATTGACTGTATATGTTTGGGTTAATGTTTGGATTTTCTATTCTGTTCCACTGGTCTGTGGGTCTGTTTTTGTGCCAATACCAAATTGTCTTGATTACTGTGGCTTTGTAGTAGAGCTTGAAGTCAGGGAGTGTAATTCCCCCTGTTTTATTCCTCCTTCTCAGGATTGCTTTGGCTATTCGGGGTCTTTTGTGGTTCCATATGAATTTTAGAATTATTTGTTCCAGTTCATTGAAGAAAGCTGTTGGTAGTTTGATAGGGATTGCATTGAATCTGTAGATTGCTTTAGGTAGTATAGCCATTTTGACAATATTTATTCTTCCTAGCCAAGAGCATGGGATGCATTTCCATTTGTTAGTGTCCTCTTTAATTTCTCTTAGGAGTGTCTTGTAGTTTTCAGAGTACAGATCTTTCACTTCCTTTGTTGGTTTATTCCTAGGTATTTTATTCTTTTTGATGCAATTGTGAATCGAATTGTTTTCCTGATTTCTCTTTCTGTTAGTTCATCGTTAGTGTATAGGAAAGCAACAGATTTCTGTGTGTTAATTTTGTATTCTGCAACTTTGCTGAATTCAGATATTAGTTCTAGTAGTTTTGGAGTGGAGTCTTTAGGGTTTTTTATGTACAGTATCATGTCATCTGCAAATAGTGACAATTTGACTTCTTCTTTACCAATCTGGATGCCTTGTATGTCTTTGTTTTGTCTGATTGCCGTGGCTAGGACCTCCAGTACTATGTTGAATAATAGTGGAGAGAGTAGGCATCCCTGTCTTGTTCCCGATCTTAGATGAAAAGCTTTCAGCTTCTCGCTGTTAAGTATGTTAGCTGTGGGTTTGTCATATATGGCCTTTATGATGTTGAGGTACTTGCCGTCTGTTCCCATTTTGTTGAGAGTTTTAATCATGAATAGATGCTGAATTTTGTCAAATGATTTTTCAGCATCTATGGAAATGATCATGTGGTTTTTGTTCTTCTTTTTGTTGATGTGGTGGATGATGTTGGTGGATTTTCGAATGTTGTACCATCCTTGCATCCCTGGGATGAATCCCACTTGATCATGGTGTATGATCCTTTTGATGTATTTTTGAATTCGGTTTGCTAATATTTTGTTGAGTATTTTTGCATCTACGTTCATCAGGGATATTGGTCTGTAATTTTCTTTTTTGATGAGATCTTTGGCTGGTTTTGGTATTAGAGTGATGCTGGCTTCATAGAATGAGTTTGGAAGTATTCCCTCCTCTTCTATTTTTTGAAAAACTTTAAGAGAATGGGTGTTATTTCTTCTCTGTATGTCTGGTAGAATTCAGAGATGAATCCATCTGGCCCGGGGGTTTTGTTCTTGCATAGTTTTTTGATTACCGATTCAATTTCGTTGCTGGTGATGGGTCTGTTTAGTTTTTCTGTTTCTTGCTTGGTCAGCCTTGGAAGGTTGTATTTTTCTAAGAAGTTGTCCACTTCTTCTAGGTTTTCCAGTTTGTTAGCATATAGATTCTCATAATATTCTCTTATAATTCTTTGTATTTCCGTGGGGTCCGTTGTGATTTTTCCTTTCTCATTTCTGATTCTGTTTATGTGTGTAGATTCTCTTTTTCTCTTAATGAGGCTGGCTAGGGGTTTATCTATTTTGTTTATTTTTTCAAAGAACCAGCTCTTGGTTTCACTGACTTTTTCTATTGTTTTATTCTTCTCAATTTTATTTATTTCTTCTCTGATCTTTATTATGTCCCCCTTTCTGGTGACTTTGGGCCTCATTTGTACTTCTTTTTCCAATTTCAGTAATTGTGTCTTTAGACTATTCACTTGGGAATGTTATTCCTTCTTTAAATAGGCCTGGATTGCAATAGACTTTCCTCTTAGACCTGCCTTTGCTGCGTCCCACAGAAGTTGTGGCTTTGTGTTGTTGTTGTCATTAGTCTCCATATATTCTTTGATTTCTGTTTTGATTTGGTCGTTAACCCATTGATTAATTAGGAGAATGTTGTTAAGTCTCCATGTATTTGTGAACCTTTTTGGTTTCTTTTTTTTTTTTTTTTTTTTTTAGGAGAGCAAGACAGAGGCTTTTATTTAGAGAGAAAGCAAAAGGACAGAACTCCTGGCTCAGGCCCGGAGGGGACAAGAGAGCCCCTGGTTTCTTTCTATAATTTATTTCTAGTTTTATACCTTTGTGATCTGAGAAGTTGGTTGGTAGAGTTTCAATATTTTTGAATTTATTGAGGTTCTTTTTGCGGCCTAGTATGTGGTCTATTCTGGAAAATGTTCCATGTGCACTTGAGAAGAATGTGTATCCTGTTGCTTTTGGGTGTAGAGTTCTGTAGATGTCTGTTACGCCCATCTGTTCTACTGTGTTGTTCAGTGCCTCTGTGTCTTTACTTATTCTCTGTCTGGTTGATCTGTCCTTTGGAGTGAGTGGTGTGTTGAAGTCTCCTAAAATGTATGCATTGCTGTCTATTTCCTCCTTTAATTCTGTTAGTATTTGTTTCACATATGCTGGTGCCGCTGTGTTGGGTGCATATATATTTATAATGGTTTTATCTTCCTGTTGTACTGACCCCTTTATCGTTATGTAATGTCCTTCTTTATCTCTCGCTACTTTCCTCTTTTTGAAGTCTATTTTGTCTGATACAAGTACTGCCACACCTGCTTTTTTCTCTTTGTTGTTTGCATGAAATATCTTTTTCCATCCCTTCACCTTTAGTCTGTGTATATCTTTGGGTTTGAGGTGAGTCTCTTGTAAACAGCATATAGATGGGTCTTGCTTTTTTATCCATTCTGTTACTCTGTGTCTTTTGATTGGTGCATTCAGTCCATTTACATTTAGGGTGATTTTCGATAGATATGTACTTATTGCCGTTGCTGGCTTTAGATTCGTGGTTACCAAAGGTTCAAGGGTTGCTTCTTTACTATCTAACAATCTAACTTAACGTTCTTGTTAAGTTATTGTAAACACCGTCTGATGTTTCTTTATTTCTCTCTCTTCTTATTCTTCCTCCTCCCTTCTTTATATACTAGGTGTTTTATTCTTTGCCTTTAGTTAGTATTTGGATGTTCTGCTTTCTTTGCTATGATTTTATTTTCTCTGGTGACCTCTTTTTAGCCTTAGGAGTGCTTCCATCTCGAGCAGTCCCTTTAAGATATCCTGTAGAGGTGGTTTATGGGAGGCAAATTCTCTCAGCTTTTGCTTGTCTGGAAATTGTTTAATCCCTCCATCATATTTAAATGATAATCGTGCTGGATACAATATTCTTGGTTCAAGGCCCTTCTGTTTCATAACGTTAACTATATCATGCCATTCTCTTCTGTCCTGTAAGGTTTCTGTTGAGAAGTCTGATGATAGTCTGATGCGTTTTCCTTTGTAGGTGATCTTTTTTCTCTCTCTAGCTGCCTTTAATACCCTGTCTTTATCTTTGATCTTTGCCATCTTAATCATTATGTGTCTTGGTGTTGTCTTCCTTGGGTCCCTTGTGTTGGGAGATCTGTGGGCTTCCATGGACTACGAGACTATTTCCTTCCCCAGCGAGGGAAAATTTTCAGCAATTATTTCTTCAAAGACACTTTCTATCCCTTTTTCTCTCTCTTCTTCCTCTGGTACTCCTATAATGCGAATATTGTTCCGTTTGGATTGGTCACACAGTTCTCTTAATATTCTTTCATTCCTAGAAATCCTTTTATCTCTCTCTGCCTCAGCTTCTCTGTAGTCCTGTTCTCTGATTTCTATTCCATTAACAGTCTCTTGCATCTCATCCAGTCTGCTGTTAAGCCCGTCAATCTCTTGTCTGATTTCTGCCTTGTCTTTCCTCACTTCCCTCACTTCCTCCCTCAGCTCTTGCACATTTCTTTGTAGATCCATCAGTATGGTTATGACTTATATTCTGAATTCTTTTTCAGGAAGATTATGCCTTTCCATCCCTTCAGGCTCCCTCTCTGGGGTTGTCTGGTTGATCTTAGTCTGAACCATATTCCTCTGTCTTTTCATGGCTATAGAAGTGGTCACTGGTAGGTGCCACGTATGTCAGCTGGGCTCTTTAAGACTGCCTCGCGGGGTGCCGAGTCCTCTCAGGTGTAGCTGCAGGCTGTGTGCTGTCCTGTATCTTCTGGTCTCTTTTTTAGGAATAGTTGTACTTGTATTTTCATAAATACATATGGTTTTGGGAGGAGATTTCCACTGCCCTGCTCATGCCGCCATCTTCCCAGAAGTTCTCAGGAGTCTGTTTCTTAAACAGCTTTCATCTAATCCTTATTTTTATCCCCTTCTTAGCCTCCAGTTTCAGAGGTACCTGGTATTCCAGGTTGTATACCTTTTGATAATTCTGTGATATAAATTGGATTGTTCTCTGTTTTTCCATTATTGGCTTAGGATTTGGCTTTGACTCTAAGGTCTGCTACATCACCCACCCATCTACTTTTCAGTTTTCAGAATTTTGATGCTGTAGTCTCTTCCTGTTCTTCCCATTCGTAGGCATTCATGTCTTTTAAACAACTCTGTATTGTGATTTTCGTGGAATTATATTTTAAAGCAGTCAGAGCTATTTATGTACAAATGCTTCTGGGATTCTTTTTTTAAAGCCTTTATTAAAGGTGGATTCTTCCCATGGAAAAACATTATTAGAGAAAAAGTGGGTCTTGGATTTATTTGTTGTTTAGTGTATGTTAGGTGAAACTTAAAATAGTTATAGGCTGAATTTTCCTTATTTTTGTTAAATTTCAAAAAGTGATTTAATATTGAAGAAAACGAAAAGGTAGTGACCTTTTTATGGTCTCTATTCTATGAGATAATTCATAGTTGCTCCCATACTTCAAATCAAACATTATCTATATAACTTGGAATTTAGTGAAATTGAATTATCTGTAAAGTTATATTTTCTTCAGTTTTATTCCTTTGAGAATTATAACCCCTTTCATATAAATATATTTAAAAGGAAAAGGAACGTTCTTTTATGGTTAACCGGTGCCTGAATTACTAGTACTCCCCAGAGTGGGCTGGGTGAATTGAAAACCTAGTAATAGCATGCTTTATGTTTTCTTAGGATAATAAATGTGTACCTCAAGCTATTTTTTGTCTTCCTAATCATACCTCTCTGTGTCTAGTCCAAGAACTTTTATGACTTTGTCTTTGTGTTCTTCAGAGTTTAACAACTCTTTTCTGGATTCACTGGGTTCTGATGAGGACTCTGGAAATGAGGATGTTTTAGATATGGAGTACACAGAAGCTGAAGCTGAGGAACTGAAAAGAAATGCTGAGGTGGGTGATGTTTTATTCCCTAAGTAGAATGGGTCAGATGGTCAGGACTATTCCTCCTGCTCTTTATTATCACAGGCCCCACTGTCATGTCCTTCGCATGTTCATTTCTGCTCTTTGGCTGCCAGCAAATGGTTTCACTTTGTCTTGCCCTTTGCTCCTCATTTCATACACACAAGATTCAAAATAAAATGAAACAAACAGGAATACATCCTGATCACCTCATGTGCATGTTGGGTAATAACTAAGGAACATAGCTCTCAAAGTCATATGTATATTACCTTTAGCACTACCAAACTATATTATCTTGAAAGTTAAATACCAAAACTAATTGGTTGTTACACAAGTAAAAACCATTGAATTGATGACATTAAACTGTAGCGTATTAGAATCTTTTTCCTTTCTTCAGTTTCTTTTTCCTGTTTTCCAAATTTGTTATAATTTTAATTACCCAGGATCCTACTACCCTAGCACAGCCACTGTTAGCATTTTAACATTCTTTTGTTATCTCTGCCCCCAGTATGCTTTTAAAAAGTCATGGTATAAGTAGTTTTTTGTACTGTTTGTTGAAGACAGATTACCTGTAAGCATCTTATTTTTAATGGCTGTATTGTATTCCCTCAAATGACCATGCTATTTATTTAATTTAATTTTAATATTGAGCATTTTTAAGTTGTATCTGTTTTTTTCACTGTAATAAGTATTACATTGAGGAACTGAATATGATTGTAACATTTTCTGTATTTAGGATTTTCTTTAAATAATCCCTAGAATTAAATTGTTGTATCAAAGTTTGTGAACATTTTAATGGTTTTTGGCTTACATGCAGCTGTATGCCTTCCCAGAGTTGTACCTTATTGTGCTGCCTGCAGTGCATGTATATCACTTTTCAATTTTGTTTTATTTTTCTACGAATAATATTTTAATAGCATTTAAAATGTAAATCATCCATAATCTCAGTGGCAACACAGCAACTTTTTTTTATTCTGTTTTCCATTATTTAACTGTTTACATACCTATATTTATAGAACTATTGTTATGTGCATTCATGTGGGTTTAAAAACAAGTTAACATGTTGCTGACCCTATAACTTTTTTTTTATTAAGGAATCATTGATATACACTCTTATGAAGGTTTCACAAGAAAAGCAATGTGGTTACTACATTCACCCTTATTATTGAGTCCCCTCCATACCCCATTGAAATGACTGTCCATCAGTATAATAAGAGCCACTGTAGCATTATCTATAATTATGTTTGTCTTTCCTGTGCTACATTGCCTTCCCTGTGAGCCCACACACACCATGTGCACCAATCATGATACCCCACAATCCTCTTCTCCCTTCCCACCTGCCCTCCCTCACTCCTGCCCTTTGGTAACCGCTAGTCCCTTCTTGGAGTCTGTGAGTCTGCTGCTATTTTGTTCCTACAGTTTTGCTTTGTTGTTATACTCCACAAATGAGGGAAATCATTTGGTATTTGTCTTTCTCTGCCTGACTTACTTCACTGAGCATAATACCCTCTATCTAGCTCCATCCATGTTGTTGCAAATGGTAGGATTTGTTTTCTTATGGCTGAATAGTATTCCATTGTGTATATGTACCACATCTTCTTTATCCATTCATCTACTGATGGACAGTTAGGTTGCTTCGACCCCATAACTTTTTAAAATAAATAATACTATAGTAAGATGTTATACCACTAACCATATAACTATGATTGGGACTGTGTTCCAACTTTTCATAATTATAGATAATGCTACAGTGGATAATTTTATACAAACACTCTTTTTTCTTCTGAATTATTTTCTTAGAATTATTAGTTGAGTGCAGAATTCTTCGGTCCTGGAGTATGAACAATACCAACTACTGAATTTTTTTATTGAGTCTGACTGCACAAGTTCTGAAATTTAGCCATGTCAATTTTTATAATAAATTCAAATGTAGTGCACTGCTGGTGGGAATGCAAACTAGTTCAACCATTGTGGAAAGCAGTATGGGGGTTCCTCAAAAAACTCAAAATAGAAATACCATTTGACCCAGGAATTCCACTCCTAGGAATTTACCCTAAAAATGCAGCTGCCCAGTTTGAAAAAGACATATGCACCCCTATGTTTATCGCAGCACTATTTACAATAGCCAAGAAATGGAAGCAACAACCTAAGTGTCCATCAGTAGATGAATGGATAAAGAAGGTGTGGTACATATACACAATGGAATATTATTCAGCCATAAGAAGAAAACAATCCTACCATTTGCAACAACATGGATGGAGCTAGAGGGTATTATGCTCATTGAAATAAGTCAGGCGGAAAAAGACAAGTATCAAATGATTTCACTCATATGTGGAGTATAAGAACAAAGAAAAAAACTGAAGGAACAAAACAGCAGCAGACTCACAGGACCCAAGAACGGACTAATAGTTACCAAAGGGAAAGGGACTGGGGAGAAAGGGTGGGAAGGGAGGGATAAGGGGTGAAAAGGGACATTACGATTAGCACACGTAATGCTGCGGTGGGGGACATGGGAAAGGCAGTATTTATAGGGAAGACAAGTAATGATTCTATAGCATCTTCCTATGCTGATGGACAGTGACTGTAGTGGGATATGTGGTGGGGACTTGATAATAGGGGGTCTAGTAACCATATGTTGTTGAAGTGATTGTACATTAACGACACCAAAAAAAAAAATTCAAATGTAGTGGTTTGCTTTTATTCAAATGAAGAGTTAAAGTCATGCTCACTTCTGTTTTCCAGACAGGAAATCTTCCTCATTCTTATCGGCTCATTAGTGTTGTCAGTCACATTGGTAGCACTTCTTCTTCAGGTAAATGGACATCATGATTCAGCATTTTATAAATGAAGTAGCCAGCATTTACCCCTTATCAGGTTGCTTTCTGCCTAGCTTTGTGAAGTGTAAGTTGAATACATCACGAAAAACTTGGAAATCTTCTTTTTGATCACAATGAATGTCAATTGTGTTAATAGGTGCAACTGTTTTAATTTTTCTGCTCATAAATGATGCAGATTCCCCTAAAGAAAATTTATTTATACAAAAAGTTGTCCCATTGTAACATATTCAAATCTCCCGTAAACTTCTGTACATGTTCTTTGAATGGGTTTTAGAAATGTTGGGGGTAATGTGGATGGGGTGGCTGTTTGTATCTCATTCTGAAATTTCCTCTGAGAAAAATTCAGTGTTTTTTAAAAACCTCAATTTTATTTAATTTCAGGTCATTACATCAGTGATGTGTATGACATTAAGAAGCAGGCATGGTTTACTTATAATGACCTAGAGGTATCTAAAATTCAAGAGGCTTCTGTGCAGAGTGATCGGGATCGGAGTGGTTATATCTTCTTTTACATGCACAAGTAAGAAATTTTGCCAGATCTGAAGCCATGGGCTAAAAATCACCCAAACTCTTTCTTTTTCCTTTAAGAGTTAAAATGTTCTCGTCACATATTGGTTGACAGTTTTGGGGTTTTGTTATCTTTGCTTAGCTCTCATATCAATATTTCCTTAAAAATCCAGAGTATTTTCTCTCTTAACTCAGCATTAATTACTCATCACATAGTAGCATCTGTGTGGGGAACTAAAGACTCTTACGCTAGAAGCTGTCCTATTTTAAATCATTTTGTTCTGCCATTTACATCAGCTAGGAGATCTAAGTTACACGCAGGGAACTATGTCGCATTCTCACCAGAGCTAGCCATTGCTGTCGCTGTTCCCCTCCTGAGTGTTCTCAGAAATAGGCACTCAGGGTTAAGATGGTGATCAAATGAATGAACTGCTCATTTAATAAATTGAGGCAACAAATGGGATCCTGCAGGCTTCATCACTATCCTTCATTGTCTATCCTTTGACTTTGCTCACTGAACTTCCTATTTTATTTTTGTTTTGTTTTAAGGGAGATCTTTGATGAGCTGCTGGAAACAGAAAGGAACTCTCAGGCACTTAGCCTGGAAGTAGGGAAGACCACTCGTCTGGCCTCATGAGAAACAAATCTCTGGGTTGGCAGTGTGCACTGCGTATTTTCCCTTACTGCCACCCTCTCATGTTTTCTCTGCCTGAGGAGAATTTGGAATTCTACTTGATGCGGGAGCAACAAACAGCTCAGGGCCAAGCAAAAGACGAAAATTGCAGTTATGCGGAATGTTCCAAGCTGCTTGTTTTATGGACACTTCGGTCTCACATCTGTAGCTGATCATCCTCTTTTCCTCCTACAAGAGTGGCACTTCCTTTGTCTTAGGAATACATGTTGTAAATATATATACATATGTACATACACACACGCATACATATGGAATGAACGGAGCCTTAAAGAGTTAGGATGAGCCACCAGAGTATGCCTGCTCAAAATTAATAGCACAGCAATTTAGAGAAGAAATGAAGTTATCAAAGAGTCCGTTCACCTGAGAAATGGGTGAAGATTTACGTATCAGTTGGCATTTATCTTTTGTGTTCCTTGAGTAGTTTGACTCAAGTGTAATGTTCCATTTGTGTTTCTTACTAGTAAAGTTCACTGGAAAGCCAGCTCTCAATGTTACACTAATGACAGTTTGTCCCCCTTGTGAAGAAGGGGCAGGGCATTCCTGCCACCTGACTTGGAGGGCTTTTTTTAAAGAATTACTTCATGGATTTGTAATGCTTCTGCTGTTTACTTGCAGTCCCAAGAAATGGATTGTTGGTGCTTTGGAATGTGTTGTGGTCCCACATTTGGTATTCATTGTACACTTTGTATTTTCTTTAAAAGAGATCTCCTTCATACAGTACGTTCATTGTATATCATCTATATTATTATGGTGATGAAGATAGAATCTTTTTTTTTCTTCTGTATCATTCTTCCATGGAGCATGCATTACCCTAACAGATTGCAACCAAAACTTTTAAGAGGGAGGAGCAAGGATATTTAGGGATAAGTAAGAGTGCTAGCATCTCTCTCTCAAACACAGAGAAGTCACGAGGAGTATTCTTGTGTTAAAGTAAGACTTTGGACCACTAAAGCTAAAAAGCTCTGCTGCCAGTGTGAAGTTAAGTATATGAGCTATAGGATAAAGTTTGAACATTTAATCATTTGCTGTTTGGTTTTGCCCTTAATACTAGGTAGGAAATAAAATATGATTGGTTTAATCCCAAGAACTAAGAAATAACTAAGGTGCATAATATATTTATCTGACTTTTTAGGTGTTTTGAGTTGAGGCTAAATGAGGGTGCAACATTAAATGCTACATTAGTCTCTCAGCTGTAGTTCATCAGCTTGTGAAACCATATAAAGAAATAAGTTTGAGAGTAGACGTCTGTTTACAAAATGATTTTGTGAACCCAGGGATAATTAGGATCACATAGAGATAAGTGTAGCAAAATGAAACCTTTGATACCTTCTTTCATGTTTTTTCTTGCTTTTATTATAAACAAAGAGATATGCTCTTGATTGAGTTCTGAGGTAGGGACAAAACCATATCAGGTTTTCAAGGGGAGAAAACATCTTAAAGCCATCATCACCGAAGATGTAACATATTTTCTGGAAAATTGTCTTAAGAGAGTTCTAGACCCACTCTTGGAACGTCAGTGTATTTTGATTCCATGAACTATTCTAAAACTTTTAATATTTGAATCATAAATGGCTCCAGTACTTTTGTTTAACTACTGATGAAAGCTTTGCCTCCTCCTACTTACCTACCTATCACTATAGTGAATGACCCAATAGTGTGATGATAGAATATGCAACAGTATAGAGCAGGGGAAAATACTTGTTTTAAAAGTTACACCATTTTAGATTTTGCTTTATTTCCACCATGGAGCCTCTTTTGTTTTGTTTTGTTTTTTAAATAACTGGTTTTCTCATAAATGAGTGGCATGGTTATCAAATTATTGAGCTATGTATTACTTCTCTTCCTGTGTTTGAGAGGTGCTGTTAAAAATGATTGGGAATGATTTGAAATGAGGGGTGCATTAGGGCATTAAAAAAAAATAGAAATAATGCCATGAACCTAGATTGCCAATGAAGGACCACTCAGGTGACCTGATATTCATAGTTTGCATGTATGTGTGGCTTAGAAATACATGTGGCTCAGAAACCTAATTTGATTTAATCTTCATGTCTGGGGCAGGACTTAGTTAAAAATAGGTTATTGGGGTAGACGAGTTAACTCTCTGCTTATAGACTTGCAAGTTTGGGACTGAATTGTCCTCAAAATCCACTGCTGTGGCTTGGCCAGCCTTCCCTCTCCCTCCACTACCTGAACTGTCACCACTTTTACTGCAGTTCCTTTCTCATTTTGGTTTGGGGAAGGGTTCGTAACTACAGGTGGAGATTTCAGCTGGACCATGGTTATGGGGTTTGTTGTGTTTTTGAGCTGGCTGTATATATATTTTTAAGTTGTAAGCAGACAGTATATTGTTTTTTTGTGCAGTGTGATCAGTTTGCTTAGATTGGGGGGAGGGGCCTTGGTGTGTTGGGGCCAGGAAGGGACAAGTTAGGGACAGAGTGCTTAGTCCTGGGCAGCCTGCACAATAACTATAAACCTTCCCATTGAAAATACCAAATGTGGTTACACTACTTTAAGTGACATTTAATTGGAACTTGACAGCACTTGCTCTGCACACAACTGATCTTAGTTGGAATTTTTTGGAAGGGAAAACTAAACTAAATTCAAACTTAATGAATTGTTGTTAAGCACCTGAGATTATGGAGAATTGGAAAGTTGCCTATAGCCAGATGCTGTTAGCACTTTATTAGCCATGACTATAATTTCAGCGTATGAGAAGATAACCTCTGTTTCATAGGGAATATATTTGTATGTACACACTCCTAAGTTTGCTCTCAGCAGGATAGAATAAGAGGGAAATCCATGAATTGTTCTATTTATATTTTGATTCCAAGAGTTAATTGTTTACTTGCCATGGTCTGTTAATTTCAGGCCTAACTTAATGGCTCAATAACAAATATAACAACAGTAAATGTGTTTACATTTTAAGAAGTATGCAGTGTGATTGTATAGATCAGTTAACTAACTCTGGGAGGCAAATATTAGACTACGTATTTCTGTTCTCTCTTGTATCAAATGTAAAATTCTTAACAAAAGAGAAGCTTTAAGAATTCAAACCCTCAGCAAATGAATTCATGAATTTACTTATTTTTCCATATTGCAGTTACCATTATGTAACTTTATAAATACAGCTCTACACATGCATAGCTACAGATATAGTTGTATAATGAAAATTATTTGGAAATGCCTAAATTAAAGAGATTCCTGGCAGTGTCTCTATACAGTTGAGTATTATAAGTGTAAAAAAGAAAAAAAAAGGCATGGGGAGGGGGTTGGAAACATACAGAAAAGGTAGTTTGGAAACTCATTTGTGATCTACTAAAGAGATTATATTAAGCACTACCCTTTTTCTTCTGTGTCCTCTGAAATGACTGCAATCAATGCTTAGTCATCCAGCCTTTTTTTTTCTGTTTAATTAACGTTCCTTTAAGTGGTCTTTTGTTTTAAATTAGGAAAACAGAGCTAGCTTTCCCAGTACATGTGGGTCTTGTATATATGGAGATTTTTAGAAAAATCGCCAACAACCCAGTACCAGATGCAAGTCACAGAAAAGTGTCTCTCAAACACAGCACATCCTTTTCCTCCTTCCCATCGTGCTTTACACAGATGATGCTCTTAAGTTTACAAAAACTAAACAATTTCTGCCCTTTAACACCCTTCTAATGCATTACTTCAAAATTCTAATTTTGTCTCTGTTGATGTGTCTTATTAACATCTGAAAAGTATATATATTTTATTGGAAAACTAGTCTGTTCAGCCTAGAGAGTTGTGACAATTCTTTTGCTGTGTCTCACCACTCCTTTGTGGCATGCTTTGATTACTAGACTTCAGGCAGTCTCTTTCGTTGTATCATATTTATATACAGAAACTTTCCCTTCCTGTGTGTCCTGTATGTCTGAGGTTTTGAAGTCATTAATAAAAAGTGTGCCTGTATAAACATAAGCAGTTGATTTTAGTAACATTGGACTTCTCTTAAAATACAGAGATTTGCAGTTTAGGCATGTCCACTGGTGTAAGAATAGAGTGGATGAGGGTCCTGATCAGGACCCAAGTTGATTAGCTCAAATGCCAAAACAGTGAAGAGACAGACCACACATGGCTTGTGCACACCTCTCGTCCCCAGGTTTCCCTCCCTCTGAGCTTTTCCTTCTATCCCCCACTTCTCTGGCTGTTGTCAGTGTTGTTTATTTATGCTACAGAGGGGAAAACGGAAGTTTCCTACACTTTGCTTAATTGAGCCACTACCAGACTTGCTGGCAGCTTTGGCCACATTTATGAGGTGATTTTCTTTGTGTTTAGAGTGACTGTTGATTCTGATTCTTTATATTGTCTTGTATGGAGCAGCACTTAATCTGTGTTTTAGCAGAACTGTTCCTCTATCCTTTACGGTTTGTCCTTTTGTTTCCTTTTTAAATTATGCATAGAGTTTTTTTGTGTGTGTGAAATTAAAGCCTTTATTAACCTTGTGTTGTTTTGACGGTTATTTCTAAAAAGGACATATTCTTTAGACAGTTGTGGAAGTTGTGAAAATCCCCTTCTGTTGGCCTTCTCACTTGGACATCCTGCAGCCTGTTGCACCTTAAAGTAAATGGAATGGTGCACCAGTGACCAAGTTCCCAGTGTGTTCATCAGAGGAGACTGTGAAGCTTTCTGGAGGTTCTGTATAGTAAACTCAGCATTGGCCTTAACAAAGCTCTTCCTTTGCTTAACTAAGAGTGCCAGAGAGGGGGTGCAACAGCATTTGCATTTCATACTTACTTTTAGGCTTCAAGCCAAGACCCAGTAGATGTGTTGATCTCACATTGTGAAACTTATGAAAATCTGGACTTTTCAACTCCAAGAAAGTCTCCCCTTTAATTTATCCTCTGATTAAGGCAGTGAGGGAAGTACATGTGAAAGGGCCAAAGCCATTACCCTGGGAAAGATAAGGGTGCAAAATGCTTAAGCCCACCTGCCACATAAAAATTAGTCATGCCAGAGAACAACCTACGGAAGACCCCTTAGCACTCCAGTGTTCTGTGCAGTGTTTGGCAGATCTCAGGGAAAGCTCTAGAACAGGTTGGTTGAACCTGATGAAACACCCCAGAGTGGAAACAATGTGACCACCTTGAGAACTGAAGTTGGGACCACAGGCTTCTCAGGCATCTTTCTGGAGGAATAGTAGGTTCCTAAACAAAAATGGCATAGCCACAGACGGCTGCTCACAGGTATAAGTAAATTTTCATGTCAGTTAGCTTAGGACTAATACTAAGAGCAAAATGAAACTCCCCAAGTAAGGTAGGATACTGCTTTACAACCACAGCTACTCTTCTCAAAATAGTCCTTTTTCTTTCTTGAGGTTTTGTTGCTTCCATAGAGGCAGGGCAGAGAAGGCAGCGGGAGTCATCCCCAAGGCCTTGGTGAAATCCTGAACAGACAGGTGCTCCTAGGAGAGGGGCCAGAGGACAAAGGTCACATTTTTCCCCAGGCTTGGCTTTGATGAACCATATGTGTAGGAATCAAATGAAGAGCAAAAACAGGTTACTGTCATGAGAGCCAGGATAGGGACGGGGAGGAGGTGGGTGGGATTTTGAGGTCCAAGAGATTTGATCCCTGGATTGGGGACATAAAAGCCAGTAACAACATGAGGGAGATTGAGCTCCTTTTGACCAAGGTCAAGTGCACCCTTGCTCTGAAATAGAGTACATTTGATTTAGCTCAGGGAGTGGCTTCTCTTTTCAGATCTTAGTTTTCCTCTCCATAACGTGGGAGACGTTTCTTCAAAGCCAATTTCTCCTGCTTTGTAATGCTTTTATGGGTACAAAAATTATATTACACATGAAAGGGCATTTGGAAACAAGGTATCTTATTCATCCATCTTATAGAACAGTGAACCTACAGTTAGGGGATCCTTCTTTCTGTAAGCTTGGCACATAGCATAAACAGACGAGCCATAGAAGGGAGTCTACCCAAGTCTGAATATGTAAGATTTAAATTGCTGTTATCACAGGAGACACAGCTATCCTAACAAGAACCCATTACTCTTAGGAGAGGCTTGCCCTCCTGAGTCCTGCCTTGCTTTGGATCTAGTTAGCAGGCTGGCCACAAGAGAGCAGGGCCTGTCCAAGGACAGAGCAAGCAGCAGCCTAACTTAGTGTACTGCTGTGGCCCTTAAAAAGGCACTGCGGCCGATTTGAAGATTCCCATTTTCAGGCAATGAAGTCAAAGCTCAAGAAAGTTAAGGTCATCTGATTCCCATACGTGCTCCCCTGAACCACACTGACGCCCTTCCTTGAGTGACTTCAGGGATACTGTGAGGGCTTCTTGTCATCTTCCCCCACCCCAGGCTGTTGTGCTGACAGTTGACTGAATTTTACTATTATAGATACCTTTCTCCCTCTTGGCTTACAGGTTTGTTGCTGGTTAAAAGGTAACATGTTAAACCTTATCAGATTCTTATATGCCACTGTAAATGTATCTGCCAGATTTTTTTTGTAGGAGCAGGTTTTGCTGAGAGATGGTGGCAAGTGGCAGCAGTGGTACAAAGGAGGTGAGTGGGAAGACCCAAGAGGAGAAGCTAGGAAAGCCAAAGAACGAATTCAGAGTCCAATTTTGCCTAGCTATTTTGAGTGGAAAACAAAAATATTTGGATAACTGACTTGTGCTGGCTTCTCCTGTTCTGCAAATGATCTAAAAGATTAGAGGGAGCAATTCTACCTTTTTACTCTTGGTTTGGAAATCATGACGGAGTCGTCTTTCTAGGCCTTGGATATGTATCTTCAGCCATAAAATGAGGGGATTGCCTGAAATGACCTTTGCTCCCAGCTAACATGATATGACAGTGAAACTGTTTAAGACAAGCTCAATACCCTGAAGGCACAATCAGGTAAGAACCCCAATTAAAGTCGCCATAAAACTTCATCTCCCAGCCTTCATCTCTGCTTCCCCAGGCACCAGGAGGGTTCAGGGTTGGGGTGAGAGCCGTGGGTTTCTTTTCAATAGACTACCCTGCTTCATGGAGTTGCCCCGAAGAGTATTTTATGAACTCCCACAGAGACCCCTAAATTGAACACCTTGGTAAACATCTATAGATGGATTTCAAACTCAGTTGGATCTGATGCCCCAGTTCTCTAACCTGTCTTTAGATTTGCTTCCTGCCCCTGGGCATGCTTTCCTCAAGGCTCCTGGAAGCTCCCTACTCCCCCAAGCAAGGAAGAAGAAGCAAACGAGCGGTCTGGGCATCAGTGGATGGGGACAGGCTGCCTACCCCAAGCCTCTTTGTAACACCACTCCACTCACGTCCCTCAGCTGTGCCTACAGTGTCCTCAGTCTGCAAGTGGCTCCAGGTACCCTCCCCGGCCCAGCCAGGCTGGCTCCACAGCTTGGTTGAGACTTCTGGACTCTGACCCCCAGGCTAGATAGCAGGAACTGCCCATCCCAGTGGACTTGTATCTTTCCACTGGTCCTATTCTTGAACCCTGTGGTTCTGCCAGCTGATTACCAGCCTCTCCCATGCCCACATCCGCCTCTCTGGTTTACTCACTGGTGCTCAAACAGATTACCCTCTTGCAACCACCTGCAGCCAGATCCACCACCCCACTGTTTACTGTCACTGGCTCCGCTTCCAAGTTTGGAGCAGCCGGCGAGGTCTGAAGACCTCCCCCACTCTCCTGCTTGGCATTGAACTCACAGCTCTCTGGCAAAAAATGTACATACTCCCATGATTTTAAAAAATCAGCATCAGACAACTGATTTTTAAAAAAGGCTCGAAGACTTCTTAAACAGCCTCTACCATGATGGGGCTGTCTTGATTCTGTTTGTTCCATTCAAAATTAGCAATCCACTTTGCCTCCTGTCAGTCACCTGGTTCAATAACATTGGGGCCCTCCTTTTTAGACACTCATTGTGCCACATGATACAATGATAACAGTGGAACTCAGAAGACCTGGTTCTTGCTGACTTTGCTACCAACTAGTCATGTCACATTAAGGGTAGGACACTTACCCTCTCTGGACCTGTTTTCTCAGATACAGAACAGACAATGATAATAACAGCTTGCATTTATATAGCATTTTCTATGTACCAGGGACAGGACAAGTAATATTATTAATTACAAATAATATATTGGAATCATCCCAATACTACAGTGAGGATGCAGATGGACAGATTTGGGAGGAGATGCATAAAAGGGTCTCCAAAGTGGAGGGCAGGATGCAAATGCTCTGGGAACAATACAGTTACACATAAACCAGGCCCACACTCCTAACAGACAAAATACATGTTCTTGGAGAAATCAGGCATCTCTCCTCTGTAGATACCTTAATTCATTTGTAAGACCTCTTTATAGTTTATTAGATACAGAAGCATATTTTCTCTCTTCTCAAAACATCATCTAGCTAGATTTGCAGTCTGTTTTGGATCTTGTGAAATGGGAATGAATATTGGCAATGTTTTTAGCAAGCCCTTCTTGCTATGTTCCCTCCCTGCAAGTGATCCATGTAGGCCTGCAGCCAATGAGATTCTGCCCCGGGGCTCCTCTGAACTGCCTGTCCACTAGACATGGATTTCAACCTGGATGTCCCCTGAGTGCCTCAAACAATATGGCTACCACTAAACTCATGGTTGCCCTCTAAGCCCATTCCGACCCAGCTTCATTTTTATCTCAGAGAGTGACATAATTTTCCCATCCCCCCATGCCCTCCATCTAGTCATTACCCAGTGTCATTGATTTTACCTCCTAAATATTTCTCTAGACCATCTCCTTCCCTCCACCTCCCCAGCCACTGCCTATTGTAGGCTCCCACCTGCCTCTCCGCCTGACTTGCAGGTGCTGCTTTTGCTCCTTCCCGTCTGTTCTTCACTGAGCAGCTATAGTGATTTAGAAGTGTAAATCTGACTACCACTGCCATGCTTCAACCCTAAAGGCTCCCCTCCACTATTCCTAAGGTAGTAAGTAGAGAAGGCCCTGCTCAGGTGGGCCCCAGCTCTGCCCACCTCAGGCTCTGTGGCCCCTTTACCTACTCGTCTCACTCTACACAGTGCTTCCTGCCTCTGGGCTTCCATTATGCTGTCCCCTTCTCCAGGACTAACCTGATTTGCCTGAATAATTCCTGCTCACCTTTTAGAAGGAAATCCTCTGGCTGAACCAGGTTCCTTTTTGCCATACAGTTCATGGCACTTCACTTTCATGAAGCTTATCACTGAAATTAAGTAACAGGGTAACTAGTCTCCTCTGACTGCTTCTCCCCAGTGAGATGAAACCGCACATAAAGGTAGAGAACACAACTTCCGGGAAGATGGCGGCGTGAGCAGGGCAGCAGAACTCTCCTCCCAACACTATATTTATCTACGAAAATACAGCAGATACATTTATTCCTAAAAGAGAGACCAGAATACACAGGAAAGCGCACAGCGTGGAGCTACACCCAAGAGGACTCGGCACCCCAAGAGGCGGAGCAGTAAAGGACCCTGCGGAGCGGCACGGCCACAGCTGCGGAATAGCGGGGCGACAGCGCCATCTACAGCATTCCCACAGAATCTACTCCCGGTGGGCAGGTTTTTTTGTGTTTTTTTTGTTTTATGTTTTTTTGTTTTTTCTTTTCTTTCGTTTTTTTTTCTTTCTTTCTTTTTTCTTTTCTCTTTTTAAAGTCTTAAAGAGCCCAGCTGACATACGTGGCAACTACCAGCGACCACTTCTATAGCCATGAAAAGACAGAGGAATATGGTTCAGACCAAAATCAACGAGACAACCCCAGAGAGGGAGCCTGAAGGGATGGAAATGCAGTCTTCCTGAAAAAGAATTCAGAATAAAAGTCATAACCATGCTGATGGACCTACAGAGAAATGTGCAAGAGCTGAGGGAGGAAGTGAGGGAAGTGAGGAAAGACGATGCAGAAATATGACAAGCGATCGACGGGCTTAACAGCAGACTGGACGAGATGCAAGAGACTGTTAATGGAATAGAAGTCAGAGAACAGGACTACAGAGAAGCTGAGGCAGAGAGAGATAAAAGGATTTCTAGGAATGAAAGAATATTAAGAGAACTGTGTGACCAATCCAAACGGAACAATATTCGCATTCTAGGAGTACCAGAGGAAGAAGAGAGAGAAAAAGGGATAGAAAGTGTCTTTGAAGAAATAATTGCTGAAAAATTTCCTTCGCTGGGGAAGGAAATAGTCTCGCAGTACACAGAAGCCCACAGATCTCCCAACACAAGGGACCCAAGGAAGACAACACCAAGACACATAATAATTAAGATGGCAAAGATCAAAGATAAAGACAGAGTATTAAAGGCAGCTAGAGAGAGAAAAAAGATCACCTACAAAGGAAAACGCATCAGACTATCATCAGACTTCTCAACAGAAACCTTACAGGCCAGAAGAGAATGGCATGATATATTTAACGTTATGAAACAGAAGGGCCTCGAACCAAGAATACTGTATCCAGCACGATTATCATGTAAATATGATGGAGGGATTAAACGATTTCCAGACAAATGAAAGTTGAGAGAGTTTGCCTCTCATAAACCACCACTACAGGATATCTTAAATGGACTTCTCTAGATGGAAGCACTCCTAAGGCTAAAAAGATGTCACCAGAGAAAATAAAATCATAGCAAAGAAAGCAGACCATCCAAATACTAACTAAAGGCAAAGAATAAAACACCTAGTATATAAAGAATGGAGGAGGAAGAATAAGAAGGGAGAGAAATAAAGAAACATCAGACGGTGTTTACAATTACTTAACAAGAAAGTTAAGTTAGATTGTTAGATAGTAAAGAAGCAACCCTTGAACCTTTGGTAACCACAAATCTAAAGCCAGCAATGGCAAAAAGTACATATCTATCAATAATCACCCTAAATGTAAATGGACTGAATGCACCAATCAAAAGACACAGAGTAACAGAATGGAAAAAAAAGCAAGACACATCTATATGCTGCTTACAAGAGACTCACCTCAAACCCAAAGATATACACAGACTAAAAGGGAAGGGATGGAAAAAGATATTTCATGCAAACAACAAGGAGAAAAAAGCAGGTGTGGCAGTACTTGTATCAGACAAAATAGACTTCAAAACGAAGAAAGTAGCAAGAGATAAAGAAGGACATTACATAATGATAAAGGGGTCAGTCCAACAAGAAGATATAACCATTATAAATATATATGCACCCAACACAGGAGCGCCAGCATATGTGAGACAAATACTAACAGAATTAAAGGAGGAAGTAGACAGCAATGCATTCATCTTAGGAGACTTCAACACACCACTCACTCCAGAGGACAGATCAACCAGACAGAAAATAAGTAAAGACACAGAGGCACTGAACAACACACTAGAACAGATGGACCTAACAGACATCTACAGAACTCTACACCCAAAAGCAACAGGATACACATTCTTCTCAAGTCACATGAAACATTTTCCAGAATAGACCACATGCTAGGCGACAAAAGGAACCTCAGTAACTTCAAAAATATTGAAATCCTACCAACCAACTTCTCAGATCACCAAGGTATAAAACTAGAAATAAATTTTAGAAAGAAATCAAAAAGGCTCACAAATACATGGAGACTTAACAACACTCCTAATTAATCAATGGGTTAACGACCAAATCAAAACAGAAATCAAAGAATATATGGAGACTAATGACAACAACAACACAAAGCCACAACTTCTGTGGGACACAGCAAAGGCAGTTCTAAGAGGAAAGTATGTTGCAATCCAGGCCTATTTAAAGAAGGAAGAACATTCCCAAATGAATAGTCTAAAGACACAATTACTGAAATTGGAAAAAGAAGAACAAATGAGGCCCAAAGTCAAGAGAAGTAGGGACATAATAAAGATTAGAGAAGAAATAAAAAAATTGAGAAGAATAAAACAATAGAAAAAAATCAATGAAACCAAGAGCTGGTTCTTTGAAAAAATAAACAAAATAGATAAACCCCTAGCCAGCCTCATTAACAGAAAAAGAGAATCTACACACATAAACAGAATCAGAAATGAGAAAGGAAAAATCACCACGGACCCCGCAGAAATACAAAGAATTATAAGAGAATATTATGAGAATCTATATGCTAACAAGCTGCAAAACATAGAAGAAATGGACAACTTCTTAGAAAAATACAACCTTCCAAGACTGACCAAGCAAGAAACAGAAAAACTAAACAGACCAATCACCAGCAACAAAATTGAATCGGTAATCAAAAAACTGCCCAAGAACAAAACCCCTGGACCTGATGGATTCATCTCTGAAATCTACCAGACATATAGAGAAGAAATAACACCCATTCTCCTTAAAGTTTTCCAAAAAATAGAAGAGGAGGGAATACTTCCAAACTCATTCTATGAAGCCAGCATCACTCTAATACCAAAACCAGCCAAAGACCTCACCAAAAAAGAAAATTACAGACCAATATCCCTGATGAACGTAGATGCAAAAATACTCAACAAAATATTAGCAAACCGAATTCAAAAATACATCAAGAGGATCATACACCATGATCAAGTGGGATTCATCCCAGGGATGCAAGGATGGTACAACATTCGAAAATCCATCAACATCATCCACCACATCAACAAAAAGAAGAACAAAAACCACATGATCATCTCCATAGATGCTGAAAAAGCATTTGACAAAATTCAGCATCCATTCCTGATTAAAACTCTCAACAAAATGGGTATAGACGGCAAGTACCTCACCATCATAAAGGCTATATATGACAAACCCACAGCTAACATCATACTTAACGGCAAGACGCTGAAAGCTTTTCATCTAAGATCGGGAACAAGACAGGGATGCCCACTCTCTCCACTGTTATTCAACATAGTACTGGAGGTCCTAGCCACAGCAATCAGACAAAACAAAGACATACAAGGCATCCAGATTGCTAAAGAAGAAGTCAAATTGTCACTATTTGCAGATGACATGATACTGTACATAAAAAACACTAAAGACTCCATTCCAAAACTACTAGAACTAATATCTGAATTCAGCAAAGTTGCAGGATACAAAATTAACACACAGAAATCTGTTGCTTTCCTATACACTAATGATGAACTAACAGAAAGAGAAATCAGAAAAACAATTCCATTCACAATTGCATCAAAAAGAATAAAATACCTAGGAATAAACCTAACGAAGGAAGTGAAAGACCTGTACTCTGAAAACTACAAGACACTCCTAAGAGAAATTAAAGAGGACACTAACAAATGGAAATGCATCCCATGCTCTTGGCTAGGAAGAATAAATATTGTCAAAATGGCTATACTACCTAAAGCAATCTACAGATTCAATGCAATCCCTATCAAACTACCAACAGCTTTCTTCAATGAACTGGAACAAATAATTCTAAAATTCATATGGAACCACAAAAGACCCCGAATAGCCAAAGCAATCCTGAGAAGGAGGAATAAAACAGGGGGAATTACACTCCCTGACTTCAAGCTCTACTACAAAGCCACAGTAATCAAGACAATTTGGTATTGGCACAAAAACAGACCCACAGACCAGTGGAACAGAATAGAAAATCCAAACATTAACCCAAACATATACAGTCAATTAATATTTGATAAAAGTGCCTTGGATATACAATGGGGAGATGACAGCCTCTTCAGCAGCTGGTGTTGGAAAAACTGGACAGCTACATGTAAGAGAATGAAACTGGACTACTGTCTAGCCCCATACACAAAGGTAAACTCAAGGTGGATCAAAGACCTGAATGTAAGTCATGAAACCATAAAACTCTTAGAAAAAAACATAGGCAAAAATCCTTGGACATAAACATGAGCAACTTCTTCATGAACATATCTCCCCGGGCAAGGGAAACAAAAGCAAAAATGAACAAGTGGGACTATATCAAGCTGAAAAGCTTCTGTACAGCAAAGGACACCATCAGTAGAACAAAAAGACATCCTACAGTATGGGAGAATATATTCATAAAAAACGTATCTGATAAAGGGTTGACATCCAAAATATATAAAGAACTCATGCACCTTAACAAACAGAAAGCAAATAATCCAATTAAGAAATGGGCAGAGGACATGAATAGACACTTCTCCAAAGAAGAAATTCAGATGGCCAACAGGCACATGAAAAGATGCTCCACATCGCTAATCATCAGAGAAATGCAGATTAAAACCACAATGAGATATCACCTCACACCAGTGAGGATGGCCAACATCCAAAACACAAACAACAACAAATGTTGGCGAGGATGTGGAGAAAAGGGAACCCTCCTACACTGCTGGTGGGACTGCAAATTAGTTCAACCATTGTGGAAAGCAGTATGGAGGTTCCTCAAAAAACTCAAAATAGAAATACCATTTGACCCAGGAATTCCACTCCTAGGAATTTACCCTAAGAATGCAGCAGCCCAATTTGAAAAGGACAGATGCACCCCTATGTTTATTGCAGCACTATTTACAATAGCCAAGAAATGGAAGCAACCTAAGTGTCCATCAGTAGATGAATGGATAAAGAAGATGTGGTACATATACACAATGGAATATTATTCAGCCATAAGAAGAAAACAAATCCTACCATTTGCAACAACATGGATGGAGCTAGAGGGTATTATGCTCAGTGAAATAAGCCAAGCCGAAAAAGACAAGTATCAAATGATTTCACTCATATGTGGAGTATAAGAACAAAGAAAAATACTGAAGGAACAAAACAGCAGCAGACTCACAGAACCCAAGAACGGACTAATAGTTACCAAAGGGAAAGGGACTGGGGAAAATGGGCGGGAAGGGAGGGATAAGAGGGAAAAAGGGGCATTACGATTAGCAGATGTAATGTTGGCGGGCACGGGGAGGGCAGTACAACTCAGAGAGGACAAGTAGTGATTCTATGGCATCTCGCTGTGCTGATGGACGGTGACTGTAATGGGGTTGGTGGGGGGGACCTGATGAAGGGGTAGTTTAATAATCGTAATATTGCACATGTAATTGTAAATTAATGATAATAAAGTAAATTATATTAAAAAGAAGAAATAGAAGGTAGAATGGGGGTGGTCAGCGGCTGGGGTAGGGGCAAGTGGGGAATTCCTTTTCAATGTGTAGAGTTTTGAGATACAAGATGAGAAAGTTCTAGAGATATATTGCACACCAATCTGAATGTACTCAACACTACTGAACTGTATACTTTAATATTTATGTAATGTTTACTACAATTTAAAAAAGTCAACTATGCCAATTAATGTAAACTAATTACAGGACTAATATCATCTTCATGGGTTCTACCTATACTCCAAGGAGAGGGAATGTCATAAGGCTGAATGTGATTTGGGGGTCATCTTAGAATTCCACCTGCGATGTCGTGGGACTAAAATAAGACACTTTTTCAGAGACCTTTCCTATTTGGATTTTCACTTCCCAGTTCTAGGCTGTGATATCTGTCTGAGTACCACTCCTGTTGGTGGAAGTTTGTTTTCCAGAATGGAATGGCTGCTCGTTCATAGTGTGTCTTTTATGTTAGACCAACCTGCTTATGGCAACTCTGGGTTTATCTGCTGAGATGATCATCAAAGCTTGTCTGGGAAAACCTTATTTTTAGTGCAGAAATGTTTCCTTAAGAGTTAATGGTTTGAACACATACAGGAAATAGGGAGAAGTAAGGACTTAGAGCATTGTTTCTAGCAGTTTTAATTGTCCCAAATCTCAAGGATTAAACAATAGCCATGGAAGAATCTGATCTTGGGCAGATTGTGAATACAGTATTTTATGGAGTGAAGTTACACAAATGAAGGCATAATGGCTGGTTCACAGGAGAACTTAATTATCATAGTTTACAAAGCTTAATGTAGCTATAAGAGAGGTAGGCAATGAACCAAGTGGTTAAAATCTAATTTATAGCATATAGCATTCTAAAAGCAAAGGAAAAAACAATCTTGTATATGTATTTTTGGATATACAACTTGTATGCAGAGAGAGAAGAACCCTCTAAGCTTTCTTCCTCTTTAATTTAGTCAGAACATGAACTGTAATGTAAGGAGCATGCAAGCTCCGCACAGTTCTTTTTCATTTCAACTTCTTTTTCCTAGTGTCCTCATTTTTAGAAGTCAAATGACTGACATTGTTCTTGTGGGAAGGAAGTTTAGTGTAGCCTGTTTAAGGATTTGGATCATTAACCTGTTAGATGACCCTGAATTTCACTCAGCTTAATATTCCCAAAATATCACAAGCAGTCAGAAGGGCCATTTTTCTCAGCAAACGGAAGTCCAAAGAGACTGTATCTGGGCTGTTTGCCTGCCCTGCTCGTTAATGCCAGAGAGAATACCTGAGCTAGGAAGCAGAGGTAAACACCTCCCAGACAAGTGCTTTCCATTTTTCATGAACATTTGGTGATTTGTTGCAGAGAGCATAACCTACTTTCAAAACTATTCTTGTCAAAGAACCTCTTCAGTGTTTTCAGGCAGTACATTGAATGGTACTTTGGGTTGTCAATGATAGCCTGTTCCATTTCAGACCAGTTTTTCACACCAGGAAATGGAAATATACTAATGAAGTGTTTCCATTGGTCGCAGTCATGAGGGCTGCTGATGTGAACTTCTGGCAGCATGGCCTGCCTACATTATGAACCAGTCTGTACTGTCTGTGGACACGGACATCACAGGATAAATTCTCTTTTATTCTGAACCCATCTTGGATAATATCATTTCTCCTTCTGCCTGACCTGAGGTCTCTTTGAGCAATCTTCCAGGCTCCACAGACACTGTCTAAATTGATAAGCATCTTCAGTGATTTCTTTGTGGCCTTGTCTGAGGCTATATATAACCTATAAGAAAGCTTAAGACAGTCAGATCAGCCTAGACATTTTTCTAAAAACCATTCTCTCCCAAGCACTGCTTGCACCTATTATCTGATTCCCTGATTTCTGTCCTGTGGATTTTGTATTTGGAGTTTTTCCCTCTCTGCCAGGTCTTTTCTGTCGAAAGCCCACCAAGTTTCAGGATTTCACTTCTTTCTGAGGCAGTGTCGGGATATGAAGCAGGCTGGAATCCAGAGCGCCCAGGTGTGGGCTGCTCTGGGGAGGGAGGCCTGTCACTCATGGGTTTTGACTCCGGTCACTTGCTTTCTGGAGGCAGCACTTCCTTTCTGTCCCCAGTCCTATTTGTGTTGGAAGGCAATTCTCTTTGGCATTCCTGTACTTTTCGGACTATCTGTTCAAGGATGTTTGAAAAGCAAATGACTTTGGAAGCTAGAGATAATAAAGTCTGGAAATGTCCCTCTCCTCAGAGACATTTCAGGGTAGGAAAGTCCTCCTCCTTTCCCTGGAGAGATTTGCTTACATTTCAGAAGAAAGATAGATCCTCTCTCTTTCTCTGGAGGAGAGAATGGGCAGGTCACCAGCAGCTCTCTATAAGTCAGCTTGTATAATTTGGGGGTTCCTCTCTTATGATGCATCCCAATGCTTGCTCAAGTAACATCTGGTTCTCACTGCATCACCCTGTGGGGGTTGAGGAATCAATGCAAGATATTGCTTAGGCTGCTGATTTGTTGCGATTAATGAATAGTCTTTGGCTCTGATCTAAACAGTATGTGTTCTTCTGCCAGTATGCAGTATGTACATAAAACTGTATGTAACAGGACTCACTTGTTAGTTTGCAAATAGGATAAAACCTCCAACCCTTCAGCTTCTGACTTAATGGTCTCCCTTAGTACTCCGCTGAGATTCCAAATTCTGGAACAGAAAAAAATTCAGGCCCCATTCCAGATTCTTATGATATGTGTATTGACATGTAGAAGACTAGATGAAATCTAACCACACTTACTCTAGAACCGTCTCACCACTCTACATTAGACGGTCCAAGCTCTTCATGTGTCCCATGTTCTGTAATAAGAAAAAGCTTTTATGAGGAATGACATCGCAGAGAAGAATATGGTGCATAAGAAAAATAAGAGGAGATTTCCATTTAAGTTTGGAGGAAAGCACTTTATTTTATCTTAGAAACAGGTTAAACATAACACTGCAGTTCTGGGGCTATTGCTTAGAGGATTATGTGAAGCTGAGTTCAGTAAGAACAATTAAGGAAGAACAAAGCAAAACAGAAACAGGCAACAACAGGTAATGTGAAAATAGGTACAATTAATTAACATATAGTACACAAGCTGTGGAAATATTTTGTATGCCTTGGAATAAATGAATATTAAAGTCTCTGGAAAGAGCGAGCTATTTTCTCTTCATAGAAATGTCTTGGACACTACCAGCTGAAGGCTGGGAGTTGAATCAGGAGATAGAAAAACCAGCTTCCTTCCAGCTACTTAAAAATTCACATGTCTTTTGTCATTTATCTTTGCAAAATAAATCAGAACTTCCATTTTGCCTTGAGGCAGTGTACTTCTTGGAACCAAAATGAACAGCACGGTATTAAGTAATAATTAATGAGGCATACTTTGTAATGCATTCTACCCACTTGCATTTGTTGTTACGGCCAAGGAGAAAAAAAGTGTATTTAGTAGGTCGTAGGATCAATAGCTCAGAGTTTCAAAAAAAAGGATGTTTTAATCAATAACAACCCATTGTGTTAGGGTATTTTTGGTGTACTCATAAGAAGTAAGTCTTTTGCATGTGAAACAACTCTTGCCCGTGGAGTTTGCCTGTAGAGGTGACTGTGACCTTAAAGACCTTGCAGAGGAACTAAGCATCAGTTTCTGTGTAGTGGCTTTGCAGGAACTGGATAGTAGGGTGGCCAAGACTGCACGTGCCTCCTGTGCTGTGTAGTGTCTGTGCATTTAGTCTGTCCTCACTAACCACTACGTGGGATGCTCAGGTGAATATTGGCACTTACCTATGGAGAATTTACAGAATCGTTTCAGGATTAATGTTTCTCTGACTGTTTTCTGTACTTGACATCATGTTACCATGGCTGGGAGCTTGGGCTTTGGTGTGAGTCCGACCTGGACTTGCCCCTTGACTCTCACATACTGGCCTGTGACCTCAGGGGAGTTATTTAACCTCTCTGAGCCCCTCAATGTTCTTGATTAAATGAGATGAGATATGTGAAGCACTTAGTATATTGGTTGGCATGCCCTAGACATGAAATGAGTGATTAATATTATTACAATGAGCAAATATATAGCCCTGGGCTAGGAACATTCATCATGTTCAACCTGCCTTTGCGGTACACCTGAATATGTGTTCTTTTTTCTTCATCATTCTGTCATTTCACTGTGTTCCATTTTGTGCTTCTCCCTACCCCCAGAGACCTATTTTATGTTCAATCGCATCTCCCGGACTTTGTGCAGATTGTCTCCGTACTCTGAACAGCAAGAACAAAGTGAGCTCTTCCTTTGTTTCCTCTCAAGTCTTCCTCTATGCAGTCTCCTCAGATTTCTTTAGTTCCCAAGGATCCCTCCCTTTTCTGAAATACTGAACTGTTAAGTCATGTAACTGAGGGCTCTGTACCTCCGTAGATACTTTCTCTGTCTCCCCAAATAGTCTATAAGCTTCTGTAAGTTTCCACCCCTTTGTTGGACTGTCATAGCAGAGTGCTGAAGCTATCAAAGGGACTCAGTAAATAATTAATAGGTGAGTTGATATATCAGACCCACCAATGACAAAAGCCAAGTTTCAAGAGCAATTCAGGATTTCAGCAATCGATAATTTCCAATCCAAAATTAGGACATGTGATTTGACACGTACAATTTGATTTAGGGGAAAGTAGAGCAGAGTATTTGAAATTGGGGCTGTCCCAGAAAATACAGGAGGTCTCGTCTTGATTTGGCTAGAGAATAGACACCCATGTGGGAAAATATTTTTCTCAGTAACTCTTCTTGGCATGCAAAATATTTTTTAAAACTCTAGTTTGTAACTCTTGTGCTGCTGATGAAAACCTGATGGCCTCTCCTATTATTCTTTCTTCTCTTTCTTTTCTTTTGCTCCTCCTCCTTTTCACTCTGTCCCTCCTGCTCTTCCTGTTCCTCCTTTCCTTCTTATTTTTAAATAATTTATTTTGCATATTGGTGCCATAACACTGATCAGGAAAAACAAACAGACAAGGAGAATATTAAAGTACCTATTGATCAGATTTTAACTTAACATTTTTTTATTAAGGTATCATTGATATACACTCTTATGAAGGTTTCACCAGAAAAACAATGTGGTTATTAAATTCACCCTTATTATTGAGTCCCCCTCATACCCCATGCAGTCACTGTCCATCAGTGCAGTAAGATGCCACAGCGTCCCTATTTGTCTTCTCTGAGCCACACTGTCTTCCCCGTGACCCCACACACACCATGTGCACCAGTCATGATACCCCACAATCCCCTTCTCCCTTCCTTCCCATGCGCCCTCCCCTGCCCCTCCCCTTTGGTAACTACTAGTCCCTTTTTGGAGTCTGTGAGTCTGCTGCTCTTTTGTTCCTTCAGTTTTGCTTCTTAACTTTAAAATTTTAAAGAATGTTCTGGGTGGTGAGTTTAACTCCTATGCATGCCATCAGAAATATGTTTCATGCAATAGATGTGTTCCTGAAGAAGTTGAATATAATTTGAATTTTGGAAAAGTCTATCATATTTTGAATCCATAGAAGAACTTATTTATAGACACCCTACAGTGAATCCTTTCACCAGAGACAGGTATATTAGTTGTGAGTTGTTACTTAAAAAATTACACCAACGTTTAACAGCTTAAAAGAACAATGTTTCTTATCTTGAAATGTCTATGGTCAGAAACCTTGCACTGCTCCCCTGTGGGTTTAGGCTTTCTCATGAGGCTGCCATCAGGGCGTCAGCAGAGCTGCCATGATCTCCAGGCTCAGTTGGGAATGATCCATTTCCAGGTTCACACATGCGGTGGTTGGTCAGAGGCTTTGCACAATTTCTTGTTCACAGGCCTCTCCATTAGGCAGCTCACAATATGGACACTTGCCTCATCAGAGCAAGCAAGTAAGCAGAGCCAGAGAGAAAGAGAGCAATAAGACAGAAGGCACAGTTGTTTATAACTAATCTCAAAACTGACATCCCATCACTTTTTTTTGTATTTTATTTATTAGAAGTAACTCACCAGATCACCAGACACTCCAGGGAAGGAAACTATACAAGGATGGGAATACTAGGAAATTATGGATCATTGGCAGGCAACCTACATGATAGGGCACAAAGGTAAAGAGCTGCTTTTGTGAATGTGGACTTCTGCATTTCAAGATTGTGTGACATATATCTGTGCAAAGGTGACTTGAGAACTTCCTAACTTATTTTACTTCTATTTTATCCCCTAAGAAAATTCTTGTGGACACAATTTATTTAGTTCTTTAGAGTTGACTCCTCTTCCTCCATGCTCATTCATAAAACTACAGGTTAAATCAGAAACTACCAAAGAAAAAGTTAATAAAAGGAAGGAAACCAGAATTAATTTTTTTCTTGATATAAAAAAATTTTAAGATACAGAAAAGCAGGGAAAATAGTGTAATAACCTGTCAAATAACCACTACCCTGAAGAAGCAGTCCTAACATTTATTGAGCACTTCTGCAAATCACTGTACAAAATGTTCCTAGAACATTGTTTTCACTTAATCCTCTCAATAACCTTGTAAAATAAATATTATTTTACTTAAGGGTAAGATAAATATTGTACTTTATGTATGGAAAACATTCAGATTCAAGTGGGGTCAAAAAATTATTGAAGTTTATACAGCTGGCAGAGCTTGGATTTATTTTATTTATTTGTTTTCTCCATCTTTTCTACTCCAATATTACTCCTTTCCCTCTCCCCTCCTTTATGTTACTGTTGTCCTACAATGAGTCTATTTTTAAAAATTTTGATATCATTAATGTACAATTATATAAACATTAGGTTACTAGACACCCCCCATTATCAAGTCCCCGCCACATACCCCATTACAGTCACTGTCCATCAGCGTAGTAAGATGCTATAGAATCATTACTGGTCTTCTCTGTGTTATACTGCCTTCCCCATGTCCCCCTTAAATTATACTGCTAATCGTAATGACCCTTTTTCTCCCTTATCCCTCCCTTCCCACCCATCTTCCCCAGTCCTTTTCCCTTTGGTAACTGTCAGTCCATTCTTGGGTTCTGAGTCTGCTGCTGTTCTGGTCTTTCAGTTTTTCCTTTGTTCTTATACTCCACATATGAGTGAAATCATTTGGTTCTTGTCTTTCTCCGCCTGGCTTATTTCACTGAGCATAATACCCTCTAGCTCCATCCATGTTGTTGCAAATGGTAGGATTTGTTTTCTTCTTATGGGTGAATAATATTCCATTGTGTATATGTACCACCTCTTCTTTATCCATTCATCCACTGATGGACACTTAGGTTGCTTCCATTTCTTGGCTATTGTAAATAGTGCTGCAATAAACATAGGGGTGCATTTGTCTTTTTAGAACTGGGCTCCTGCATTCTTAGGGTAAATTCCTAGGAGTGGAATACCTGGGTCAAATGGTATTTCTATTTTTAGTGTTTTGAGGAACTTCCATACTGCTTTCCACAATCGTTGAACTAATTTGCATTCCCACCAGCAGTGTAGGAGGGTTTCCCTTTCTCCACATCCTCGCCAGCATTTGTTGTTGTTTGTCTTTTGGATGTTGGCCATCCTAACTGGTGTGAGGTGATATCTCATTGTGGTTCTAATTTGCATTTCCCTGATGATTAGGGATGTAGAGCATCCTTTTATGTGCCTGTTGGCCATCTGAATTTCTTCTTTGGAGAAGTGTCTGTTCAGCTCCTCTACTATTTTTTAATTGGCTTATTTGCTTTTTGTTTGTTAAGGTTGCATGAGCTCTTTATATAATTTGGATGTCAGTGCCTTATCAGATATGTCATTTATGAATATATTCTCCCATACTGTAGGATGTCTTTTTGTTCTATTGATGTTGTCCTTTGCTGTACAGAAGCTTTTCAGCTTGATATAGTCCCACTTGTTCATTTTTTGCTTTTGTTTCCCTTGCCTGGGGAAATATGTTCATGAAGAAGTTGCTCATGTTTATGTCCAAAAGATTTTTGCCTATGTTTTTTTCTAAGAGTTTTATGGTTTCATGACTTACATTCAGGTCTTTGATTCATTTTGAGTTTACTTTTGTGCATGGGGTTAGACAATAATCCAGTTTCATTAGCTGTCCAGTTTTGCCAACACCAGATGTTGAAGAGGCTGTCATTTCCCCATTGTATATCCATGGCTCCTTTATCATATATTATTTGACCATATATGCTTGGGTTTATATCTGGGCTTTCTAGTCTGTTCCATTGGTCTATGGGTCTGTTCTTGTGCCAGTACCAAATTGTCTTGATTACTGTGGCTTGTAGTAAAGCTTGAAGTCAGGGAGCATAATTCCCCCCAGTTTATCCTTCCTTCTCAGGATTCCTTTGGCTATTTGGGGTCTTTTATGGTTCCATATGAATTTTAGAACTGTTTGCTCTAGTTCATTGAAGAATGCTGTTGGTATTTTGATAGGAATTGCATTGAATCTGTAGATTGCTTTAGGCAGGATGGCCATTTTGACAATATTAATTCTTCCTATCCATGAGCATGGGATGTTTTTCCATTTACTGGTTTCTTCTTTAATTTCTCTCATGAGTGTCTTGTAGTTTTCAGAGTATAAGTCTTTCACTTCCTTTGTTAGGTTTATTCCTAGGTATTTTATTCTTTGTGATGCATTGTGAATGAAATTGTTTTCCTGATTTCTCTTTCTGCTAGTTCATTGCTAGTGTATAGGAATGCAACAGATTTCTGTGTATTAATTTTGTATCCCACAAGTTTGCTGAATTCAGATATTAGATCTAGTAGTTTTGGAGTGGATTCTTTAGGGTTTTTTATGTACAATATCATGTCATCTGCAAACAGGGACAGTTTGACTTCTTCCTTGCCAATCTGGATGCCTTTTATTTCTTTGTATTGTCTGTTTGTCGTGGCTAGGACCTCCAGAACTATGTTGCATAAAAATGGGGAGAGTGGACACCTTTGTCTTGTTCCCGATCTTAAAGGAAAAGCTTTCAGCTTCTTGCTGTTAAGTATAATGTTGGCTGTGGGTTTGTCATATATGGCCTTTATTATGTTGAGGTACTTACCCTCTATACCCATTTTGTTGAGAGTTTTTATCATGAATGGATGCTGAATTTTGCCAAATGCTTTTCCAGCATCTGTGGAGATGATCATGTGGTTTTTGTCCTTCTTTTTGTTGATGTAGTGGATGATGTTGATGGATTTTCGAATGTTGTGCCATCCTTGCATCCTTGGGATGAATCTCACTTGATCATGATGGATGATCTTTTTGATGTATTTCTGAATTTGGTTTGCTAATATTTTGTTGAGTATTTTTGCATCTATGTTCATCAGGGATATTGGTCCGTAATTTTCTTTTTTTTGTGGTGTCTTTGCCTGGTTTTGGTATTAGAGTGATGTTGGCCTCGTAGAATGAGTTTGGGAATATTCCCTCCTCTCCTACTTTTTGGAAAACTTTAAGGAGGATGGGTATTAGGTCTTCAGTAAGTGTTTGATAAAATTCAGCAGTGAAACCTCTGGTACAGGAGTTTTGTTCTTCTTAGGTAGTTTTTTAACTACCAGTTCAATTTCTTTGCTGGCAATCGGTCTATTCAGATTTTCTGTTTCTTCCTGCGTCAGCCGTGGAAGGTTGTATTTTTCTAGAAAGTTGTCCATTTCTTCTAGGTTTTCCAAATTGCTACCATATAATTTTTCATAGTATTCTCTCATAATTCTTTGTATTTCTGTGGTGTCCGTAGTGATTTTTCCTTTCTCATTTCTGATTCTGTTTATGTGTGTAACTCCCTTTTTTTCTTGATAAGTCTGGCTAGGGGTTTATCTATTTTGCATATTTTCTCGAAGAACCAGCTCCTGCTTTCATTGATTCTTTCTATTGTTTTATTCTTCTCAATTTTATTTATTTCTGTGTTAATCTTTATTATGTTCCTCCTTCTACTTACTTTGGGCCTCATTTGTTTTTCCTTTTCTAGTTTCATTAATTGTGAACTTAGACTGTTCATTTGGGATTGTTCTTCTCTCCTGAGGTAGGCCTGTATTGCAATATATTTCCCTCTTAGCATGGCCTTCACTGCGTCCCAGAGATTGTGTGGTGTTGAATTATTGTTGTCATTTGTCTCCATATATTGCTTGATCTCTGTTTTTATTTTGTCATTGATCCGTTGATTATTTAGGAGCATGTTATTAAGCCTCCATGTGTTTGTTGGCTTTTTCGTTTTCTTTGTGTAATTTATTTCTAGTTTCATACCTTTGTGATCTGAGAAGCTGGTAGGTACAATTTCAATCTTTTTGAATTTACTGAGGTTCTTTTTGTGGCCTAGTATATTATCTTTTCTTGAAAATGTTCCATGTGCACTTGAGAAGAATGTGTATCCTGCTGCTTTTGGATGGAGTGTTTTGTAGATGTCCGTTAGGTCCATCTGTTCAAATACATTGTTAAATACCTCTGTCTCTTTACTTATTTTCTGTCTGATTGATCTGTTCTTTGGAGGGCCTGGTGTGTTGAAATCTCCTAAAATGAATGCATTGCATTCTATTTCCCCCTTTAATTCTATTAGTATTTGTTTCACATATGTAGGTGATCCTGTGTTGGGTGCACAGATATTTATAATAGTTATATCCTCTTGTTGGACTGATCCTTTTATCATCATGTAATGTCCTTCTGTGTCTCTTGTTACTTTCTTTGTTTTGAAGTCTATTTTGTCTGATACAAGTACTGCAACTCCTGCTTTTTTCTCCCTATTAGGTGCATGAAATATCTTTTTCTACCCCTTTACTTTCAGTCTGTGTATGTCTTTGGGTTTAAAGTGAGTCTCTTGTAGGCAGTATACAGATGGGTCTTGTTTTTTTATCCATTCAGTGACTCTATGTCTTTTGATTGGTGCATTCAGACCATTTACATTTAGGGTGATTATTGATAGGTATGTACTTATTGCCATTGCAGGCTTTAGGTTCATGGTTACCAAAGGTTCAAGGGTAATTCCCTTACTATCTAACAGTCAAATTTAACTCACTTTCTATGCTATTACAAACACAAACTAAAGGTTCTTTTTTTTCCTCCTCCATTCTTTGTATGTTATGAATCATATTCTGTACCCTTTGTCTATCCCTTGGGTGACATCTATTTAGCCTTAGGAATACTTCCATCTATAGGAGTACCTCCAAAATGCACTGTAGAGGTGGTTTGTGGGAGGTAAATTCTCTCAGCTTTGGCTCATCTGGGAATTGTTTAATCACGCCTTCAAATTTAAATGATAATCTTGCCGGATAAAGTATTCTTGGTTCAAGGCCCTTCTGCTTCATTGCATTAAATACATCATGCCACTCCCTTCTGGCCTGTAAGGTTTCTGTTGAGAAATCTGATGATAGCCTGATGGGTTTCCCTTTGTATGTGATCTTTTTTCTCTCTCTAGCTGCTTTTAAAAGTCTGTCTTTATCCTTGATCTTTGCCATTTTAATTATTATATGTCTAGATGTTGTCTTCCTTGGATCCCTTGTGTCAGGAGATCTGTGCACCTCCATGGCGTGAGAGACTATCTCCTTCCCCAGACTGGGGAAGTTTTCAGAAATTACCTCCTCAATGACACTTTCTATCCCTTTTTATCTTTCTTCTTCTTCTTGTACCCCTATTATGAGAATATTGTTCCATTTGGATTGGTCACACAGTTCTCTCAATGTTCTTTCATTCTTAGAGATTCTTTTTTCTCTCTGTGCCTCAGCTTCTTTGTATTCCTCTTCTCTAATTTCTATTCCATTTACCATCTCTTCTACTACATCTAATCTGCTTTTAAATCCTTCCATTGTAGTTTTGTTTCAGATATGCAATTTCTTAATGACTGAGTCTCCATCTTAAATTCGTTCCTGAGTTCTTGAATATTTTTCTGTACCTCCATAAGCATGTTTATGATTTTTATTTTCAGCTCTCTTTCAGGAAGATTGGTGAGTTCAGTTTCATTTGGCCCTTTTTCTGGGGTTTGTGAGATTTTGGTCCTAACCAGGTTCTTTTGACATTTCATATTTCTATGTGGTGCCCTCTAGTGCCCAGAAGCTCCATCTCTGGGGCTGCTCAGCCCCTAGAGTGAGGTTGGGGGTCACTGGGGAGTGGAGCTGGTGCCTGGGGGGAGAAAGATCTGTTTCCTGATTCTTGTCTGCGGTGCCTGTCTCCAGTATCACAGCCAGTAGGCTGAGTACACAGGTGTAAGCCTCTGTGGTCAGCCTCTCTAGCTGACGTAGGTGGGGCCTTCCTCTGGCTGGCCTGATGCCAGCGCAGTGACTGCCAATTTGCGAGCTGGTGCTGCCAGGCCAGGAGGAAGGCTCGGCAGGCTGTGTGTCAGAGTGGGGGCCTCGGAGCTGAGCAGCCAACCAGGGGGATGGAGTGCCTGAAGCTTCTCAGAGTTCCCAACCTGCTGGGCAGAGCACACTCGGACAACCTTGTCCAGCTCTCCCTTCTCCCGTGCAGCATGCTCTGTGCAACCTCTGCCCCCTCAGCGGCCCTCTCGCTGCTAGGAAGCCTCTCAGACCACCTGCCTTTCCTCTGTCACAGAGTGGCCAGATGTGGATCCTGTCCTCCACAAATGGCTGGAATGTCAGTCTCTCAGGCACTCTGCCTGTCCCAGCTCCCCAACCTCCAGAGCACCGCACAGTTACAATAAATCTTTATACATTATACATGGAGAAGACAGTGTAGCACAGAGGAAACAAGCAGTGGCATCTTACTACACTGATGCACAATGACTTCAATGGGGTATGGTGGGGACTTGATAATATAGGTGAATGTACTAACCACATTGTTTTTCATGTGAAACCTTCATTAGAGTGTATATCAATGATACCTTAATTTAAAAAATCTTTATACATTATAAGCCCATCAACAGTTTATAATTATTGCTTTATGCTGTTGTCTTTTAAATCAGATAAAAGAAGAAAAGTTACTAACAAAAATCTATTTATGCTGTCTTTTACATTTACCTTTGAAGTTACCCTTGCTCTTTGTTTCTTTGCAACAATTAGTTACTGTCTAGTGTCCTTTCATCTCACCTGACAGATTCTCTTTAGGATTTCTTATAGGGCAAGTTTAGAGCTGGGATTTGAACTTGTCTGCTAACTAGGTTCAAGATTATTTTTATCATTCCTCAGGGGCAGTGAGAACCCTTGAGTCCCAGGACTATTTTCCCATGAGAAGTTCAGTTTCATAATCCTAGATGTTGATCCAGTCAGAATTATCAACACTTTCATGAATCCTTTCACCCGACAATCTCATCACCCTTCACTGCCACAGAAGCTTTAATGAGCAAATGAGTTGAACTATTTTTTTGGTTCACTTGGTTCAGTATCACACTACTACAGGCAGCCGAAGATGAAGGAGCAGTGAGACAAGGGGCAGTTGGGAACTGAAACCCACAGGTTTGATGTAAGATCAGGTTAACACATGGATAATCTAATCAGAAATATAGTCATAAAAAAAGCCCTGAGTTCTTGCTGAAGTCAAGTAGTAAGATTAGGAATCTAGTTGTGAGATCAGAGAAAAGGCAGACCAGAGTCCAGTCAAATCTAAATAATCAGCTGCTCACATCATCACTTGAAAAGATCTGGGTATTGGATAACTAGGACTAATTCCAGAAATCGTGAGCAAAGACTAGCTGCTTTTTATTCAATGCTTGAAACTGTAGGTGGGGTTGTCAGGATTGCATAGTGTTTATTTGCCTGGTAGAAAGCGCTAAACTAGGCATGATCTTGGAAGAAGAGAGGATTCCTCCTTTAGACCATTTAGACCATGCTCCATTGCATTAAATGAGCATTTCTTAACTTTGAATAATGTAAGCAGGCTTCTCAGGGTGTGAAAGAGGCATGGATATTTTGAAGCTTGAAATGTAATTTTATAAAAGAAGAAAATGTGTTATATTTTCAATATTTAATTTAAATGTATCTCAGTTACAGTATAAGTGTCTTCATTTGAAGAGAACAATAAAAATATCTAAGTTTCTGGTGTCCGTAAGTACGATACCCATGATCAGTGGGATTTCTGGTCAACTTCCCTCTCCCAAGCCATACCCTGTGGTAGCTCAGAAGGCAGGGAGTCATTTTCTATAAAGTCCTGGTTTTGTAAAACACCTACTATCCAGAAATAATCATCACTAACATTTGGCAGACATCATTTTCATCATCTCATTATATATGTATCTATATAGGTGTACAGGTATAATTCTATAGAAACAGGTTCCTAATGCTTTTCAAAAATAAAAAGTATTACATTTATGTTTACTTGAATTTAACAGGAGAATAGCAAATGAAATTGATAGAGTTCTCAACTTCAGATTAATAATAACTTCCTTATGTCAAGCAATTTTATTTCCTAAATGATAACTTAAAATTTCAAAAGATTCTTCTGCTAAGAAAAAGAACACATATCAATATCAAACAAACAGTATCTATGGACTTCCTGCTCTAAACATGAGAAATGCGACACTCTCCTTACTTTGCTCCTTCATGATCATTTTTCTGTTAAACCTATTATTATTTTTACATTATTAAGTTTCATAAATTTGCTCTTTCCTGCAACCATAATTCTCACAGTGTTGTTTTCTCTTTAAAGCATTGAATAGGTTTAATGCACCACCATTTATTGGTCATAGACCTCCATTTCTCTGTTTTAAAATTTTTGCTTATGTTTTGGTTTGCTGGATTTTGTTGTTGGATGACTTTTCAGCACTCCATGAGAGCTGAATTTCATGAACTGTTGTTGCTTATCTGAGGAAGTCTGTTTCTTGCCTTTATGTTTAAAGTACAATGAGTTGGACACAAAGTTACCCTTTCCTTCCCTCAGAACTTTATAAACAGAGCTCCATTGTCTCCTGCCACAAAATATTGCTGCAGAGAAGTTGGGGGAAAGTCTGATTCTGTATCTCTGGCCCACCCTCACACTTGTAGATTTTCTTTTTCCACATGTTTGACCTTAAAGCTTTTAGTTTAATACATGATATGTCTAGGCATTAAATATTTATCAGATTTTTCTGGGAAATTTTTTCTTGTAGCTTAATCATTCTCTTTTTGTTTGTAAGTCTTTCAGAGCTTTGTGTTTAACTATTCGTTTCTTTTCTTTAGGAATACCAATTATTTTCATATTAGATTTCTAATAATTTTCTCCTTTTTTCATTTCATATTGTCTGTCTCTTTAAGGCTGTCTTTTATATCCTTAATTCTTTTCAGTCATATATATTTCATTTTTGGTTACTTCTGTGTGGCCTCTATCCATGAAAAACTGGGAGATCTCCCAGACTTGCCTCTTAGCACTTTGAATATCAGCGTGATGGATTTACCTAGTTTTTGGCCTTGTTCATTTTCCTTCTTCCTTATCAAAGACCTCTTAATCCACTTCTTAAATGAGTCAATCCGTCTCTTAACCTTTTTCAGTATAGGAGGAAATATAGATGATTCTTTTTATCATCTGCTATTGATTTCTCAGAAACTTAAAAAAAGAATGGGGGAAGTTGCGAGACAATAGATGAAGTAGGGAATAAGATTCTAAGAAAGGGAACAGCATGTGAAAAACTCTTGGAATAGAAAGATTTTAGGGCTTCTGAGGAAATGAGAGAAGGATGATGTGGGTCAAGAAGCGTAAGCATGAGAGATGGTGGTACCAGAGGATGTTAGAGAGGCCAAATTGTGTAAGCCTTTTTAGGCTATGGAGTTTGGATTTTATTCTTAATATATGGGGTGGATGGGAGGAGAGGAGAGAGGGGTGGTCATAGAAGGGCTTTAAATAAGAAAGGACTATGCATTAATATATTTTTTTAAAAAGAACTTTGGGTGTAAGGTAAAGAATAGATTGGGTAGATGAAGAGTAGAAGATAGAAGATCAGTTAAGAAACCCTTACACCTACTCATTAGAGATGGTGATAGACTATGGAAAGCATTAAAAATAGGAGAAAAGAAACATGTTTTTTTAAAGAAGGGAGATGGATTAGGTATATTTTTGTATCCATAGCAGTTTGCTATAGCCAAAGGTGGAAAGGATTGAAATGTTCATCAGTAGGTGAACTTAAATAAAATGTGGTATTGCTATGCAACTGAGTACTACTCAGCAATAAAAGGCATGAACTATTAATGCACATAACAATATAGATGAATCTCAAATAATTATGGTGTGTGAAAGAAGCCTGAAAAAGAGAGTTCATACTGTATGATTTTATTTATCTGAAAGTCCAGAAAATGTAAACTAAGCTATAGTGACAGAAGACATATCGCTGACTGCCTGGCAATGGGAACGTGAGGTAACAGGGCGAGTGGGCTAGAAGAATTACAAGGGAGTGTTAGGAAACTTTTGGAGGTAATGGATATGTTTATTATCTTGAATGTGGCAATAGTTTTGGGGTGTATACCTGTGTCGACACTTATCAAGTTATATACTATGTGCAGTTTAGTTCATGTCAGTTATATATCAATAAAACTTTAAAACGCTATTAAAAATATTGTTGAAGTAGGTTAATGGTGTTTGGTAAAGGAGAGAGCAAAACAACAAAGATGATAGGTTTCTGAAATGAGCCGTTTTCTATGAAGCTCTTTAAAGCCAGGACAGTGGAGACCAGCAAGAAAAAGCATGAAAGAGGCCCAGGAGTGAGTGTAGAGGAAAGCAAACATTTACCAGTTTTGTGGAGGGGGAGCCACTGTCTTGTCTTATTGATGGAGGGCACCTTTATTTCTGGTATTTCTGAGTTACAGTGTTACAATGAATAACCATGCATGTGTGTCATTTTGGAAGTGTGCGTGTGTACATGTAATTTGAAGTATAGGTTGGTGTGATGTGCAGGGTGAATTCCTGAGGTCAAGTTTGCAGGATCTGAAGGTATGAGTAGTTGTAATTTGGTAGATGTTGCTAATGCTCCTTCATAGTTGTACCAAGTTTACATTCCTATCAGCAGTAAGAAAACAGCTTTCTGAACCACCTCATCAATACAAAATATTATCGATAGTTTGACCTGTGCTAATCCGACTAAGTGAAAAATGGTAGCACAGGATAATTTTAACTTGCATTCTTTAATTATGAGTGAGATTGAATATATTTTCATATTTAAGAGATATTTGGAAATTGTTGCCCATTTAAAAAAATGAGTTGTCTTTTTCCGCAGCACTTTATACATGCTCTCTATTGGGAAAAGTAGCCCTTTGTTTGCAATATAACTTTGCAAATATATTTTCCCACTTTGTTGTTTGTCTTTGGAATTTTTTTATGGTGGCTTTTGCTGGACAAAATGTTTGATTTGTTTGTTGTCAAATTCATAAACCTTTTTGTTTATGGTCCTTCAGGTTTGTATCATAGTTAGGAAGGCTTTTCCCACTCTGAGTTGATTAAAAAAATCTCTCATGATTTCTTACAGCACACTTATACTTTCATTATTTAAACTGTAATAGTTGATCTGTTAGGAAATTTTCCTGGTGTGAAGTGGAAAGTACTGACTAGTTTTTTGGAGGGCTACCCAGTTTCTCAAAATAATTTATAAAATAAATTTATCTTTTCACCATTGAATTTAAGATTCTATCTTTATCTTTACTAAGAAAAAGAGAAGGTTTTATATAGAATGCTGACAGGAATATATTTGAATGCTGACAGGAACTGCCCAGTAGAGAGGAAGAGAGTTGAAAATTCAGGAGTAAAATCCCAGAGAAGAGGATTCAGAGCATTTTGTAATCAATAATAAAAATGAACAATTACTGAGGCAGTGTTCTAAATGCTAGGGCATGGATTAAATAATTTAATCCTCTGAATAAGGGTACATTCCCGCTTACAACATCACATGCTTAGGAAATTCCCAAACTGCATGCTGTATTTTACCAGAACTGGTTCTGACAGGCTGAAAGTGGAAAAAGGACCAATAACTCTGTGAACTTGTATGGCAGACTCCCAGTGAATCTAACTGGCAATTCTTTCTTGACCAATGAAAAATGAGACTTACATAGACCCACAGACTCATTCTTCCCTATCCAGAGTGCGGGCTTTTATTCTTAATTAGTATAACCATGGCAAAACCCACCTTTACCTTTATGTATTTAATGCCTTCCCCCTCAGTGTTCAATGATACATATTGCCTGGCAAATGAATAGACTTACAGCTTGCTTTATGATAACCATAGTGGTCACTGGTTTTCCTTTATAAGTCCACAACAACCCAATGAGTTGGGTTCCAAAATCCTTCCTTTTTCACTTTTGAGGAAATTGACGCCCAGAGAGGCTAAAAGACCTGTCCGAGAGCACATTGCTAGTAAGAGAGCTGGGTTTTGAACTTTAGCCATCTAACTCTGGGCTCTTTACTACAACTTTATGTTGAAATGGTAGGAAAGGAGATGATGAGCATATCTGCACAGGTAGCTGTAAATTTCATGCTGGGAAGGGGAGATGAGTTCTATTTTTTTGTTGAAGTAGAAGTTAGGATGAATACAAGGAAGCCAACCTGCTCAACTGCATGACTTTCTCCAGCAATGATCACATGCTTCCCTGTGGGCAAAGGAAAGGTCTGCCCGCCTTGGGGTGGGGGCTCAGGAAAGCCTGTAGCTGGCCTGCAGAAACAGATAATTGGATGGAGAAAGAGATTCTATTCTATTAAGAGGTGAAAAATGAATGGCAAATTTAAACATCATTTTCTGGCAGTACCATGAAACTGCTGAGGTTTGTAGACCCAACCTTCAAGTGAATGTTAAATGTAAATACTCATTATCACTCAACATTACTGAACGATGATTACAGCAACTCACTAATCCTTCTTTGAACATACTTTATTTACTTTGTCAACTCTAAGCTTAAAAATCAATTATTTTCTTCTCTCTAGTGAATTATTATGATTTTGCTGAATATTAGTAAGTCTAAAACTTCTGAGATTTTTTTTAAAGCTAGAAGCAGATTGCAAATGTCCAAATAGACAAAATTCCAAAGTACACGTTTATTATTGATTAAGCTCAGCTTCCAAGACAAGCAAAAGTTAAATTTCATCAGCTTTCTCTATACTGACATGACAGTAGATTACATGTTTAAAGTAGAGAGAGTAACAGGTAGAAGAGCTCCAGAAACATTATGGGATGGATAATATAGGAGACTTTAACAGATAATCTAGACATTTTCTCATCCAAGGCTAACTATTATTTTGTGTTTTTATTACTGGCCCAGCTATAGCCTGAAGGTTTACACCAGAATTTTGTGGCTCTTTAAAGTTGCAGTCTCATTACCAAACTGCATTTAAGATTTCATGGAAAGCATGAAGCTGAAAGAGTATATGTTCATCCACAAAATAATTTGATATGCTCATGAAGACTCAGTTTTATTTATTTACTTATTTATTAACTTTTGCTTGTCTATGTCTACAAAAAAGTATTGCTGAGAATTGGATGAGAATTGTATTAAACCTATAGGGACACTTGACATCTCTACTATGTTGAGTCTTCTAATCAATGAACATAGTATGTCTCTTTAAGTATTTAGGTCTTTGGATTTCTTTTGTCAGCATTTTGTAATTTTCATCCCACAGACTTGGTACATGTTTTCTTAAATTTATAACTAAGTTTTTATTTTCTTTGGAGAAATGGTATTGCATTTTTTATTTTGGTTTCCATTTGTTCATGGTCAGCATATAGAAATGTAATTGATTTTTGTGTGTTGATCTTGTCCCCTGCAAACTTACTGAACTCACTCACTAGTTCTGGGAGGATTTTTCTTGGTAAATTACTTGGGATTTTACTCATTGACAACATGGCATCTGTAAATAGAGAATGTTTTATTTTTGCCATTCCAACTTGTATGCTTTTTATTTCTTTTTCTAGGTTCTTGAGATGGAAGCTAAGATGACTGATTTGAGACATTTGCTTTTTATAATGTAGGCATTTAGTGCTATAAATTTTTCTCTCATAACTTCTTTAGTTGCATCTCACAAATTTTGACATGTTTTGTTTTCATTTTCACTCAGTGATTTCTCAAAAGTTTCTTTTGAGACTTCCTCTTTGACTGATGGGTTATTTAGAATTAAGTTGTTTAATTTCAGAGGGCTTGGAGATTTTCATGTTGTCTGTTATTGATATCTAGTTTGATTCCATTAACGCCAGAGAACATACACTATATGATTTCAATTATTTTAAATTTGTTAAGGTTTGTTTTATGACCCCAAATATGGTCTGTCTTGATGAATGTTTCATGGGCACTTGAAAATAATGTGTTCTGTTGTTGGGTGGGGAGCTTAGTTTTGGATTAAATGACCTTTAATATATCTTTCTTCTCCAAGATTCAAATAAATTATTTTCATAGAACGAAATGTCCATCCTGACAATTTTCCCCTATTCAAGTCTTACTCCATTCAAATATGACACATTTGTGATCTTTCCACCTGGAAGTTGTCATCATTCATTTGAACTCTCCTTTGAATGTAACTTGTAGGTCTTTTATAGCACTTCACTTTCTGGTGGTGTTTAGATACAGGTAACATCTTCCTCAGTGAACTAAAAATTTCTTAAAGGCCAGTGGAGTGCCTTGGTCATATGTTACTAATTATAGCAGAACATTGTGCTTTGCAAATGTTCTTTTTAATTGAAATTATGTTGATACACAATATATCAGTCTCAGGTGTACAGTGTAATACAATTACATACATTACTAAATGCTCACTACCATAGGTATAATTACCAGCTGTCATTGTTCTAAGTTATTGCAATATTATTGACTGTATTCCCTATGCTGTACTTTTTTTTTGTATACATTACTATTCTAACCTCTTTACATATATCTTTAATTTTACAATAGCCCCATTATATAGATTTTTTAAAAATAATTTATTTTGGTATCATTAATCTACAATTACATGTGCAATATTATAGTGATTAAACTACCCCTTCATCAGGTTCACCCCACCAACCCATTACAGTCACTGTCCATCAGTGTAGTGAGATGCTATAGAATCACTACTTGTCTTCTCTGAGTTGTACAGCCCTCCCCATGCCCCCTCAACATTACATCTGCTAATCGTAATGCCCCCTTGTCCCCCTTATCCCTCCCTTCCCACCCATCTTCCCGTCCCTTTCCCTTTGGTAACTATTAGTCCGTTCTTGGGTTCTGTGAGTCTGCTGCTGTTTTGTTCCTTCAGTTTTTTTCTTTGTTCTTATACTCCACATATGAATGAAATCATTTGATACTTGTCTTTTTTGGCTTGGCTTATTTCACTGAGCATAATACCCTCTAGCTCCATCCATGTTGTTGCATATTATTCTTCTTATGGCTGAATAATATTTCATTGTGTATATGTACCACATCTTCTTTATCCATTCATCTACTGATGGACACTTAGGTTGCTTCCATTTCTTGGCTATTGTAAATAGTGCTCCGATAAACATAGGGGTGCATATGTCTTTTTCAAATTGGGCTGCTGCATTCTTAGGGTAAATTTCTAGGAGTGGGATTCCTGGGTCAAATGGTATTTCTATTTTGAGTTTTTTGAGGAACCTCCATACTGCTTTCCACATGGTTGAACTAATTTGCATTCCCACCAGCAATGTAGGAGGGTTCCCTTTTCTCCACATCCTCGCCAACATTTGTTGTTCTTTGTGTTTTGCATGTTGGCCATCCTCACTGGTGTGAGGTGGTATCTCATTGTGGTTTTAATCTGCATTTCTCTGATGATTAGTGATGTGGAGCATCTTTTCATGTGCCTGTTGGCCATCTGAGTTTCTTCTTTGGAGAAGTGTCTATTAATGTCCTCTGCCCATTTCTTAATTGGATTATTTGCTTTTTGTTTGTTAAGGTGCGCGAGTTCTTTATATATTTTGGATGTCAACCCCTTATCAGATATGTCATTAATGAATATATTCTCCCATACTGTAGGATGTCTTTTTGTTCTACTGATGGTGTCCTTTGCTATACAGAAGCTTTTCAGCTTGATATAGTCCCACTTGTTCATTTTTGCTTTTGTTTCCCTTGCCCAACGAGATATGTTCATGAAGAAGTCGTTCATGTTTATGGCCAAGAGATTTTTGCCTATGTTGTTTTCTAAGAGTTTTATGGCTTCATGACTTACATTCAGGTCTTTGATCCATTTTGAGTTGACTTTTGTGTATGGGGTTAGACAGTAGTCCAGTTTCATTCTCTTACATGTAGCTGTCCAGTTTTTCCAACACCAGCTGCTGAAGAGGCTGTCATCTCCCCATTGTATATCCAAGGCTCCTTTATCAAATATTAATTGACTGCATATGTTTGGGTTAATGTTTGGATTTTCTATTCTGTTCCACTGGTCTGTGGGTCTGTTTTTGTGCCAATACCAAATTGTCTTGATTACTGTGGCTTTGTAGTAGAGCTTGAAGTCAGGGAGCGTAATTCCCCCTGTTTTATTCCTCCTTCTCAGGATTGCTTTGGCTATTTGGGGTCTTTTGTGGTTCCATATGAATTTTACAATTATTTGTTCCAGTTCATTGAAGAAAGCTGTTGGTATTTTGATAGGGATTGCATTGAATCTTTAGATTGCTTTCAGTAGTATAGCCATTTTGACAATATTTATTCTACCTAGCCAAGAGCATGGGATGAATTTCCATTTGTTAGTGTCCTCTTTAAATCTCGTAGGTGTGTCTTGTAGTTTTCAGAGTATAGGTCTTTCACTTCCTTCGTTAGGGTTATTCCTAGGTATTTTACTCTTTTTGATGCAATTGTGAATGGAATTGTTTTTCTGATTTCTCTTTCTGTTAGTTCATCATTAGTGTAAAGGAAAGGAACAGATTTCTGTGTGTTAATTTTGTATCCTGCAACTTTGCTGAATTCAGATATTAGTTCTAGTAGTTTTGGAGTGGAGTCTTTAGGGTTTTTTATGTACAATATCATATCATCTGCAAATAGTGACAATTTGACTTCTTCTTTACCAATCTGGATGCCTTGTATGTCTTTGTTTTGTCTGATTGCTGTGGCTAGGACCTCCAGTACTATGTTGAATAACAGTGGAGAGAGTGGCATCCCTGTCTTGTTCCCGATCATAGATGAAAAGCTTTCAGCTTCTCACTGTTAAGTATGATGTTAGCTGTGGGTTTGTCATATATGGCCTTTATGATGTTGAGGTACTTGCCGTCTGTACCCATTTTGTTGAGAGTTTTAATCATGAATGGATGCTGAATTTTGTCAAATGCTTTTTCAGCATCTATGGAGATGATCATGTGGTTTTTGGTCTTCTTTTTGTTGATGTGGTGGATGATGTTGATGGATTTTCGAATGTTGTACCATCCTTGCATCCCTGGCCTATGCTGTACTTTTTATCCCAGTGACTTATTTATTTTATAATTGGGAGTTTGTACCTCTTTATCCCATGCTCAAAACCCCCATGTCATTTGTCTATCTGCTTTCTACTTTCCAAATACTAGCTTCTCTTATCTTATGTTAGTTCTCTCCTTTATCTTTGTCTCTGAGGACTTAAGCCTTTTATTTCTTTTGTTTTGTTTTAGCTTTATTTTTATTTTATTTATTTTTAAGATTCGTTATTCTTATTGAGGTACATATAATAAAGTGCCCAAATCTTAGTGTGCAGTTCAATGAAATTTGACCTGTACACACACTTATATAATCATCACCCAGATCAAGATGTTGTACATTCTAGTTTTTTTCCTCTTCTCCTGTTTCACCCATGCCACAATCCCATTTCCCTATGGAAACCACCAGTCTGTTCTGTGTTTATGAGTCTATTTCTGTTTTGTCTGTTTTTTTTAGTTTCAACATATAAGTGAAATCATATGATATTTGTCTTTCTCTCTTTGACTTATTTCCCTTAGCATAATACTTTCTAGGTCTATCCATATTGTTGCAAATGGCAAGAGTTAATTCTTTGTTTATGGCATAAAACAATTCTTTGTTTATAGTTCATTGTGTAGATATACTATATCTTCTTTATCCATTCATCTGCTGATGGACACTTAGGTTGCTTCCATACTTTGGCTATGGTAAATAAACATGGAAGAGCATATATATTTTTGAAATAGTGATTTTGGTTTATTTTGGATATACCCAGAAGTGAAATTACTGGGTCATATGGTATTTCTATTTAAAAATTTTTTGGAATCTCCAACTGTTTTCCATACTAGTTGCACCAGTTTACATTTCCACCAACAGTGCATAGAGTTCCTTTTCTCTACATCCTTGCTAACACTTACTATTTCTTATCTTTTTGATACTAACCATTCTGACTTGTGTGAGGTGATATCCCGTCGTGGTTTTGATATGTATTTTGTTGATCATTAGTGATGTTGAGCATTTTTTTTTTCATGTGTCTGTTGGCCATCTGTATGTCTTCTTTGAAAAAGTATCTATTCAGGTCCTCTATCCACTTCTTAATCAGATAATTTGGTTTTTGTTACTGAGTTTTATGAGTTCTTTATATATTGTTTGATATTAGTCCCTTAATGGATATAACATGGCAAATATATTCTCTCATCCAGTAGGTTGTCTTTTTGTTGTGTTGATGGTTTCCTTCACTGTATAAAAGCTCTTTTGTTTGATGTAGTCTCACTTGTTTATTTTTGCTTTTGTTTCCCTAGATTGGAGAGAAATAGCCAGAAAAAAATTTGCTAAGGCCAATGTCCAAGTGTTTACCATCTATATTTTCTTTTACAGTTTTCAAGTCTTATACTTAGGTCTTTAATCATTTTGAGTTTTTTTTTCGTGTATGGTGTAAGACAGTGGTCTAATTTCATTATTTTGCATGTAGCTGTCAAGTTTTCCTGAGATCATTTATTGAACAGACTGTCTTTTCCCCGTCTTTTTGTCTCCTTTGTCATATAATAATTGACCATATAAATGTGGGTTTATTTCTTGGCTCTCTATTCTGTTCCATTAAGCAATGTGTTCATTTTTGTGCAAATACTATACAGTTTTGGTTATTATAGCTTTGTACTATAGTTTGAAAACAGGGAGAATGATACCTCCAGCTTTATTCTTCTTTCTCAAGATTGCTTTGGCATTCAGGTCTTTTGTGATTCCATACAAATTTTCAGATTGTTTGAATTCTATGAAAAATGTCATTGGAATATTGATAGGGATTACATTGAATCTATAGATTGTATTGGGCAGTATGGCCATTTTAACAATATTAATTCTTCCTAACCATGAGCATGGAACATCTTTCCATTTATTTGTGTCACCTCTAGTTGCACAGGTCTTTCACTTCCTTGGTTAAATTTATTCCTAGGTATTTTATTCTTTTTGATACAGTGTAAATGGGATTATTTTCTTAATTCTCTGTTAGTTTATTGTTACTCTGTAGAAACACAAGAGTTTTCTGTGTATTAATTCTCTATATTAATTTATCAATATGATTAATTCTATAATTAACTAATTTAACTAATATACAGATTGATTCTGTAATTAATTTTATCATGTATAGCAATTTCTGTAATTAATTGCTCTATATATTAATTTCAGTAATTAATATGATAATGAGCCCTCTTTTTTTCTTAATGAGTCTGGCTAAAGATTTATCAATTTTATCTTTTTAGAGAACCAGCTCTTAGTTTCACTGGTCTTTTGTGTTGTTTTAGTTTCTATTTCATTAATTCATTGATATTCATTGATTTGTTAATTAAAATCAATGAATTAAGTAATTTAAATTAATTAAAATTAACCATACCTTTACTGAATTCCTTAATGCTATTAGTTTTTTGGTGGAGTCTCTAAGGTTTTCTATATATAGTATCATGCCATCTGCAAATACTGGCAGTTTTATTTCTTATCAGTTTGTGTTTTTTATTTATTTATTTTGTCTGATTGCTGATGTTTTCTTTTTTTTTTTGTCTGACTGTTGATTGTTTAAGACTTCTAGTACTATGTTAAATAAAAATAGCAAGAATAGACATCCTTGTCTTATTTCTGATCTTACCATAAAGCTTTTAGTTTTTCACCTTGGAGTATGTTAGCTGTGGGTTTGTCATATATGGCCTTTGTTATGTTGAGGTATATTACTTCTAACCCCACTTAGTTGAGAATTTTTATCAAGAACAGATATTAAATTTTGCCATATGCTTTTTCTGCATGTATTGAGATGATCATATGATTTGTATCTTTCATTTTGTTAATGTGGTGTATCAAGTTGTTTGGTTTGCAGATAATAATACCACTCAATTGTGGTAAATGATCCTGTCAATGTATTTTTGAAATTCATTTGATAATATTTCGTTGAGAATATTTGCATCTGTATTCTTCAGGGATAATGGCCTGTAATTTTCTTTTTTGTAATGTCTTTGTCTTGTTTTGGTATCAGGGCAATGTTGTCCTTATAGAATTAATTTGGAAGCTTTCCCTCTGGTTCAGTTTTTTTGAATAGTTTGAGAAGGATAGGTTTTAACTCCTCTTTAAATATTTCATAGAATTTACTTGTGAAAACATGTTGTCCTGAACTTTTGTTGGTTGGGAGTTTTTGATCACCAATTCAATTTTGCTAATAGTAATCACTCTATTCAGATTTTCTATTTCTTTCGGATTCAGTCTTGGAAGGTTGCATGTTTCTAGGAATTTATCCATTCTTCTAGGTTGTCCAATTTGTTGGTGTATAATTTTTTGTAATAGTATCATAATTTTTGTAGTAGGCCCTTCCCCCCTACCAAGGTCTCAGTTGTAACTTCTCTTTCATTTCTGATTTTATTTATTTGAGTCCTCTGTTTTTTTCCTTGATGAGTCTGGGTGAAGGTTTATTAATTTTGTTTATCTTTGTAACAACCAGCTTAGTTTCACTGATCTTTGTATTGTTGTTTTAGTCTCTCTTTCATTTATTTCCATTCTAATCTTTGTTATTTCCTGCCTTTTATCAACTTTGGCTTTTGTTTGTTCTTCTTTTACTTCCTTTAGGTGCAAGATTAGAGTGTTTCAGCGTTTTCTTGTTTCTTAAGGTAGGCTTGTATCACTATAAACTTCCCTCTTAGAACTGCTTTCACCATGTCTCAAAGATTTTGATCCACTCTGCTTCCATTTTCATTGTCTCAAGGTATATTTTATTTTCCTACTTATTTATTCATTGACCCATTGGTTGATTAGTAGCATGTTATTTAGCCACTACATGTTTCACCCCCCACCCCCAGTTCTTTTCTCATAATTGATTTCTAGTTTCATACTGTTGTGGTTGAAAAGATACTTGATATGATCTCAATCTCCTTAAATATATTGGGGCTTATTTTTTGGCTAACATGTGATCTATCCTGGAGAACATTTCATGTCCACCTGAGAAAAACATGTAGTTTGCTGTTTTTGAATGGAATGTTCTGTGTATATCTCTTAAGTCCATCTGGTCAAATGTGTGGTTCAAAGTCACTATTTGCTTATTGATTTTCTGTGTGGATGATCTATCCATTGATATAAGTGTGGTGTTAAAGTCCCTACTATTCTTGTGTTATTGTCAATTTCTTCCTTTATGTCTGTTAATATTTGCTTTAATAATTTAGGTGCTTCTATATTGGGTATGTAGGTATTTACAGTTGTTATATTCTCTTGCTGGATTAATCCCTTTATCATTACATAATACCCTTCTTTGCCTCTTGCTACAATCTTTGTTTTGAAGTCTGTTTCATCTGATATAAATATTGCTTCCCCAGTTTTTTTTCACTTCCACTTAAGTGGAATATCTTCTTCCATCCTTCACTCTCAATCTGTACCCATCTTTAGGTTGAAGTGAATCTATTGTAGGCAGCATATAGATAGGTTTTTTAAAAAATCCATTTAGTTACCCCATGTCCTTTCATTGGAGTATTTAGTCCATTTACATTTAAAGTAATTATTGATAAGCATGTACTTATTGCCATTTTTTCAATTGATTTCTCTTTGTTTTTGTAGTTCTGTTCCTTCTTCTGTTGCTCCCTTCTCTTATGAATGAGGACCTTCTTTAGGGTAATGCTTGAATTACTTTCTCTATCTTTTGTGTATTTTTTTAATAAGTTTTAGGTTTGTGGTTACCACGAGGTTCATGTATAATATCATAAGTATATAGAATCCTGTATTAAATTGATGGTCTCAAGTTCCAACACATTCAAAAGCATTATGTTTTTACTCCCCTCCTTCATGTTTTATGTAATGATGTCATATTTTATATCTTTTTATTTTGTGTATCCCTTAACTACTTTTTGTCATTAAAATTGATTTTTACTATTTTCATCTTTTAACCCTCATACTAGTTTTATAAGTTATTAATCTATGATCTTTATTACATGTTTGCATTTACCAGTGAAATTTTTTCCTTTCATAATTTTCTTACTTCTAGTTATGGCCTTTTCTTTTCCATTTAAAGAAGTCTCTTTAACGTTTCTTGTAAGGCCAGTTTAGTGGTGATGAACTTTCTTGATTTATGTTTGCCCAGGAAACTTTATTTCTCCTTCAATTCTGAATGATAACCTTGCTCAGTGGAGTACTCTTCCTTGTAGGTTTATTTATTTCAGCATTTTGAATATATCATGCAAACTCCCGTCTGGTCTGGGCTGTGAAGTTTCTGTTGCAAAACCAGTGGATAGCCTTATGGGTTTTCCCCTGTGAACAATTGCTTTCTTTTGCTGCTCTTAAGAACCTCTCTTTATCTTTACATTTTGTCATTTTAATTATCATGTGTCTTGGTGTGGACCCCCCTTGGGTCCATCTTATTCTTTCTATGCTTCCTGGACCTGGATGTTTCCTTCCCCAGATCAGGGATGTTTTCAGCTATTATTTTTTCAAATAAGTTTTCTGTCCTTTTTCTCTCTCTTCACCTTCTGAGACTCCTATAATGCAAATATTAGTACATTTCATATTGTCTTAAAAATCCCTTAATCCTAATTAAAAATTTTTTTTCTTATTGTTCAACTTGGATGATTTCCATTATCCTGTCTTCAGATTGCTGATCCATTCTTCTGTATCCTCTAGTCTGTTGATACCCACTAGTGTACATTTCATGTCATTTATTGTATCCTTCGACTCTCACTTGTTCTTTTTTTATTTTATATTTCTTTGTTGAAGTTCTTACTGAATTCATCCACTTTTCTCTCATGTCTGGTGAGCATCTTTATGACCATTATTTTGAACTCTTTATTACGTAGTCTGGTTATCTCCATCTTTTTTTTTACTTCTGAAGTTTTGTCTTGTTTTGATTGGAACATTCTCCTCTGTCTCCTCCTTTTGTCTGACTCTGTGTTTGTTTTTGTTAGAGAGGTCAGCTATATTTCTTAGTCTTGAAAGTAGTGGCCTTATGTAGAAGGCATTGTGTGTGGTCCAGTAGTGTAGTTGCTGGTCCCCAGGACGTGGCCCTCCAGGTGTATCCCCTGTATGAGCTGCCTGTGCCTTCCCAGTGTGATGTGGCTGGGACTACTGCTGTGTGGGGCTGAATCCCCAGTGCAGCTGGCTGAGAGCCCTGCTGTGGGTGTTCTGGTGAGGGTCAGCCCTCAGTGCAGCTGACTGGAGGCATGGCTCTAACTGTTGTGAGAGTGCTGGCCTCCACTTCACCAGGGAAGGAATCACTTTGGTGGGGTACTGGTCCCGGATGGGGCTGTCCACCAGGCATGTTAGGGTAGGAGCTGTTTTGGAAAGGTTTCTGCCAGGGTGGGAGGGTTGGATACGCTGGGTGCACAGGGCAATGCTGGGCAGGGTGAACGGTGCTAGCAAGGTGGATAGAGAATGTTAGAATTGGCTCCCACTGGTGTCCAGTCAGTTAGGCTGAGCAAGGGTAAGAAAAATGGTATTCACCAGCACTTCTTTTTCAGGAAGAAGTTCTGTCCCTTTGGCACATGCCCTAAATTGAGTCAATATATCTTCACATATAACCCAGGCACTTTTCACATTGCTGCCTCTGTGCTGGGTCTTGGATCCAGTGATATAGTACGCTGGCTCTTTAAGAGTGGGGTTGTTTTCTGTAGTCCTCCAGCTCTCCCTGAGTTAAATCCCACTGATTTTCAAACCTTCTATAATTAAGCCCCACTGATTTTCCAAGGTAGATATTTGGGGGGCTTGTCTAAAAACATACTGAAAAATAAAGATGCCACCAAAATCTAGACCCAAATGAATTAGGAAATAGATTGTTCATGATTCTAAATTCAGATATGGTACCAATGTACAGAAATAGTATGACAAAGATCAGTTACATAAGAGCCATAATCGGCTCTGAAATATCACTTTTGGTAGAGAAGAGATGAAGAAATCATTAAAAGATATGTCTAAGTCAAAAGATGACAACTTCTAACACACATATCCCGCACCTGGTGAGATATGTAATGAAAAGTGTGGGATAATAATATGAAATATGGATTAAGGAAAAGTCATCATTTTAAGCCTATACCAATCAAATGACTGGTGCTCCCTTATTCTCCTTCTAACTGGATTCCAGAGTGTCTTACACATTGTTCTTGCAGGGAGTACCTAAAGTTCTCTGAAGCCTGGGGTACATGTTCCCACCGTGCTTCTCAAGTTTCAGCTCACAGATTTTTTAGTTGGGTTAGGTTTATGATCCTGAAGATTTCCCTTATCTCTTGAGCCCAGAAGGGCAATATGTTTTTGTCTGGGACCTTACAAAAGTTGTTGAAATGCTTGTGGAAAAAGCTTTCTTCTCAATGGACAGTTGAATATCTTTAGAAGTTACTAGGCTGATGTCAATAATGACAAGGGGAAGAATATATCACAAAGTTAATGGAAGTTCAACACCCATCCTGAGAAGTGAGGACAGGGAGAGCCGTGAAGGGATAGAGGAATTTCTTGGTATTGTCACTGCTGGGTCACAGGTGGAGCCTGGGAGGCAGACAAGAGGTCAGACTACAGGCCTTGCATACCCTGGGCTTCAGAGAACTTTAGGTACTTATTGTAAGAAAAATGTGTAAAAAACTCTGGAAACCAGTTAGAATGAGAATAAGGGAGCACTAGTCATTTGATTGGTATAGGCTTAAAATTATGACTTTTCCTTAATCCATATTTCATATTATTATCCCACACTTTTCATTACATATCTCACCAGGTGCGGGATATGTGTGTTAGAAGTTGATGTCTTTTGACTTAGTTATATCTTTTAATGATTTCTTCATCTTCTCTTCTCTACCAAAAGTGATATTTCAGAGCCGACTATGGCTCTTATTGTAACTGATCTTTGTCATACTATTTCTGTACATTGGTACCATATCTGAATTTAGAATCATGAACAATCTATTTCCTAATTTATTTGGATCTAGATTTTGGCGGCATCTTTATCTTTTAGTGTGTTTTTAAAATTCATTTTTATTTATTTTTTAGCATTTTTTCCACTTAGGTTGCATACTTGGATAAAAAGCTTTACTCAAATATAAGTTGTTTATTTAAGTCAGCTGATATACCTTAAATGGAAAGAAACCCACTTCACATGTAAATAAAATAGCATTTCTAAGTTTAGCTGCAGGTTTGTTATTGAATTCTGTAGGGAAGTGATTGAACTAAACCCAAATACCATCCTTTTATGACCAATTTGTGTGGAGAGTTATAAATAGTGCAGTGAACTCGGTCTGCAAGGCTACAAGCCAAAAATCTTTGAGTATAATAAAGGGACTGTTGTTCTTTGTGAATAGACAATTATTAAATGGCATTTCTGCAACTAGAAGCTGAGCGAAGCAGTTTGTCAGTGGACAGCCTAATAGAGAAATTGATTTCATGAAAGTTCTATTCAAAAATGGTTTAGGTACTTTATTCACTATGTGCATCTCTTTGCACATACAAAAACTACTTCCATGTAGACTTAGCATTGATAAGACATTTACATTAAATGTGTTCATTAGAACAAATTATGTAGTATTGAAAAATTCGGCAGTATTTTAGTGTAAAAATTGTTCTCAAACACGATGGTGTTCACAAGTTTAATACATATTTGTTGTAGAAAGTGCAACAATAAATCCATAATGCTTAAAAAAAGAAGTGACCAGAATCTTACAATCAAGAAATAACCAAGGTTAACTTCCCTCCAAAAATAAGACTGACTCAGAGCTCTTTCCTTGTTAGTGAATATTTTAAATTTTTTTAATTAACAAAGGTTTTTTAAAAACTAAAAAAAAATTAATTGTTTAATTGTTTGACTTTAAAAACTCCTCTTTCTCTCTGGGAAGGTTGTCTACATCAACCAAGCCTGCAGATTCAAGCAGGATATATGGGACTGACTGATGTTAGAGCAGAGCTACTACCCCAGTCAACCATCCCAGCCAGAGAATCAGGCCTGGGGAAAAAGGGTGAGGCTGATGGTGAAGCCAGACTGCCCTGTTTTCCATCCTGGTAATCAGTATGTGGTCTTGGGCAAGTCACTCTCGGTTTCACAGTCCTACTTCTGTTAAATGAGGGGATTGTACTGAACTAGACTAATTCTAAAGGACCCTTTAGCTTCAAGATTTTGGTAAAATGCAGAAGTACCACTTAACAAACATTTATTTCTTCTTTGATGCTGGAGAGGAGAGTGGAATGTAGTGAATGGAAAGTCATGAAGCTCTGCCAAGTCATAGTGATACTTGAAAAAATTATTGTAAATATTAGTTTTACTGGTGAGAAATTAGGAACTTCCCAAATGTCCCAAAGTAGGAGGATGTGTGAATCTTATATCCCTTTGGGATGGAATATCATGCAGCCATTAAAAATAGTGGTTTCAACTGTTAAGATAAGCAGTACATTAATGAAAGGGGTCACTCTGTAGAGAGGGTGGGTGGTAGTAGGGATGGTGGTGAAGGTGGGAGATGATGGGTGGGTCAAGTTGGAGTGAGACTTCTTAATGGACACATAATTTTATTTTGTCTTGAGTTCTGTAATTCCAGTCAATACACATTTTTAAGTTAATTAGTAAAATGTTCTTTATATAATATTAAGAAATTTAAAGAGCAGAGTGCAATGTTTTACCTATGTGTATGTATATATATAAAATGATACCAATTTTTAAAATTGCCTAAGAAAAAATTAGAAGAAAATACTTAAGATATTAACAAACTATTCTTTTTGGGAAATCAGATTGGAACTAATATTTCTGCTTTTTATTTATTTCTATATTATCCAATTTCTCAGCAATGAGTGTGTAGGTTTTATCAATAAGAAGATATTTATACATACGTTTAAAAGTATTTATAGAAGAAGAAAATGATTAACCACAGTCCCTTGCAAATCTTTGTTTCTTTCAGCTTGGTTACTCTACAGTGTTGCCCCTTTCTCTCTCCCATACTTTCTGGGATTAGAAGAGATGAGTTTTCTCTGCTTCTTCTTCCTGTCTGGCTGGGGCCTCAGTTGGTTAAAATGCTGATCATTGATCTATTTCTAGATTTGTTCCCCTAGGTCTCCTATCTCTATTTCTATAAGCGATTGATAATGCCCTTGGTAATTCTTGTGTGTTTTTTTCTTTTGCCTACTATATTCCTTTCATCATTTTGTTCCTGTGGCAGTTTTGCAGCATTTCCATTCATTTTCTTTTATCTTGTTAATGTTTGGGAAACTGTCTAAATTTTCCATTTGTTCTTATAGAGCATGATTACTTTTTAAATTTTATTCAATAAGAGCATCTTTATTTTTAGCCAGTCTTTGTGCTACATATTCAGAATACAATGATGAATAAAACTCTGCTTCTGCCCTAACGGATCTCATAGTCTTCACAAACAAACACAAATAATCAATTTGTGCCTCACTTTCTTGATCTGTAACATAATGATAGTATCCACCTCATACAGTTATAAAAATGAAATGAATTAGTACATGTAGAATGCTTAGAATGGTGCCTGACACAGAGTCATAACTCCATAAGGTTTTATTGTAACATTGCCACCAATTTTCTGCTTTCAAATGATAAGGATCTTGGGTGCCAACTGCAAGAAAAAGCACTAGAATATGAGTCAGAAGGGAGGGACACACCCTTGCTGCTTCTAGTTTTACCACTTATTGACTCTATGCTGATCTGAACCTCAGTTTTCTCATCTGCTAAATATGAATGATGGACCTACCTCACAAGGTTTCCATGAGAATTTTATTAGAAAAACACATATCCAAAGGTATAAAAATGTAAGTTATTATGGTTTGAATTCAGGAAGTTATTTGGTATAAACAAGCATCGCACTCTGTCTTTCAAGAAATATAGGAAGTGGAAAATTTTCTTTTTAATACTTTTATAGGTTTGTTTATTTTTTAATGAGATATGATTGATGTAAAACATTGTATTAGTTTCAGGTGTGCAACATAATGATTCCATATATATGTACATATTGTGATATGATCACAATAAGTCTAGTTAACATCCATCACCACTGTTAAAATTTTTTTCTTGTGATGAGAAGTTTTAAGATCCGCTGTCTTAGCGACTTTTAAATACACAATACAGTATTGTTAACTATAGTCACCATCCTATACATTACATCCCAGACTGACTTATTTTGTAACTCAAAATTTGTATCTTTTGATCTAGTTCACCCATTTTGCCTGCCTTCTATCCCCTACCTCTGGCAACCACGAATCTGTGCTCTGTATCTATGAGTTTGTTTTGATTCTTTTTTTTAAGATTCCACATTTAAGTGAGATCCTATGGCATTTGTCTTTCTCTGTCTGACTTATTTCACTTACATGCCCACGAGGTCCATTCATGTTGTCACAAACAGTAGGATTTCTTCTTTTTTATGGCTAAATAATATTCTACTGTGTATGTGTATACATTGTATTTTCTTTATTCATTCATCTGTTAATGGACACTTAGGTTGTTTCTGTGTCTTGGCTATTATAAATAATGCTGCAAAAAAGGTACAGATATCTTTTTGACTTTGTGTTTTCATTTCCTTCAGGTAAATACCCAGACATGGAATTGGTGGATCATATGGTAGTTCTATATTTAGTTTTTTGAGGAACCTTCACACTGTTTTCCATAGTGGCTGCACCAATTTACATTCCAACCAACAGGGCACAAGGGTTTCCTTTTCTCCACGTCTTTGTCAACACTTGTGATCTCTTGTCTTGATGGCAGCCCTTCCAACACATGTTAGGTGGTATCTTTTCTTGGTTTTGATTTGCATTTCCCTGATGGTTAGTGATGTTGAACACCTTTTCATGTATCTTTTGGCTATCTATCTGTCTTTGGAAAAATGTCCTTTGCAGATCCTCTTCCCATTTCTTAATTGGATTGTTGGGTTTTTTTTTTTCCTATTGAGTTGCCTGAATTCTTTATGTATTTTAGAAATTAATCCCTTACCAGATATATGATTTGTAAATATTTTCTCCCATTTTGTGTGCTGCCTTTTAATTCTGTTGGTGGTTTCCTTTGTGCAAAAGCTTTTTAGTTTGATATAGTTGCTCTTGTTTATTTTTGCATTTGGTTTCAAATCCAAAAAATCATCTCCAAGACCAACGTCAACTAGTTTACAGCCTATGTTTCCCTCTAGGGTTTCAGGTCTTACATTCAAATCTTTAATCCATTTTGAGTTGATTTTTGTATATGGAATAAGACAGTGATACAGTTTCATTTTTACATGAAGCTGTTCAGTTTTCCCAACACCCTTTTTTGAAAAGACTGCCTTTTCCCTATTGTGTATTTTTGACTCCTTTGTCATAAATTGACAATGTATACATGGGTCTATTTCTGAATCCTCTACTTTGTTCCATTGATCTGCACATCTATTTCAAGCCAATATCATACTGTTTTGATTATTATAGCTTTGTAATATAGTTTGAAACCAGGAAGCATGATGCCTCCAGCTTTGTTGTTCTTCTTCAAAATCGCTCTGGCTATTTAGGGTCTATTGTGGTTCCATGCAAACTTATCCTGGTTTAAAAATAAGATATATTTTTATTGGAATTAGATGGATGGGGTGGAGTTACTGCCAGCTTAGAAAAGGCCTGAATCAGCACTTAGGTCCAGCATGAAGGCCTGATTTGGGAAAGATGTGTGGATGAAGAAGGGAAAAGAAGGAACTACTACAAGTGGCTTCTCCAGGCTTCTATGTCATGGGAGCAACTAGAAGATGGGGTTCTGGGACCTCCATGGAAGTTGTTGGTGGAAGAAGAAAGTTTGAGGGGAAAGTTGGCTTTGGGAATATGTGTCATCTCCAGTGGGTATTGATATTCATACCATGAACTCCCAACTCTACCAGGAGCTTGTCGTGAGTGACTGTGAACTAAATGATTTCTAGGGTGATGAGAGGTTCCAGAGAGTCTTCTTCCAATATAAAGTCAGTATGGAAAATCCTGGGATTTAAATCCAGTCTGAGGCTAAGAAGGAACGTGTGTTGCAGCCTGATATTCCCTAAAATGTATTTATGGAAATACAGGTCTTAAGAGGTTGCTTCTCAACAAAAGAAGGCTTTTAGAGAGACTAGATTAAGATGCAGATTGAGCACACATCATTCTCCCCTCAAGTTCACCCGATGAAATCACAGGACACACACACACACACACACACACACACGCACGCACGCACGCACGCGCACACACACACACACACACACACACACACACACACGCACGCACACACACACACAGTGCCAGAAACCAAAAGATACCATCAGCAGATCCACAATTTGGAAGAATTACCAGATATGTAAACCTGATGGAAATTATTTTAATTAGGTGGTAGAGTGAGTAAAAAACACTTATCTGTTCTTTTAAAATGCCACTGTTAAAATGATGGTGAAGAAGATTAAAAAATGTGATAAACCCACAATTCAGGGGACATCAACAAAGCAAATATTTACTAATAAATCTTAAATGAAGGAAATAAAACACTAAAATAAGTACAGAAGACTGATCTGCCCAGCCGATCCCATGGAACTTCCAGATTCAAAAGTCAGAAGTGACAGGTGGGATGGAAACCAACAGGACTGACCGAAGATTCAGATACAGATTATATGGACCCCGTGCCCACCCCTCCTCCCTCATCAACTGCAAAGGCAACTAGGCATTCTCTCCTTGATCAAAAATTTGACTGGAGAGGTTTTTTTCCTTAAGAGATAAAACACATTGACAGGAATGAACTAGGGTGTCCCTGAGGAAAGTCCTCATTCTGGTCCCAGAGTTCCCCAGGCTCTCATCCCCTTACTCTAAAGTGAAGCCAAGATGAATAAGCGGTTTCACTTCTCTCCACTCCCTAGGTGAAAGGATCCTGAAACAGGGCAGACACCCACATCAGAGAAGAGAAGGTGGAGCCCAGATATTCTAACAAGTGTACAGAGCCTCAACCAAGCAATTGTCCTTCTGTACCAGAGCCATCATTCCTTAAAAGACAGAAAAGTGAGATAGCCAGCCATTAACATATAGCTTCAGGGAAGCAAAATACTGTCAAATACAGTGAAAAGAAAATAAAGAAGTCATACATACTAGGTGAGAACACATGGACTATTTGGGCAGAACTTCCAAGCATTAGCAAGGTGCAAGAAAATGTGTAGAAATTTTGCAAGATGTATACAGACATGTATTTATATGCATATATACATACATATATGTATGTAATGAAAAGGAATGTAGTAGGCAAAGGACAAAAACCTGACTTAGAAGAAAAAAGTGACTCAGAATATTGCCGCCTACTGCTTACCAAGAGACTGCAGACTAAGGGGAACAAAGCTAGAAACAGATCAATGTGTAATGGGAATTCAGTCTGTGGTAAAGTCAGTGGGGTTTGGATTAGTAAGTGATATGTGGTAAATAGTTATTCATGTAGAAAAAAATAGTCAGATCCCTAAATTCATACAATGTGCAACAAATCATATGGCTTAAAGGGCTAAACATAAAATATGGTATGAAATCAAAACAAAAAAAATATTTTTATAATCTTGAGTTACTTACAGTCTTCTGATGAAATCAGAAAACCCAAAACATCCATGAGGGACAAAGATTGATGGATTTGGATATTCAAAATTTGTGAACAATGAAAGCATAATTATATTTAAAAGACTTTTTAAATAATCAATACAGCAGAAATGCTGAGATAAAGACTTGATAGTCAGCATCTGACATTCAGAATAGGATTTAGCCATAAGAAAAAAGCATATCAAGAGACAGAACCTGGAGACAGACCACAGCATTTGCACCTTAGAGCAGTCTTAGCCAGACAGGAGTAGCGGCGAAGGCTCATCCCTTCCAGTCCTGAGGGATTGTGGGAAGAGAAGTGGACAACCTGGCACAGTGGACAACTAGACAAATGCCCTAAGAGGAGGTCATGCCAGGTCAATTCAGGGGAACACCAAGGGCAGAAGGGCTTGCTTTGCCCTCCACATGGGTGTCGGTGGAGACTTTTGTGCAGAGGTCCTGTGCTAACTTGGTGGTGCCCAATAAGGTTAGGAGAGTGGGGGTAGTCATTAGTAAGTAGAGGATTGTGTGTTTTTGAGTTCCTGTGGTTCTTCCAGTTGGCATACTGAGTTGAAAGCCGTGGAGCCCAGTATAAGGAGGGTGAGTGAGCCCTGCCCCAAGCCCTGAGTGTTGGTCATCTAGGCCAGGGACAAGGATAAATATGTGGCCAATGCTCTGTGGGGTCTGCAACTCAGCAAGATGGAAGGAAGCCAAGGCAGTGGTGGGGCACCGCTGTAGTTCTTATCAAGCTGAGATGAAATCAACTGCGGTGTCACCAGCTGCAGATGCCAGAGGCAGATGCTGACAGAGCACATGGGCCCGGATACAGCCAGCTGTAACCCAGTGAACAGTACACCAGCCTGCTGCAGATGCGCTCACTGCACATTCCTTAGGGCCCTTTCACTGTGTCCTCAGAGCTCTCAGTAGCCCATCTCCTCTCATATACCAAATCCCATCTTGGGAGAAGTAGGTGTGAAGATGGAGAGAGTGGTGATGGGGTCAGATGAGACTGACTAAACAATTTTCTCCTAAAAGTGAGTGTTACCTAAAACATAGTAAATCGTTAAACCAGACCGAGGGGTGTGTTTGTTTGACATTTAGTAAGTTGTCTCTTCTCTTTAGCAAGTGGAGCTCATGAAGATGGCGGACGACAGACAAAGTGAAAAAAACTGCATCGTCTGTGTGCATCAAAGGCTGTGATTGCTTTCCATTGGCAATAGACTAGGAAGAAGGCTTTTAAAAAATATATAGCAAAGAATTAGTGTTCTTAATAAGAAAAAGACATTAACAGAAAAACTGGCAAAGGATTAGAAAAGGCAATTCACAGAAGAAAATAAAATGGCCCATACCTACATGAAAAGATGCTTAATATCTCTTAAGCAACTATAAAGGAAAATGATGCGATTTTTTTTTTTTTTTTTTTTTTTTTGCTCAGTGTCTTGGTAAAAAAGAAAAGGCTGGTAATCCTCTGGCATGTTTTTTAACACAAGTGTTTGCTAAGGTGTTTGGTACTCCAGTTGAGCAGATGCTTCCTGATTAAAAATCGGTGTGAGTTCTAGTTGAAGGTCTTCAGTGAAATCTAACATAAAAGTACTCCAGAAGAAACCTCAGGGGGCCCAGAATCTAGTGGCAGCTCTGAAACAGATTTCTGCAGTGACCTTGGGTTTAGACTTTCAGTCCCTTATTCTTATTCTCTAAAACTTGAGGAAGAGACCTACTTTTTCCATGTATCACTGAAATGTGATAAAGATTAATGGCCTCACAGAAAAGGTTTCCAGCATCTTGACAGATTGGGCACATTATTCAATGTTTAAATCTATATCTCTAGTAAAAATCATTCTAAGTTATTTAATTTGGGAAAATCGCTCGCTTAAAACCATACAATTTTAGAACTGGGTGTTTAAAACTGATTTAACTCAGTGTTTTTCAAAATGTCCCTCAGACTGATAATGTTAACTCCGACTTAGGGAACTGGTTGAATCTTAGAGCATACAGGTTTAGAAGCCACAGACAGTAGTAACTAAATGCACACGGTTATTATACTTTTCTCATGTGTGAACAAATCCTTTCTCTCACCTTAAGGCTGCACTCATGTTATTGAATTTGGGTAAACTGGCATTGAAACATTATAAAATGCTTTGTTGCATCGATTTTTAAGCTTTTACCATGTGACATGTTATTTTTCGGAAGTAAGCGAGAATCAAGATTTCTCAGGGTTCATGCTGCCTTCTCAAGCAGCATTTGAGGGAGGATATACGTTGGTAATAGATGAAAAATAATCCAGATTGCAAGTCTTTTTTTTTTCTTTTTAAAATTTAAACCAGGTACAACCTTGGTCCAAATTATGTCAGATAAACTAAATTACACTAACCAATATGGGTGTATCCCTGTAAGCATAATAATGTTAAAATAAACTAGATTAAAAAAGCAAAAATGTCTCAGCTCACATAGACTCCATCCTGGGGGGGGAGTTGTGCCCTACTCTTCTCAACAATAATACTAAACATAAAAGTACTTTCTATGTAAGACACGGAGAATGACTGGTGGTTACCATGGGCGGGGAGGGGTTGGGATGGGTGGGTGGGAAGGGTGAGGGGGATACAGCGACACAAAAATTCTCAATCATAATATAAATTGGTCATGGGGATGGTAGTACAGTATGGTGAATATAACCAGTGATTCTGTAATATCTTCCTATGTTGATAGATAGTAACTGCACTAGCTGGGGCAAGGATTTAATAATACAAGTAACTGTTGAACCCCTCTGCTATATACTTGAAACCAATGTAAGATTGTATATCAGCAAACTTCAATTAAAAAAAAACCCCAACAGTCTTTTGTGTAATAAGGGCTACTCTAAGTCAGGTGTTACCCTTTATTCAGCTTATTTCACCCTCAAGATTCAACTTCCACTTTATAGATGAGAGAGTAGAGACCTGGGAGAGGTTCTGTGATTTACCCAAGGTCTCCCGTATGCTAGGGCCTACAAATTGAAGAACCACACCCAACTTTGCCACTTCCTTCTTGAAACAGAGCAGCTACATTTTTATCTATTTTATGTATTGAGGTTTTTTTCTGATATTGTGGACTGCCTTCCCACATAGCCTTTAGTTAACTAATTGAAATGCAGCTGGAACAGTGTTACTTCTCTGCTTGAGATCTTTCAAGAACTCATCAATTACAGCAGCCGTTCTCAAAGTGTAGTCTCCGAACCAGTATTATCAGCATTGCCTGGGAGCTGATAGAAATGCAGATTCTCAGGCCTCAACTCAGATCTACTGAATCAGAAACTGAGGGTGAGGTTTAGAAATCTGGGTGTAAATAAACCCTGTGGATGATTCTAATGCTGAACACTTAAGCTTGATCTTAGATGACATTTGACAAGGTTTATCTCTCCAGCCTTATCTTGCTTACTGTTCCCATTAAACTGCATTTTTGTATCTACTAAATATACCACAGCTGCTTCTTGTCCAAGGACAGTGTTATCTGGTGGTTAATTCCAAGGATTCTGGAGCCAGACTGCCTGGCCTTGAATGTCACCTATGTTGTTTACTAGTAATGTAACCTCAGCCAAGTTTCCTAACCTGCGTCTTAAGTTTCCCCTTACGTAAAATGGCGATGAAGGTAATAATAACATCTACTTCATTTGTTATTGTGAGGAGTAAATGAATCACTATACGTAGACCACTTAGAATAGTGTCCAGCACACAGTAGGTACTCTAGAAATACATTATTGCATTTGCTTATTGTATTAGCTTCCTGTGGTTTTCATAACAAATCCCCACAAACTTGGAAACTTATAAACACATGGTTTGTCTCTCAATTCTGGAGGCCAGAAGTTCAACATCCGTTTCACTAGGCTGAAATCAAGGTGTCAACATGGCACCCTCCCTCCAGAGGCTCTAGGGGAGAATCCATCCCTTGTCTCTTTCATCTTCTGGTAGCAGCCTGAATTCCTTGGCTTATGGTCATATCGTGGCCTGCATTTTCACATCGCCTCCTTCTCTTCCATGTATGTAATCTCCCTCTGCCTCTCTCATAAGGACACCTGTGACTGGATTTAGATCCATTTAGATAATCAAGGATAATCTCCGCATGGCAAAATTCTTAAATTGGCCACATCCACAAAGATCTCTTTTTCTTATAACATATGCAGGTTCCAGGGATTAAGACTTGACATGTTTGGGTGGCCTTTATTCAGCCTAATACATCTGTGTTGTCCTGTCTCCCTATAGTACCCTTTTCTCTGTTTCCTCCTTGTTAAGACTCTATGCAGTTTGCTCCTTCAGGAGGCCATCCCTCACTTTAGTTCAGCCAGATTTAGTTCAGCTCCTCCGTACTCCCAAAATGTCCTGAACATACCTCTTTGACGATCTTTTAAAAAAATAGGCTTTATTTTCTAGAGCAATTTTAGGTTTACAGAACAATTGTGTAGCAAGTATAAAGAGTTTCCAGAAGATTTTGCAGGATTAAAGATGACAGCGTGAGAGGTGAGACACAGGCTTCCTCCTAAAACCACATATAATATGAAAATATAATTAATACAACTAATCCTGAAAGAGCGGCAGGAAAGAGGACTGCGTCAGACTGTATACACCTGGAGAAAAGAACAGACCTCACAGAACAGGGTAATGTACCAAAGCTGTGGCCTGGCGGGACCCAAGGCCTTCCCCCACCCCAGCTAGCTGGTGGGAGGAAGAGAAACTGATCAGGGAGGGTGGAGGCCTGGGACTGCTGAATACCTAACTCCAGAGATCTGCTCTGGGAGCACAAACCTACATTTATTTCATGGTGCTTGCATGATACTTTCATGATTACAGGGTTGGAAAGCTAAGACAGGCAGAATTCCTGGAGAGACTGAGATTCCAGCCACTTGTGGAAAGCAGGGATCCATATCCAGTTGCTCTGGGACAAAACAAAGGCAGGCAGTCTGAGAGACTTTCTAACAAGGAAGCCCTTAGCAAGAGGGCTGCTAAAGGGGCAAGGATTGCACAGAGCTTACTGCTCAGGAGAGAGAACAGGTAGACAAAATTGTCCATGTGCACTCTGCCCAGCAGGTTGGGAGCTTTGCATATAGACTCTCATATTTAAGGAGGAAAATTAAATCTTCCTCCTTAGACGATCTTCAGGTGCTCCAGCTCCCTGGGTAGCTACACAGCTCCAAGGAACCCCTCCATGAAATGCAGCCTACTGCGCCTTTCTCCCGGCCAGCCCAACCTGGCTCACAAACCGGCAAACCCTACCTTGGCATTAGGCCAGCCAGAGGGAAGATCTGGCTACAGCAACTACAAACGCAAAGCATAGAGGCCTATACCTGTGTGCTCGGCCCACGGGTTCAGGCAGCGGAGACAGGCATAGCAGCCAGGAAGCAGGAGACAGCTCTTTCCTCCTCCCAGGCACCAGTACTACTTCCCTGTGACCCCCGATATTGCTCAGGGAGTAGAGCTTCTGGGCACTAGAGGGCGCCATATACAAATATGAAACTCCGAAGGAACCTGGTTTAGAGTAAAATTATTAATACAACTCCTGAGAAAGATTTAAATGACATTGACTTCATGACTCTTCCGGAAAGAGAGTTCAAAATAAAAATCATTAACATGTTCATGGAGGTATGGAAAGATATTCAAGAACTCAGGAATGAATTGCAGTTGGAGATCCAATCATTGAAGAGCACAGTGGATGGTATTAAAAGCAGATTGGATACCGTGGAGGAGACGATAAATGAAATAGAAACTAGAGAAGAGGAATACAAAGAAGTTGAGGTACAGGGAGAAAAAGGATCTCTAAGAATGAAAGAATATTGAAAGAACTGTGTGACCAATCCAAATGCAACAATATTCGCATTATAGGGGTACCAGAAGAAGAAGAGAGAAAAAGGGATAGAAAGTGTCTTTGAGGAGGTAATTGCTGAAAACTTCCCCAATCTGGGGAAGGAGATAGTCTCTCATGCCATGGAGATGCATAGATCTCTCAACACAAGGGACCCGAGGAAGACAACACCAAGACATATAGTATTCAAATGGCAAAGATGAAGGATAAGAACAGACTATTAAAAGCAGTCAGGGAGAGAAAAAAGATCACATAAGAAGGAAGGCCCATCAGTCTATCATCAGACTTCTCAGCAGAAACCTTACAGGTCAGAAGGGAGTGGCATGAGGTATTTAATGCAATGAAGCAGAAGGGCCTTGAACCAAGAATACTTTATCTGGCAAGATTATCATTTAAATTTGAAAGAGGGATTAAATAATTTCCAGATAAGCAAAAGCCAAGAGAATTTACCTCCCACAAACCATCTCTACAGTGTATTTTGGAGGGACTGCTATAGATGAAAGTGTTCCTATGGTTTAATAGCTGTCACCAGAGGTAATAAAACCACAGTAAAGAAAGTAGAACAGTTAATTACTAAGCAAATGCAAAATTAAATTAACTATCCCCAAAGTCAATCAAGGGATAGACAAAGAGTACAGAATATAATACCTAATATATAAAGAATGGAGGAGGAAGGGAAAAAAAAAGAACCTTTAGATTGTTTGTAATAGCATATAAAGTGAGTTAACTTAGAGTCTTAGATACTAAGAAGTTAACTTGAACCTTTGGTAACCACGAATCTAAAGCCTTCAACTGCAATAAGTACATACGTATTGATAATCACACTAAATGTAAATGGACTGAATGCACCAATCAAAAGACATAGAGTCACTGAATGGATAAAAAAACAAGACCCAAAAGACATCCTACAGAGAATATATTCATAAATGACATATCCGATAGGGGTTGACATCCAAATTATATGAAGAGCTCACACACCTCAACAAACAAAAAGCAAATAGTCCAATTAAAAAAGGGGCAGAGGAGATGAACAGACACTTCTCCAAAAACAAATTCAGATGGCCAACAGACACATGAAAAGATGCTCCACATCACTAGTTATCAGAGAAATGCAAATTAAAACCACAATGAGGTATCACCTCACACCAGTTAGGATGGCCAACATCCAAAAGACAAACAGCAACAAATGTTGGCGAGGATGTGGAGCAAGGGAACCCTCCTACACTGCTGGTGGAAATGTAAATTAGTACAACCATTGTGGAAAGCAGTATGGAGGTTCCTCAAAAAACTCAAAATAGAAATACCATTTGACCCAGGAAGTCCACTCCTAGGAATTTACCCTTAGAATGCAGGTGCCCAGTTTGAAAAAGACACATGCACCCCTATGTTTATTGCAGCACTATTTACAATAGCCAAGAAATGGAAGCAACCTAAGTGTCCATCACTAGATGAATGGATAAAGAAGATGTGGTATATATACACAATGGAATATTATTCACCCATAAGAAGAAAACAAATCCTACCATTTGCAACAACATGGATGGAGCTAGAGGGTATTATGCTCAGTGAAATAAGCCAGGTGGAGAAATACAAGTATCAAATGATTTCCCTCATCTGTGGAGTATAGGAACAAAGAAAAAACTGAAGGACGAAAACAGCAGGAGACTCACAGAACCCAAGAATGGACTAAGAGTTACCAAAGGGAAAGGGACTGGGAAAGATGGGTGGGAAGGGAGGGATAAGGGGGAAAAGGGCTATTACAATTAGCACACATAATGTAGTGGGGGTGGCGGTGGGGTGGAGGGATATGGGGAAGGTAGTATAACACAGGGAAGACAAGTAGTGACTCTATAATGTCTTACTATGCTGATGGACAGTGACTGCAATGGGGTATGTGGTGGGGACTTGATAATAGGGGGAGTCTCGTAACCATAATGTTGCTCATGTAATTCTATATTAATAATAGCAAAATAATAATAAAAAAAACCCATCTATATGCTGCCTACAAGAGACTCACTTTAAACCCAAAGACATACACAGACTAAAAGTGAAAGGATAGAAAAAGATATTTCATGCAACTAATAGGGAGAAAAAAGCAGGAGCTGCAGTACTTGTATCAGAAAAAATAGACTTCAAAACAAAGAAAGGCAGAAGAGACAAAGAAGGACATTACATAATGATAAAAGGGTAAATCTAACAAGAAGATATAACCATTATAAATATCTATGTGCCCAACACAGGAGCACCTACATATGTGAAACAAATACTAACAGAATTAAAAGGAGCAATAGAATGCCATGCATTCATTCTAGGAGACTTCAACATTCCACTTACTCTGAAGGACAGACCAAGCAGACAGAAAATAAGTAAGAAGACAGAAGCACTGAACAACACAATACAACAGATAGACCTAACAGACATCTACAGAACTCTACACCCCAAAACAGCAGAATACACATTCTTCTCAAGTGCACATGGAACATTTTCAAGAATAGATCATATACTAGGCCACAAAAAGAGCCTCAGTAAATTCAAAAAGATGGAAATTGTACCTAACAGTTTCTCAGACCACAAAGGTATGAAACTAGAAATAAATTACACAAAGAAAATGAAAAATCCCACAAACACATGGAGGCTTCACAACATGCTCCTAAATAACCAATAGATTAACAACCAAATAAAAACAGAGATCAAGCCATATATGGAGACAAATGACAACAATAATTCACTGAAAAATCTGTGGAATGCAGCGAAGGCCATGCTAAGAGGAAAGTATACTGCAATACAGGCCTACCTCAAGAACAATCCCATATGGGCAGTATAAACTCACAATTAACAAAACTAGAAAAAGAAGAACAAATGAGGCCCAAAGTCAGTAGAAGGAGGGACATAATAAAGATTAGAGCAGAAATAAATAAAATCAAGAAGAATAAAACAATAGAATCAGTGAAAGCAAGAGCTTGTTCTTTGATAAAATAAACAAAATAGATAAACCTCTAGCCAGACTTATCAAGAAAAAAAGAGAGTCTACTCACTTAAACAGAATCAGAAATGAGAAAGTAAATATCACTATGGATACCACAGAAATACAAAGAATTATGAGAGAATACTATGAAAAATTATATGCTAACAAACTTGATAACCTAGAAGAAATGGACAACTTTCTAGAAAAATACAACTTTCCAAGGCTGACCCAGAAAGAAACAGAAAATCTGAACAGACCAATTACTAGCAATGAAATTGAACTGGTAATCAAAAACCTACCTAAGAACAAAATGCCTGAACCAGATGGCTTCGCCGCTGAATTTTATCAAAAATTTAGTGAAGACCTAATACCCATCTCCTTAAAGTTTTCCAAAGACTAGAAGAGAGAATACTTCCAAACGCATTCGATGAGGCCAGCATCACTCTAATACCAAAACCAGGCAAAGACCACAAAAAAAGAAAACTACAGACCAATATCCCTGATGAACATAGATGCAAAAATATTCAACAAAATATTAGCAAACTGAATTAAGAAATATATCAAAAGGATCATCCATCATTATCAAGTAGGATTTATTCCAGGGATGCAAGGATGGTACGACATTCGAAAATCCATCAACATCATCCACCACATCAACAAAAAGAGGGACAAAAACTACATGATCATCTCCATAGATGCTGAAAAGGCATTTGACAAAATTCAACATCCATTCATGATAAAAACTCTCAACAAAAGAGTATAGAGGGCAAGTACCTCAACATAATAAAGGCCATATATGACAAACCCACAGCCAACATTATACTTAACAGCAAGAAGCTGAAAGCTTTTCCTTTAAGATCGGGAACAAGACAAAGGTGTCCACTCTCCCGACTTCTATCCAACATAGTACTGGAGGTCTTAGCCACGGCAATCAGACAACACAAAGAAATAAAAAGCATCCAGGTTGGCAAGGACGAAGTTAAACTGTCCCTGTTTGCAGATGACATGATATTGTACATAAAAAACCCTAAAGAATCCACTCCAAAACTACTAAATCTAATATCTGTATTCAGCAAAGTTGCGGGATGTAAAATTAATATGCAGAAATCTGTGGCATTTATACACTGACAATGAACTAGCAGAGAGAAAAATCAGGAAAACAATTCCATTCACAGTTGCATCAAAAAGAATACCATACCAAGGAATAAACCTAACCAAGGAAGTGAAAGACCTATACTCTGAAAACTACAAGACACTCATGTGAGAAATTAAAGAAGATACCAGTAAATGGAAACACATCCTGTGCTCATGGATAGGAAGAATTAATATTGTCAAAATGGCCATCCTGCCTAAAGCAATCTACAGATTAAATGCAATTTCTATCAAAATACCAACAGAATTCTTCAATGAACTAGAGAAAATCGTTGTAAAGTTCATATGGAACCACAAAAGACCCCAAATAGCCAAAGCAATCCTGAGAAGGAAGAATAAAGCTGTGGGGATTATGCTCCCCAACTTCAAGCTCTACCACAAAGCCACAGTAATTAAGACAATTTGGTACTGGCACAAGAACAGACTCATAGACCAGTGGAACAGACTAGAGAGCCCAGATATAAACCCAAGCATATATGGTCAATTAATGTATGATAAAGGAGCCATGGACATACAATGGGGAAATGACAGCCTCTTCAACAGCTGGTGTTGGCAAAACTGGACAGGTACATGCAAGAGAATGAAGCTGGATTATTGTTTAACCCCATACACAAAAGTAAACTTGAAATGGATCAAAGAAATGTAAGTCATGAAACCATAACACTCTTAGAAGACAACATAGGCAAAAATCTCCTGAATATAAGCATGAGCAACTTCTTCCTGAACGCATCTTCTCAAGCAAGGGAAACAAAAGCAAAAATGAACTCATGGGACTACATCAAACTAAAAAGTTTCTGTACGGCAAAGGACACCATTAACAGAACAAAAAGGCATCCTACAGTATGGGAGAATATATTTGTAAATGACATATCCAATAAGGGGTTGACATCCAACATATGTAAAGAACTTACATGCCTCAACACCCAAAAAGCAAATAACCTGATTAAAAAATGGGCAGAGGATATGAAGAGACGGTTCTCTGAAGAAGAAATTCAGATGGCCAACAGACATGTGAAAAGATGCTCCACATCCCTAATCATCAGGGTAATGCAAATTAAAACCACAATGAGATATCACCTCACACCAGTAAGGATGGCCAGCATCCAAAACACTAAGAACAACAAATGCTGGTGAAGATGCGGAGAAAGAGGAACCCTCCTACACTGCTGGTGTGAATGTAAGCTAGTTCAACCATTGTGGAAAGCAGTATGGAGGTTCCTCAGAAAACTAAAAATAGAAATACCATTTGAGACTGGAATTCCAATCCTTGGAATTTACCCAAAGAATACAACTTCTCAGATTCAAAAAAACATATGCACCCCTTTGTTTACTACAGCACTTTTTACATTAGCTAAGATATGTATCCATCAGTAGATGAATGGATAAAGAAGATGTGGTACATATACACAATGGAATACTATTCAGCCATAAGAAAGTAACAAATCCTACCATTTGGAACAACATGGATGGAGATGGAGGATATTATGCTCAGTGAAATAACCCAGGCAGAGAAAGACAAGTGCCAAATGATTTCCCTTATTTGTTGAGTATAACAACAAAGCAAAACTGAAGAAACAAAATAGCAGCAGACTCAGAGACTCCAAGAAGGTACTAGTGGTTACCAAAGGGGAGGGTTGTCGGAGGGCAGGTGGGGAGGGTGGGAGAAGGGGATTGAGGGGTATTATGTTTAGTACACATGGTGTGGGGGATCAAGGGGAAAACAGTGTAGCACAGAGAAGGCAAATAGTGAATCTGTGGGATCTTAGTACACTGATGGACAGTGACTGCATTGGGGTATGAGTGGGAACTTGATAATATGGGTAAATGTAGTCACCACATTGCTTTTTCATGTGAAATCTTCATAAGAGTGTTTATCAATAATACCTTAATAAAAAAATAAAATAAATAAAATAAAATAAAATAAATTTCCACCTACTCATTGTTTCTATGTACCTTAAAAACTCTGGGAATGAAAACAAAAAACACATATGCCAATCTTAAAAATAAATAAATAAATAAAGAGTTTCCATGTGCACTGTCTCCTGCCCTATCTTTAATGTTTCCCCTATGAGTAATATCTTGGTGTGGTACATTTGTTATAATTGATTAACCAATATCAATTCATTATTATTAATAAAAGCCCATTAGCATTCACTTTTTCTGTAGTAAAGTTCTTTGAGTTTTGATAAATGCATGATGTCCTGTATACATTCTTACTTCATCATATGGAAGTTACACTGTCCTAAATATGTCCTGTTCATCCCTTTTTCCATCCCCCTGAATTCTTGGCAACCTCTAATCTTCTTACTGTCTGCATAGTTTGGCCTTTTCCAGAATGTTAAATAGCTGGAATCATACAGTATGTAGCCTTTTCAGATTGGCTTCTTTGAGTTTGTAATATTCATTTGAAGCTTCTCCATGTGGCTTGTAAGTTCATTTCTTTTTGTTGCTGTATCATATTCCATTTTTTGGATGTACCACAGTTTATTTATTCATTCACCTATTGAAAGACAACTTGGTGGCTTCCAAGTGTTGGCAATTTTGAATGAAGTCGTTAAAAACACGCATGTTCAGGTTTTTGTATGGACACAATTTTTCAGCTCCTTTGGGTAAATACCAAGGAGCTTGACTGCTGAATCATATCATAAGAGTATGTTTAATTTTGTAAGAAACTGCCAAACTATCTTCCAAAGTGGCTGTACCTTTCTGCATTCTCACTTGCAGTGAGTGACAGTTCTTGTTGTTCCACATTCTTGTCAGCATTTGGTATGGCCAGTCATTCTGACAGGTGTGTAGTGTTATCTCATTCGTTAATTCCCCGATGACATGTGATGTAGAGCGTCCTTCACATGCTTATTTGCTATCTGTATATTGTCTTGGTTGAAGCATCTGTTCAAATCTTTTGCCCATTTTTAAATTGGGATGTTTGTCTTCTTATTGTTGAGTTTAATAGTTCTTTGTATATTCTATATACAAGTCTTTCATGTGCTATGTGTTTTGCAACATATCTGATAAAGTCTTCCAGTCTGTGGTCTCTGTCTTTTCATCCTGTTAACGGTGTCTTTTGCAAAGCAGTTGTTGTTCATGTCAATGAAGTCCAGTTCATCGATTTTTTTTCACCCATGGCTTGTGCTTTTGGTACTGTACCTAAAAACATTGCTAAACCTAAGGTCACTTAGCTATATCTAGATTAAATATGTAAATATTTATCTAGTTATAAATAGATGTAGCTAGTCTTATCACCTATCTTCTAGAAGTTTCATAGCTTTGCATTTCACATTTAGGTCTATGATCCCTCCCAGTGATGTCACTATCTTTTCATTGTTGCTGTCTCCTGCTTCACTGTGTCTCTCTGTGACTTTTCCTTGAGATTATGGGTATTTTACTTGTTCTAGTATTCTTAGTACTAAATAGGCCACAAAAAGTAAATGAGGGAGTGACCTTTATCTCGCTCAGCAACTCAGCTATTCTTAAAAGAAACATGACTGGTTGAGGTGTACGAGCCTGAAGAAAAGATGCAGAATTTTTTGGTTTGAACTGCTGCTTGAAGGCCCTCATAAACATGAAGCAGCTGTTTCCTCAGACCTCCAAGGACTTGCATGGCGGTGCAGGAAGGTCTCTGAGCATCAACAATGCTGTCTTGTTAAAAGACTAAGAATAGACGAGGCTTTTATTTTCATTGGAACTGGGTTTGCCTCCAGTGGCGTTGTACAAAAGAATGTCCTGTGGCAAGGGGTCAAGACAGGGTTGGACAGGCAAAAGTTTACGGGTTATGTGGCCATTCTCCCATCAGTTCGGTGTGACTCACAGTTCCCTGCGTTAAATATTATTTTTCCATTTATATGCCTATGGATTTAGAAATAAAAGCAAGCCCTCTTAATCAGGGGAAGAATATGGAATACTCTTTTCTATTGTAAAACAGAGAAATACCTATATTAACTCCAATTTCCTATTTCATGGAAAGATATAGGCAAAGAAAGATAAGATGTTCAGATTTTATTGGTACAATGATCAAACAATATAGTTTTTCTGAGACAATCTCAATTGCAAATAAATGTGATTGAACTTACACCTTTAAAAAATTTTATCTAAGGAAATTCACAAATTGGAAAAATCCCTTGTTGGTCTGTCTTGGAAGGTGTCCCTGGGATATTCCCCTTCTGGAGCCTGAGGCCCACCAAGCAAACACCACTTGGTTACAGATTCTCCTCTGAAGTATTAGAGCCTCAGCCTTAAATTTAAGTTGGCCACTGCAATTTAATGATAACACAGTAGTTTTTGTCTCCTATCAGTGTGCTGTTTGTAATGAAAATGTGTATTTGTTCTTTCAGGTATATGTTTTTAAAGGATTGGTAGGTTATTTGTGTTTGGTGGGCTATCTGACCATCTACTAAAAGCCAAAACCGCTTCAGCAGACCCTTAATAGGGGATGTCTAAGGGTCACGGCTGCCCGGGGCAGTGCCTTGGGACCACAGGAATGTCAAGCAGGTTCACTCTGACCCCCAGGCCTCCAACTTCTTAATAATAAAGAGGAAAACAGCTGTCAGGCCTTCACGGCCCTCAGAGCACAGACATCAGTTTCCTTGATAAGTAATTCTGTTTCTTAATTTGGTATCTGTCTTAATAGCATTGAAACTTCGAGCTTTGTTCAAACCTCTTTGGTGGAGAGATGACTATTAGCTCTCATAATAGCCATTAGGAGTGCCTACAAGAGGGACATACATTACACATTTTTGCTTCCCCCATCTTTTCTTGAAGCCCAAAAGGAAGCTAAAGGAAAAATTATGAATTGTTAATCAGCTTTCTGGTAAGTTCTAATAAGTCTTTATAGTCCAAGCCAAGACATCTTGCCAGGTGAGGCCGGCAGCAGCACGCATGTGTTTCATTGACTTAAGCAACCCATTAGCTGGGTTTTTCTTTGTATATACAGGCAGCTGGGAGGGTGAGTCTCAAAGAACATGTTTACAATTTCTTGCAGCTCAGATTAGGTTGTGATTTTAATAATCTTTGGATACAGAAAGAAATGGGATTGTGAGCATAGAGTTCAACAGATGTTCAAGGAAACAGTTACAAATATTTTTAATCATCCACCATGTGCTACATACAAAAAAGAACATTATTTCTATCAATAGAAGATCTTAGGATGTAGGATAAAATGCCGGTAGACACAGAATTCTCATTTTCATAGATTTCTTAGTTATAAAGCTTTACACACACACATCTGCACACACCCCTTCCCATGCACAGTTTGTAGTTCATTTGGGAAAGCCAGGCGTCCCCCCTGAAGGGGATGGCAGCTTCAGATTCTGTGATGTGGGTAGGGTGTTTCCACGAGCTTACCATCCTCAAGGCTTTCTTGTAAAGACCTCCCTGCTTACCACATATCTCCCTAAGCAGTCAGTGTTCAATGATGTTGGGACGTATTTGATCTTGGGTTAAGGTCTTGAGACTGCTTGAAGCCTAACCCTAGAGTCCAGGTTATCATACATGAAACCACATAGCCAGAAGCTAACCATGGAGACTGCAGCATTAGCAATCACTGCCACATCCCTCCCACACACTGGGCCAAGCCCAGAATGCTTGGGGCCCAGGTTCACCCTGGACTGGATAGAAGAATGACTTAGTGAAGGAGGAGCAGAGTCTGAGATGAGGCGGAGTTAACAGAAATGGCACCCCATTGCATGGCTTTTGGTTTCAAAGATCTGAGTTGGCGAAAATTGCCCTGCTCTCCCTATGGGGGGGACCCCCCCTAAAGGATGGTTGGTGACACACAGGGAAGTGGTAAGGACAGAGAATATGATCAGTTTTTGTTTCTGTTCGACCTCAGTTTTTGAGAAAGATGTAGAAAATCACCTGAAAGGAAGTCTTTATGTCTCTGTGGATTTCAACTGTTACATGTAGCCATAGCTATGTCCCTTATTACCAGGCATAATCAAGAGTTAGATAGCTTCTGGGGAAATAAGAAGTCCATGATTTAATGACTGATGGTAATTTGGGCTGAAAAGCAAGGTGATTATTGTCCAAGAAGCACTAAAGTGAGAAGCCTCCCAGTATGTTGCTTGATAGATGAGAAAGATGCTGACTTTATTGCTTCCATCGTTTAATCTAGATCCTTCCAGAAAACAATTTTCTCTATTGGAAAATAACATTGAAACGTGTTGCTTTGCACATGCACATACACATAATGGAAATAAAAGTTTTAGAAGAAATACTCTTTAGGAATAATGTATTGGGGCATTTTCTCTGTTGCATTAAAAGTAAAATCTATTTGCAATACACTGAATTGCCTGACTACTGGGTCATAATTTGCAGTTTGGAATCTAATAATGGAGAGAGTGTTGGGGATAAAGATACCACCTTGGTGGTGAGGCAGGTCATTCCAAGGTTGGCTGCAACTGTGATTTGAATGGCCAGGGCAGACTCTGTTCAGTCAGGTCAGGCTGGTAGTACATGTAGACAGGTGGGTAAAGGTGTCTCAGTTTTGTCTAACCTGTGGGGAGATATATCTATTTGGAATAGTATCTTATCTACCTGCTTAAGGGGCCTGGGGAGGTCCAAGATTTACCACAGAGGTTCCAAGTTCATGCAATTACATTATTTTAAGTAAACAAACAATCTGTAAAGATGAGCTGTCCAGGGCTAGGTATGTGCTGGGGAGGAGAAGACTCAGTTCCTAGTAGGGAACTGTAGTGCACATGAGAACCCAGGCTGAAGCTCTGTAGTTTGGTGGGTTCTCAGAATCACACATCTCAGACCCCTTTGAGAATCAAATGCCCTGGTTTACAAAGTATGGTCCTTCATCACCAGCATTACCCAGCAACTTGTTAGAAACAGAACGTGTTGGGCCCCATGTGAGATCTTCTACTGAGTCAGAAACTCTGGGGGTGGGGCTCAGCCATCTATGGTTTAATAAGTCCCTCAGCTGATTTTGATGAAAGCTCATTTGGAGAATCACTGACTTCATTAAGTGAGTGGACACTTTTATCAGAAAAAATGTATATATGCACATGATATTTTTCATATCATTTCAAATCTTTGTAGCATGTGGAGGTCCTTAGGTCCTAAATTAATAGGAAGTAAGGAAAATCTAGACAGTTCAGTGAAAATACAGGTGTGTGACTAAAGAGTGCATGTGAGATCCCCGGCCACAGGAAGACAAAATTGATTCCAGGTGCCCTACTGGGTGGATAGGGACACTGGAAGTCCCTGTCTGGGTGGCTGGGGAAGAACTGGCTCACGAGTCAGTGGGAATCGGCCTGCAGGTGCCAGACCTCAGTTACTTGGACCTGTCTAAAGGGACTAGGGAAAGCAAAATGAAGCTGCAGGAACGGGGTTATCACCATAAATTCAAGCGCAGACCTAATGAACTAGGCATGAGGATTATGAACATCTTATTAAGGATATACTATGCAAATGTAGGTCCCAGAATTTCTAGAATGATTCTGATTTCATGTACATTGTATTTTTAATAAATATCAATCTTTTAAACTATAAGTAACATTGTTTCATTTTTATGTCTCATAGGAATAAATTTACAAATCAGAAAAAAAGTATCTTTTATTGGGCCATGTCTTGGTGTCTGTTCCAGAGTAAGTGATCACTCAGTCTATTTGGCCACTGGCCACCATCATGGGTTCAGAAGTAAAAGAAAAACAGGTTGGGGTGGGGGGGAAGTACAGTCATTTAGCATCTACTGTGATTTTCATGACAAACCACTTTTTTAAAAAAATCAAGATGACACTTCTCACATAAAATAAAATTAACCATTTTAAGGTGAACAATTCAGTGGCATTGGTCCATTCACAATGTTGTACAACCACTACTTTTAATTCCAAAACATTTTCCTCATTCCAAAATAAGAGCCTGTACCTGTTAAATCTGTGGTTCCACTTCCCATGGCCTCCTCCTCCCAGCCCCTGGAAACCGCCAGTCTGCGTTTTGTCTACCTATGCTAGATATTTCATTTAAGGGGAACCGGATAATATATGACATCTGTGTTTGACCTCTTCCATGTGGCATAATGTTTTCAAGGTGCACCCTTGTTGTGGCATATATCAGTTCTTCATTCCTTACGACTGAATAATGTTCCATTGTATGGATACAGTACATTTTGTTTAACCGTTCCTCCACAGAGGGGCTTTTGCATTGTTTCAACCTTTTGTCTATTGTGAACAGTGCTGCAGTGTCCAGTCATGTATATGCAAATTACCTTTTTTCTTCTTCGAACCCCCTCAAACGATGAGTATTGGAGACACTCCACCTGGCTTCATTCCCAGATCTTCTTCTGCTTAACCTCTTCAGATTCATTCTCATGCCAGATTCCAGCTTGGCGCATCCCTGAGTGCAAAGTAGGGCACTGGGTGCATGACCTGTGGGTGCACCACGGTATGCTGTGGTGTGTATGTTTAGTAGGTCTTGCCCAGTAAGTCTGGTAGTGACCCTGGAGACAGCCAAAAAATGTGGAGTGGCGATTCCTACACTGTGGTCAGTTATATGGATCCTCACTTGGAGAATTTCCATGATCGAAATGATTTGTTCAAAGCCTAGAAGACGTCAGCTCTCTGTGGTGACATGCCAGGTTCCCTGCCCTTCAATCTTCACACAGCTAAGAGTCACTTCAACCCACCACAGTTCTCTGCCTTATGTCCCACTCTGTACAAACAAACCTAGGAGCCAGTCCTGCTCTTGTTAATCCTGCAGGGCACTAAGGCTTCTCCCCTGCACAGATTCTTTGGGTGGGTCCTGCTCTGGAGACCTAATGTCAGCATATCCCATCTCCATGATCACACTTCTTATTGGCACAATACTTTATTCTCTGGGCTATAATTATCTTAAATTATTCCCATCAGCATGACCCCATTATTAGTGCAAAGTGGGAATCCTGACTTCTACTGTTCAGTGTGGTTACAGGAATTCAATAAGATACACAGAGTACCCAGCACAGTTCCTGGCATGTGGATGGCTCACATTAAATGAAAGCAATTGTATTAATAATCAGTCTCCCTGCCCTTTACCTCTTATTGAATTGCTGTGGAGCTGGCCCCTTGTCTGGTCCTGTCATTTTCCTTTCCTACCAATTGTTCTTTGCTTACCTGCTTGATTTGGGCTTCATTCCTTTTCCAACAACCGGACACGTCCCCACATGTACATTCCATTGAGCTCTCCTGAATGGGAAGCCCCATTGCCGTCTGACTTCTCGGCTTAGAATGATCTGCTTTGCAAACATGACTCTTGAAGGAACAAAGAGGTCCTCTGGTACATCCAGCTACTTATTTGAAAGGTTAAAAACTTGGAGTAAGCCAACTCTTGGGTTGAATGCCTTCTCGTTATCACTTGGAAGTAAATAGCTCTCTTATGGGGACGGTCTCACCTACCCCGTGAAACGAGCTATTTGCTCAGTCATATCTGTGACAAGTCCGCCTTTCACAAAGGCAATCTGAGGATGGATCAAAAGGGATGACATTTCACTTGGCATCTTTTATCAGGAGTAGGAAATGATTTCCGTAGTTGTGTTGAGGATGGAAATGGGCTTTATAATCCATATAAGCAGAGCTGCGTTTTGTCATTCTTGTGAATAACTGTAATCAAAGCTGACACAAAAGTAGATCAAGCTTTTATTCTTTCTCAATGACGTGAGAAGGAACGGGGATGGGATGACTTTTTAAATGGCCGCCACAAAGTCTCCCAGGCCGAAGATTTGGGGTAATAACAGATGATAATAATACAGGGTAGCAATTAAAATAATAATTTTAGAGTCCCTTCTGTTCACAAACATTGCATTTCATCCTCATATACCCAAGGGTAGCACAACCCACACCTGCTCCTGAACCAACAACAGAATGTGTGTGAACATGGGTCTGCACATAGCTAATGCTTAGTCCACACCAGTGAGTGGTGTGTGTGTGTGTGTGTGTGTGTGTGTGTGTGTATGTGCGTGCATGTGTGGAGAGAGAAAGAAGGAAGGAGAGGGAAAACAAATAGCATAAGCCCAACAGAGAATGAATTTTCATGGGTAACAGACAGTGCACTCGGCATGCTTTGAAGAGCTATTACTACGAGCCCCTTGTTAGAGTGTAAGAGAAAAAGAGTAAAGTAGGGTGGGTAGAGGGTGATGAAAGATCTGTTGCTAATTAAAACGCACCCCGTGGACTGCCTACTGCACAGTATTTCTGTCCGGTCAGCCTTTTTATTTGTAACAGATGCTTCCTCCATTGTCTTCATGAGGTCTAAAGCTGCTCGGAACAGAGCCATTCTCCAGCGGTGCGGTGCCACCGAATCTCTGCCTTTCCTCCCATCCTCAGAATCTTTCTCAAAAACCTTCCTCTTTACCCCCACTTTGAGTCAGATATGGATTCAAATCCGGACCCCAGCCAGCCATTGGGCCCCTGCGAACCTCAGCATCATCAGCTGGGACTTGGGGCCCATAGCTGGCCTCTCAAGTTACTGAGAGAGGCGTAAATAAGAAGCACAGTGCTTTGTACATAAGAGGAGGTCCATAAACATGCATTTCCTCTCTGCCTCCACCTGGTCTTCTTTCCGACCTTCTGGTGTCAGCTAGGTGACCCTTCTGCAGAGACCAGCGGGCAGACACAGGCTGTCATCGGCATGCTATTACCTCCACCCCAGCCCTTGCTGGCTCCCTAGTCACCCGGAGAAGTGAGCTGGGCACAGAGGCACACTGCCCAGGCCACGGAAGGTGCTCTCAAAGGGAAGAAAAGTGGTCCATCGCTTAAGTCCTACCTTAATGTGGCCTCAAGCTAAGTTTTAAAAGCTACTTCCCAACATTCCCACCATATGCTTTGACTCTCCCGGACAATTTTTCTGACCCAGGAACAAATCTACCCCCCACCCCCACCACCTGGATGCTTCTCTCTCCCCAACCCCATGCTTTTGCTCTTGTAGTTCCTCCGCACGGAGCTCTGTCCTCTCTTCTCCTTTGAAAGCCCACAGCTCTTCCAAAGGCACCATTCCCAAGAAGCTTGCCACTCTTCCTACTGTTATTCTCCATGCCCCGATCCCACCGTGCCCGACCCAGGAAACCAAATCCATGTGATTTCATTTCCCCCAAGCCCTTCAGTAGGATGTTTGGTGTCTCCCATGCAACATTCAGTCTGTATGTCCGTCCTACCTCCTCAGAAAGTCATCCAGGCAGGACTCTGGGCTTCGGTTATCTGTCTAGACGAGGCGGTAAGTTCTGAGGTCAGAGGCTATATCCTTCTTGTCTTTGAACATCCCTCTGTGACCCTACTGACCTTTCCCTGTAGGTGCTAAAATATTTACTGAATTGAGTTGGTCTTATTTCCCCTTATTTTAGAAGAAGCTTAAAAGAGTGAGATCCGTAAGGATGTCAGGTAAAACACAAGGTGCCTTGTTAAATTTGAATTTCAAATAAACAGTCATTTTTAGTATATCTCAGATGTGGCATGGGATAAAAACTTATACTAAAAATTTGTTTATTGTTTATGTAAAACTCAAATTTAACTGGATAGCCTGTATTTTTATTTGCTAAATCCGACAACTTCAACTGGGAAACACATTGCAAAAGGCAACAATGGGGGAATATACCACGTTCATCTGAAGTATGGTGGAGAGATTGGCACGAAATCAGTGTGGTTTTTTGACAGTCCCCCGAGAGACGGGCCATGTCGTGCACGTCTGTTACCAGCAGTCGCCTCTAGAACCATAGCATCATCACTGTTCTGGAAGACACATGCTGCTGGGCCCCAAAGAAGTCCCCGTGATGTGCATAGGAGGTTCCAAAACCTGCCACATACATGTTCCTCCCTCACACCTTCTCTGAGCCAGATCAGGTAATTTTTCTGGAGAAAAGTATTAGGTTAACACACGTGATGTAGCAAGCCACCAATGCCCTCTTTCCCCTTTCTTTGAATAATCATTTGTATACCCTATACCACTTTCCCAGCTGTGTGTACAAGTCAAACAAATGAAGCAGCTCCCGCCCGCTCAAATGTTTTCTCTTCCGTAACGTAATATCCTTTTTTAGTTTCCTCAACCATAAAAACCCCCTTTCAAATACAATTTTCTCTGCTGTTTACATTTTCGTGCATCTCAGAGAAAGAAAAAGTAAAGGTTCACTTCAGTAAATAAACCATGGTTTTAAAAATGTTCTCAGCATCTCACTTTTCAAAAAATGAGTCGATCAACACACACGGAAAAGAAAAGAGCTTAAAGCCATCGCAGTGCCCTTCTGATTGCTTTGAACTCCATCCCTTCCCGTCAAACAATACCAGTGAGGGGGCGCCCAGAGCTCTCAGCCGGCCGGCTTTCTGAAGAGCAGTCTTGCTGCCAGAGGAGGGCAGCCACCACCTTCCGCACGCTGGACGTGGGGCATTTTCTGCAGATGTTTCACGAAGCAGCCAGCAGGCAGCAGGGAAAAGCACTGGGCTTACTCTCGGTCCTTGCTAGGATAGATAGCTTTTTTTGTTTCTATCTTTACCGTTATTGAAACAAAAACAAGGCAACCAAAGCGTGGACACCTCTTCATCAACCCAGCAGTGGCCGTCTTTCTCTGTTCTTCTCACTAGTGAGCCATTCCAGTTGGGGAACTGCTGTGTGTGGAGAAGGAGAGGTTCTGCCTCCATGTTTTTCCCTCTTTCTCCTCAAGTCAGTGAGGTCTAGTTTTTGCTTCCAACCTTTCAACTGAAATGATTTCTTCCAAAGGTCGCCAGGAACTAGGGTAGCCAGATAGGGACACTTTTGAGAGTGAAAGGACATGGACACCAGGACAACGGATAGAAACACAAATGGTCTGTATTAACAACCCCCCTCTGAGGAATCCAAACCCCTCCTCCCAGCCCCTCTCTTGACCTCCCACAGCATCTGATACCGTCTCTTCCCCTTTGCTTTGGAACTGTGTCCCACCCATCTACTTAACTACAACTCTGCCCTGTTCAAAAGCCAGCTCAGATCTTCTTTGCTGGTTCTTCTTTCCTTCACTGAGTGGAAAAGTCCCCAGCCCGCCCGCTTGACTCTTCTGCCTCTCTCCCCCACTCGGCGGAGGCCTCCTTCATCCCTGTGACTGCAGCTCTCACCCCATCGCGGTTCCCATGCGTATGTCTTTACACCTGATATATAATTTGAAGCTTGGTCTCCTTCATCAAGCTTCCTTCTAGATATTTACTCTTGACTATTCCACTGTCACCTCAGATTCTACTGGGCCCACCCTGACTCACCACTCACAGTGCACTCTACGTGAATTATGTGCCCAGGGCTTGTGCAAGGAGGTAGCGTGCAACCAAGCTACAGGGCGATTCTATAGCAGCGATCGGCATCCAAAGATCATCTTCCCACCTCTCTCACTTCTACCCCTGCCACCAGCCAGCTCATTCCCGAGTCTCCTTTGTCTCTCAGTGGCCCATCATTCATCCTGCTACCCAGGCTTGAGATTCAGCGTCCCCTTAACTCTGTTCCTTTTACAGGTAATGGTCTCCTATCTGATCTTGACCATAATCCTATCAATTCTTCCTCTATAATACTGCTTGAATCTCTCTCTTCCCTTTGATTCCTACTGCCTCCATCACAATTTAGGTTCAGAGAAGAAACAATTCCAAAGCCAGGTAGGTGGGTCTCATCAACGCACACTGCTCCAGAGAGGAGGTGGTGAAGACTTGGCAGGTCCAGTGGGCTCATTGGCCATGGGGGTTCATTGGCGACCTCTGGGTGTGCTACTTCAGTGCAGAGGTGACTATGGAAGGAAGGTCATCGCAGGACCAGGTCATCTCCTGGGACCCTGGGATTCCCATGTACTCCTCAGCCATCTGTTGGTATCCCTTGTTCTTCCAGGTCCTGCTCACATCCTCGGGCCTGGCCCCACCAGCCTGGAAAGATCTTTCTTGTCTGAGCTGTGGAGAATATATCACCTGCCATTGTCATGTGACTATTTCTTTTGACTATATTTAGTTTTCCGCAAAACTACACTGTGAGCTTCTGGATGGAAGGGAGGGAATAGGACCATGTCTTCATTTATTCAGAATCCCCCACATTTCCTAACATGCCAGGTGGCCATCAATTATCATTAAACAGGGCTAGCTACCTAGTGTATAGGGGCCCAGTGCAAAATGAAAATGCAGGGCTCTTTCAAAAAGCAAGATTAAAAAAAGTCTTTCCTTTCTTCCAAAGTCTCTCTTGATCTGTCTTGATCTGGTTTCTCTGTTTGTATGTTTATTTCATTTTTGTTTTCCTGTTCTTGTTTTTTTTTTAGAAGAATTTTCTATTAAAATCATGTTGCCTTGGGCACGGAGACTCTCATGGGGTAAGTACAGACCTTCATAGGCACCAGGTCTGCTCTGACTCACAGGCAGGGCCCCCAGCCCTCAGGGCACAGAGTGGTGAGGTCCACGGGGCTTGGGGCACCAGGGGTGGGAGCAGGCAGTGCGAGAGGTGGGGGTCTCACACGAGCCAATATTCAAGCTTGTCTCACAGGACAAATTCAAAGATAAAATTATTAAGAACTTTAGGGTAACAGCAGAGTATCAGGCCTCAAGCAAGAGCCCTACACGACTGCACTGATCATGTGCTCTTGAAGCCAGCCCTGATGTTAAGTGACTAAATGAAGGTAGTCAAGTACAGCCCATTCTTTCAAACCCCAGTAAAAGGACAGGAGAAATAGCATAAAAGAGAGAGAAAGAAATGGGGAAAAGCGAAGGTGTTTTTAGGGTCAGAGATCACAGAGTGGGAGGCTTTGACAGGAGGGCTGCTTGGAAAGGCTGGTTCCAGAGCAGGCGAAATGGCCTAGGGCCGGGGCACCGTCGAAGGGCCCAAGTTCAGAGCCGAGGAGTCCCATCACTTGGCAAGGCTGGAGAACAGAGAGAAGGAGTATGGAAGCAAGACGTTCAGAGCTATGAGCCTTCCTTGTGGATACTGGATGGAAATTGGTAGAAGTATGTAAGACTCAATGAGATGCTATTTTCTCTCTTTGTCTATAGATTCAACAATTATTACAAGAACTCTTACCTGCAAGACACTGAATTAGTTATTGTGGGAAGTGAATCAGACTCTGTCACAGTGTCCTGAAAAAGCTCTGGTTACAGAGAAGATTAAACACACACACCTACAATTTAGGGCAGAATGTGATAAATGACTTGGAAAACCATTTTTCTTTTTCTTTTTTATTAAAAAAAATTAATAGCATTTTATCCCAATCACTTACGTGGCCCACCCTCCTCTTCCCTCCCCTATGGCAACTGCCATCTGTTCTCTGCATTTTTGAGTCTTATTTCTGTTTTGTTCGTTTGCTTGTTCATTTGTTTTGTTTTTTAGATTCCACATATAAGTGACATCATATGGTGTTTGTCTTTCTCCACCCGGCTTATTTCACTGAGTGTAATGCCCTCTAGGTCCATCCATGTTGTCATGAATGGCAGGATTTTATTTTTTATGGCTGAATAGTATTCCATATTATTCCACGTATATGTATGTACCACATCTTTATTGTCTATTCCTCTGTTGATGGACACACTTTGATTGCTTCCATATCTTGGCTATTGTAAATAATGCTGTGATGAATGAAGTACATATATTTTTCAAATCAGTGGTTTTGTTTTCTTTGGGGAAATTCCCAGAAGTGGGATCGCTGGTTCTTATGGTATTTCTATTTTTAATTTTTTGAGGAACCTCCACACTGCTTTTTATGGTGGCCGCACCAATTTACATTCCCACCAGCAGTGTGGGAGGTTCCCTTTTCTCCACATCCTCTCCCAACACTTGTTATTTCTTGTCTTGTTGTTAACTAGCCATTCTGACCGGTGTGAGGCGATCTCTCATTTCCATTTCCCTGCTAATTAGGGATGTTGAGCATCTTTTTATGAGTCTCTTTGCCATATGTATGTCTTCCTTGGAAAAATGTCTCTTCAGGTCCTCTGCCCATTTTTAAACTGGATTGTTTGTTTTCTTGGTGTTGTATGAGTTTTGAATATTAACCCCTTGTCAGATGTATCATTTGCAAATATCTCCTCCCATTCAGTAAGTTGCCTTTTGTCATGCTGATGGTGTCCTTTGCTGTGCAGGAGCTTTTTAGTTTGCTGTAGTCCCACTTATTTTTGTTTTTGTTTCCCTTGCCTGGGGAGACATATCTAGAAAATAATTACTAATGCTGATGTTCAAGAGTTTACTGCCTATGTTTTCTTCTAGTTTTATGGTTTCAGGTCTTATATTTAGGTTATTAATCCATTTCAAGTTTATTTTTGCATATGGTATTAGACAGTGATCCAGTTTCATTCTCTTGCATGTAGCTGCCCAGTATTCCCAACACCATTTATTGAAGAGACTGTCTTTTCCCCATTGTATATTCTTGCCTCCTTTGTGATAGATTACTTGACCATATAGGCTTGGGTTTATTTCTGGGCTCTTTATTCTGTTCCATTGATCTATGTGTCTCTCCTTGTGCCAGTACCATACTGTTCTGATTACTGTAGCTTTTGTAGTATAGTTTGAAATCAGGGAATATTTGTTATTCTCCAGCTTTGTTCTTCTTTCTCAAGATGGCTTTGGCTATTCAGGGTTTTTTTGTGGCCTCATAGAAATTTTAGGACTATTTGCTCTGTTTCTGTGAAGACAAACCCTTTTTAGCTAAACCAAGCTTCCTAGGAATATCTTTCTGCTGAAGACTCATTAACTCAACTTGATACAGAAGGAAAACACATAAAAAATAAGCTGCATGCAGCATAAAGTCATAGCAAGCAAGACTGCATCAGACTAGATTCATTTTCCTTTCTGATTACTCCCCATGTTCTTTCAATGGCTATTTATTGAGGGCCTACTATGTGTCAGGCTCAGTGCTATATTACAAGTGGGCCAGAGATTGTAATAGTGGAGGAGAGGAAAACAGTTCATATTTCAGATTGCCATAGGAGAGTTTTTAGCTTTGGATCTCTAAGGAAAGCCTTCCTGACTCCAAAAGTCCTGTTGTTCAGAATCTTAGCAGCTAAGACAGAGCAGTGTCTGGCTAATATCAGGGTAAACTGTAAAACTGCTTACGAAACTCAAAGTTCTGCAAAGTAGCTCAAGGAGCAAGCTTAGAAAGAATTCTTCAAAGTTGTCCTTTGACATGACTCCAGAATCCTTAAGGAGAGAGAAATGCAGGGCATGCCATGAGGAGAGAGCTTGAGTCTGTTTGTGCCAATCACCCAGCAATATTTGGGGAAGAGGCAGACTATTGGTAAAAGGGAGGAAATTATATTTCTCTTGCACCCCACAGAGCCGAAATGGACATCCTGTGGGTGCTTACAGATTGAGAATCCCAGGGAAGTGATGAACTTTGAGCAAAGCTCTATTGTAAGCAAGACCCTTACATACTTTGCTGGGCTCAGTGCAAAATGAAAAGGAGAGGCTCTTGTTCAAAAATTACTAGAATTTCAAGACCACAGCAGCAGAGTATTGAAATACGCACGGGGCGTTTCTGTATGCAGGGTCCTGCACAGCTGTGCAGCGTGAACACCTGTGAAGCTGGCCTAGGGTAAAGGACATTCCTGCTCACTCAGGATGAAGGAATGTAATCTATTGTGAGAGTAGTATGCTTCAAACAGAACTGCGAAGGAAACCCTCTTACAATCTTATCATCCTCCTAAAAGAGAAAATGGAATCAATCTTCCACATTGTGGTTCTACCCAGTAATTCACACACATACATACATATACCCCCATACATGTACACCCACACAGATGCATGAGCTTTACCTCGAGTCCTCTTTTTATTCACAGAGCTTCCTAGAGGCACAGCAGTGGCAAATTAGAAATCAACTAGAAACCACCTTTATTCAGCTGCACACCGGGTGCTGTCCTTGAGGCTTCCAGTGTGCTCAGAAACACAAAGCCCCTGCAGCTATGGGATTTCCATTCTACAGGGAACAGCAGACAATGAACATCAAATCAGACTGAGCTATGTGCAATGAAGGCGACCAGGGGAGGATGAGCGAGATGATGTATGCATAAGAGTGGGAACACATTGTTTTAGACGGGTCAGCAAAAGTCTCCTGGGAGGGTTAGATTTATGTAGGGAGAGGACTTAGTTAGATTTATGAAATGAAGAGTGAGTTGTGGGATTAGTGGGGAGGAAAGCATGCCAAGCAGGGGGCAGGCAAGTAGAAAGGTCCTGGGGTAGGGTGTGTTTGGAAGCTCTAGAGACAGGAAGGACCCCAGGGTGCTCCAAGCACAGTGAGACCACAGAGTGTTAGGAGCTGAGATCAGACACGTAGCCGAGCCAGGCCACTGTGATCATTGCAGGCAAACGTAAGGATTTTGGACTTTAAGAGACATTGACTTTAATTTTGAAAAATGGAAAGAGTAAATCCAACAGATAAGGAGGAAAAAAATTCCAGACAGAGGGAATAGCACACGCAACAGTACAGAAGAGGGGCTGGCCTTGTGCCTTTTGGAGAGTTTCTGAGAGTTGATACTGGTGGAGTCCGGGGTAGGAGAAGTAAGCCTGTGCAGGAGGTCAGGGCCACACCACAGCATGCCACTGTGTGCAAGGCTCACGCGCTGGCCACCAGCCCCCTTCTCCGTTCAGTGTAGCCACAGAGGTTCTCCTGTGCAGGAAGGGAGCCTGGTGTGGCAGTGGGTTCTGACAAGAGGGGTCAGTTCAGATCTACACTACCACTGACAAAGAGAAGAGGTAGTCCAGGCCTCAGACGATTTCTTCTGTGGTCATTAGGTTTGCTTCCCTGAGCTCAAAAGCAAAGGCCCGAAAGCTACTCTTCCCTGAGATGGGAGGAAGCACACACCAGTCTGGGGGCCTGTGCTCTTGGAGCAAAGACATTTCCAAATAAGGTCACATTCACAGGCAGGAGAGATTAGGGCTTCAACATATCTTTTTGGGGGCCCCACAGTTGAACCCACAACACGGATTTACGTCAATGGTGTGCCAGGAGGACTGGCGAGCATTCTTATTACTGCAGTATTCCACAAATGGGCTCCTAGGAAACACAGTTTCACAGCCATTACTTGATAAGAAAGGTTCATGGTCAAATAAGTTTGGAAACAAAAAAGGAGCAGGTTGCCCAAACTTATTTTATTTTGGAAACTTTTTTTCATTAGCTTATCTGTTAATGCCTTTCAGAAAAGTGCTTTGCAGAAAAAAGGTGAAAAGAGCTGATTAATGGGATAAAATGCTGCAGTGATATTGTAAGGAGTTTATTTAATTGCTCTTTAAAAAAAGAAAAATAATGCCATTCGTTATTGGAAAATGTAATAGTACTCTTGTGTATGTATTTTACTCCTGAACAACAAAAAGATAAATAAGACTTTTAATAATATTGTTAAGACTACATTTATGATTTGAGTCTAGGACACAAGCCAATACGAATTTGAGAATTGAAGAACTAATTGATATTAGCCCTAATGTCAGTTATTGAGAACCACTGGCTAACAGACCTGGTACAAGCCTGGAGGTAAAAAAGGCATGTTCCACTAAGGCCCTGAATGACCTTACATCCACTAAGAGAATGAAAAAAAAAAAAGAATAAAGAATAAAATAAAATCACCTCACATCTAATCAACTAGAGAAAATCATCGTGTATATCTTGAACTGCTTCCATTCTTTTTAGTCTGCTCACCTATATGTATTGCATCATTGTAATCACGTTGCATATTAAATCTATGTCTTATTTGACATACTAAAATTATATCATAACTATTTTCTCATGTCACTAGAAATTGTTCACAAATATCATCTATAATAGTTGCAAACTGCTTTTATTCCATACCTTAACATTTGAAACCATTTCCTTGTTGGTAGATTTTGGGTTGCCTAATTTCTTTATTATAAATAACACTGTGAGAGGATATCTTTATACTGATATATGTAAATACACACACACACACACACACACACACACTGTATTTCTGATCATTTTCTTAGAGTAGATTCCTAGAAATAGAATTCCTGGGTAAAGATATGAATATTTTAACACTCTTAGGCTTAGTGCTATGGAAGTATGGGAGAGTGCCCATTTTGCTATATCTATGCCAGTATTGAGTATGATACTCTAAAAAAAAAAATTCCTCCTAATTCGATCAGCAAAAACTGATCCCATTTAAATTGTTATTTCTTTGATTACAAATGAGTTTGTACATTTTTCCATATACTCACGAGCTTTCCATTTTTGTATTTTTATGATAATTTTTAAATGTTTGTGGTAAAATGCATTTGACAGAATTGGCCATCTTAACCATTTTTAGCTGTACCACTCAGTAGAGTCAGGCACATTCACACTGCTGTGCAGTCAATCTCCAGAACTCTTCATCTTGCAAAACTAACTTCGATACTAAACAACAACTCCCCATTCCTCCTCCCCTTAGCCCCTGGCAGCCACCATTTACTTTCTGTCCTTACAAATTTGGCTACTCTAAGTACCTCATCTAAGTGGCACCATACAACATTTGTCCTTTTGTGACTGGCTCATTTCACTTTGCACAACGCCCTCAGGATTCATCCATGTTGTAGCATGTGTCAGGATTTCCTTCCTTTTTAAGACCGACTAGGATTCCATTGTGTGTGTATATACTACCTTTTGCTGATCCATTCATCTGTTGATGGACACTTGGGTTGCTCCCACCTTTAGGCTATTATGAATAGTGCTGCAATAAACATGGATGTAAACATATCTCTTTGAGACTCTGCTTTTAATTATTTGCGGCATATACCCAGAAGTGGAGTTGCTGAATCATATGGTGACTTTATTTTTGACGTCCTGAGGAACTGCCGTATGTTTTCCACAGTAGGTGTACCATTTCATGATCCCACCAGGCGTGCACACCATTCCACATCCTCGGCCACACTTCTTGCTCTCTGCTTTTTATTCATTTTAATGGTGGTCATCCTAATGGGTATGAGATGATATCTCACTGTGGTTTTGATTTGCATTTCTCCAATGATTAGTGTTGCTGAGCATCTTTCGTGTGTGCTGGCCATTGTATATCTTCTTGGGAGAATCGTCTTTTCAAGTCCTGTGCCCATTTTTGAATCAAGGAATTTGTTTTTTTGTGGTAGAGTTGTGGAAGGTCCTTACATATTCTGGGTATGTATATATATGTATATCCATATATATGATTTTCAAATATTTTCTCTCATTACTCAGGTTGCCTTTTCACTCTGTTGCTTATTTCCTTTGATATCTGAAAAGTTTTAATTCTGGTATAGTCCCATTTTTCTATTTTGCTTCTGTTGACTGTGCTTTTGGTGTCATATCCAAGAAATTATTGTCAAATCCAACGCCATGAAGGTTTTCCCCTGTTTTCTTCTAAGAGTTTTATAGTCTTAGGTCTTACATTTAGATCTTTGATCCATTTTGAGTTGAGTTTGTATATGTTGTAAGGTAAGGGTCCTTTTTTCATGTCAATGTCCAGTTTTCCCAGCACCATTTGCTGAAAGAACTATTCTTTTCCATTGAATGGTCTTGACACCCTTGTCAAAAATCCTTTGACATACATGAGGATTTATTTCTGGGCTCTCTCTTCTAGTCCACTGGTCTGCATGTTTGTCTTAAAGCCAGTACCATCCTGTGTTGACTACTATAGCTTTGTAATAAGTTCAGAAATAACAAAATATTAGCCCTCCAACTTTGTTCTTTTTTCAAGATTATTTTGGTTTCTCAGGGTCACTTGAGATTCTATGTGGATTTTCAGATGAATTTTTTTACTTCTAGCAAATATACCATTGAGATTTTGATAGGAATTATACTAAATCTGTAGATTGCTTTGGGTAGTAGTGACATATTAACAATATCATCTTCTAATTCATGAGCCCAGGATGTCTTTCCAAGTTTCATCTCTTTTACGAATGGTTTTTATCCTTTGCCCTTTCTAGATAGTCTTTATACCTTTAATTTTCAGTGTTTATGAGCGCTTTATATATTAGGGACATTAACTTTTTGTCATATTGTGACAAGTATTTTCCCTAGCTAATTAATCATTCCATATTCTTGATGATGTTGATATCAAATTTACATTGAGTTAAAATTTACAATAGTCTTTTGAATATCTCTTTTTTCACCTAGCATAATTTGTTTTTGTTGAGGTATGAGTGATATACATACCAGTTTCTGGTGTATATCTAATCACAATGGTTATATATATGTGTATATTGTGAAATATCACCACAATAAATCTATTTAACATTTTTTATTGAGGTATAATTGACATATAACATTATATTAGTTTCAGGTGTTCAACATAATACATTAAGAATAATTTTTAAAAATTTCACTCAGAGTTAACAGCTAGCATATTTATTTTATAGGCTCTATCTAAAGTACTTGACACTTACTAGCTCTTTCATCCTCACAGTTCTATGAGGTTGGTACTATTATTACCCTCCCCCTTTTATATATGAGGAAACTGAGGCCCAAGGAGGTTGCGTGACTTGCCCAAAGTCACACAGTTAAAGCCAAGCAGAGGCCGAGACCTGATTCCTGGGTCTCCATGGTCTGTTGCCCTCTCCCTTGCTCGAGGCTTTTCTCTCCACTCGTGTTCATTCAAACTTCCTGTGGATTTATCGAGAAAATGAATAAGGGACAGAGGAGCTTTGCAAGCGCAAGGCAGGAACTTTGCCCACCAGGAGACACGGTACCCTGTGGCAGCCAGACAAGATGAGCTCCAGGTCCTGGGTCGGGATTAGGGGAACAAGATAAGGATCTTGTCCCCAGGGGGATGGAGCCTGTCTCTAGAGCCAAAGCCACTTCCACCTTTGTGACTGAGAGGGGGGAACACTCTGTGGAAAAAGAATATTAAGCAATTTATTTATAAGTTTATGTGAGACGGTTTCAGTGACCGTGAGGTAAGTGGCTTTTTACACTGTGTGTTCCCTTTGTGAACATGGATTGTCGTGAGTCATGCTGATGGTACTGAAGGTTCACTTCACTAATAGTAACTTCCTCTTACCAGGGTTTTTTGGAGCTAGAAAAATAAGAGAAGATCTTTTCCAGTTTTGTTTTTGTTCTTTTTTCTTAAGCTTAGCAGTGTGTGAAACTCATTCCCTCTGCATCCATCAAAGAATGCCCCCTGGGGTCCCTTGACCAAACTTAGACATGCTTTATTTGGGGGCATACATTAAAATAGGGGAGAAAACAAAAGATTTTGAATCCCATTCTGGTGACCACACTGGTCCCAAAGCACAACTGGATCCTTATCTCATGCTTTGTTTATTTTTCAGAGAGAATCTGATTTATATGTAGTCCTTTAATTTTGAAGGAGTTGCTCTTCTCTGTTCAGTTGTTTTTGGCCTTTGCTTTGTACCAGTCACATGTAATGGTGAGTCCCAGGAACGCTTCAGTATGCTCCCTGGGCCCCCTCATGCGTGCTCACAAGTGTCACCTCACGCCACACTGGCGCCCGACTAGGGATGAAGTGTGAGATGCCCAGTAAGCGCCCGCAATGCCCAATAGTGTTGGACACACCGAGGTGGCAGGGCTCTGCAATCTTCAGATGCAAAATGGGCGAAAACATCCTCTGCCTTCTGTGTGTATTTTTTTAAGGCATAATAAGGAGCCCCCACCGTCCTAGAGGGCTTTGAGGAAACGGCTCTTCCGTGTTCTCCATAGACCTCAGACGTGAATCCGGGAGGCTGGCCTGTGTAAACAAATCGGAGTCATGAGACCTAGGCGTGACACATGCTGTAGACTCACAAGAATGTAGGGTTCTGGAGGGCAGATGCTGTCTGTCTCAGTCACCCTGCGGTTCCAGTTCAATAGTCCCTGGTGTTGAGTAGATGCTCAATAAATATTTGTCGGCTGCCAGACACAGCTCACCGCTCACTGTCAGTGGTGGAGCAGTGAGGACCTGAGGAACCTTCCAGCAGCATGGGGCCTGGGGACTCTTTTCTCCAGGCGGAGCAGGGGGATCTAATGTCCCATCTTTAATGGGAAGCTTTAAAGACACTCTTAAAGCCACCCCAAGAGAAAAGGTTTCCCCGGTGGTACCTGAAATTCTATGAAGACAGTTTTTTCTGTTTATGTTATCCTCACTAACGTCTTTGAAAATGCCCAAAGAAGAGGTGTCCATATTGGGGCTTTGAGCCCTTCATGAAAATTCGTCGATCATGTGAAAATTTTCTCCACAAGTGAGACCATTATCAGGAAGAGGCATGTGCCCCATTAGGAGGGTTAGACTCGTCCCGCTCCAATGTTCCCAAGTGTGCGGCTCCAGTGTTCCTCCAGACCTTCCTACTCAACCTTCAGCACTGGCTTAAAATACAGGAGCTGCTCACACCCCTCTTGCAGGAAGTCTTGTTAGTCCGAAGCCTGTATCTTAGGAGCCGTGACTCCCCACCCTCTACCCACAGGCTCCAAACTGAATCTATCCCTGGCTAAACAGCCATTATTAGGGTCGTACTTCTTTTTCTTTCAATAGGAATGATAGATGTAGTTTCTACTAAAGGCTCCTACAGTGTTTGTGTGACTTGCATTGAAGACCAGCCAAACGACCTGCTTGTAGTGTAGGACAGAAGCTGAGTATATTGTTGTAATTCTGGGGAGGGGAAACCCGGGGCCAAATACTTTTGAAACCGAAATCAGTCAAAGGGAGAAATAAAATTTGAGAAACCCGTTTATTGCTTACAAGCACTTGTTCCATGTCTCTCTCCACAGGGCTGCCTCAGCAGGGTAAAAAACTCCACCCTACCTCTCTGTCCCTCGCTGGCCCTTGTAATTACCTATTGATATGGAGATGGACTACTCCTCTCCACCCCTTGGAAACACCTATTGATATGGAGATGCACTAAAGCCAGGAGAGAGATTCTGGAACTATTACAGTTTTTTTTTGTTTTTGTTTTTGGTATCCTTAATCTACAATTACATGTGCAATATTATGGTTTTTAAACTACTCCCTTCATCAGGTCCCCCCACACCAACCCCATTACAGTCACTGTCCATCAGCGTAGTGAGATGCCATAGAGTCACTACTTGTCCTCTCTGAGTTGTACAGCCCTCCCCGTGCCCCCCCAACATTACATCTGCTAATCGTAATGCCTCTTTTTCCCTCTTATCCCTCCCTTCCCACCCATCCTCCCCAGTCCCTTTCCCCTATTACAGTTTTACCCACAATTGTGCACCTGTTGTGTGCCAGGCACCTGGCCAGATGAGCGCTTCCTGCTGGAAATAACTTTGTTAGGCAGATGTTATAATTTCCATGTTTACTGAGAACAAAGCTGAGGATCCAAGAGAAACAAAGGACATTCTTGGGGTCACAACGTTGGGTTAGATCCCAGAGAGCCAGTTCTCTTCTCTAGCAAGGAAGATTGCCCATCCCATGGAGGGTAAGAAACGAGTCGTAGATCCTGTCTTACACCCTCACTGGGCTTTGCACAGGACCTTGGTGTCTTTTGTAAGGGATGCATGTCACAGAAAGCCACTCATAATAATCCTAAACAAAAATGGGCGTTTCCTGGTAGGGACGAGGACCTGGGGAGGTTGAGTAGCCAGGGCCCCGGCAGCAAGAGTCCCTGGGTGGTCTCCTCCGTGTTCCGCCACCTCGCTGACTCAGGGCCTCTGTCTCCAAGCTGGAGTCCTCAGGAGAGGACCTGACTGGCTCCTGGCCAGCCCAAGGGTCGCCTGCAGCCCAGCCAGCTGCGACCAAGAGTCATGAAGTAAGAACATGGCTCCTTGGGGCTGATTTTGGGTATGGATGGGACAATTTAAAAACAGTCCTATGTGGAGCAGACAGCCCAAAGGTATCTCTGATACTTGGAAATAATCAATGTTTATTGCCTGGTTGTTTTTCTGTCCTGACAGAACACTTTGAGATTAATGGCCAAATCATCCTTTTATTTCTCATTGAGTCCCCAGATAGGAGTTCATACGTGGTAAAGAAAAATATGTGGCATTTTTATCTGCCAGTGTCCCCTTGTTTACGACCGTCGGAGAAAGTCAATAAAGGAGAAACGGACTATTTATTCCCAAGTGTTTGGTTTCAAGGGGACGGAGGAAAAGCGAAAGCACCTGTGGCTCGGGCTATTGTGTTTGCTGCTGGATGACTACCAAGTCCAGTGATTAAGTGGGTGGGCAGCACCAAGTAGGTGCTTTTTTTTTCCCCCCCAGAGGAAGTTATTTTCTTCGTTTCACAAGCTTGAATTTCTTTTGTCTCTGGGGTTAATATCTGGAGGCCTGAAACTCTTTCTTCCCCTAATTTTGCATTTTACGAAACTCCAGAGCTGACCCAAAGTTAACTTGTTGACGTGCACACTGGCCTGCCTTCTGTTTAGCAACTTGAGGCTGAAGTCCGCATCTGTAGTACGTGCATTATTAGTCTTATACTGCCACCATCAGGGGACTTCTGGAATTCCAAGCCACTTGGGGTTAAAATGATTTATCAAATGCACAAGTTTCAGAAAGGATCCTGTGAACAAGTTAAACAAAAATCATAATGGAATCCATCTCCTGGAAAAGGGGTTTTGCATTTTTTAAGCTGCAAGAGTGAAAAGTGATGAAATGGGATTCATCGGGTTTTGTGTTGACTAAATGGCATCGCCTGTGTCAGGCTCGACCACTTGGTAAGCACTCAGTAGATGACTGCTGTTGTTAGCAGCTGAAACTGGCCATGCCAGAAAGCATCAGGAAGAGCTAGGGAGGGCTGGGGGCGGGGAGGGGCATCAAATAAAGCCACATACAGCCTGGGAGAGGACGTTCCCTGAACACCCGAAGGGTTTGGGAAAAGGCGAAGGAGTGACATTAATGGTTCCAGCTGCCAAAAAGAGGATGGAAAATAGTTTTTCTACCATTCACTTTTGAGTTGGAGAACCATAAAAATATGGATTATTCATGGTGAGGATTCTAGAAATAGACTTCAATTTCTTTTTTCAAATGGGGACAACTTCATGGTTAAAAGGTAAATCAGTAACAGACTGGCACTAGAATCCACAATGTTTGACAAATAATCTAGGGCCATTTATATAAAGCAGAAGTGTCGCTCAAGATTGGCCAAATCAGGACTGCCCTAATTTAAACCAAACAAACAAACAAAGAATGACTTGCGTGAATTTTTTAACCTGACTATGCTTTAGTTTCCTTACCTGCAAAATGGCCATAAGAATTACATCCTACTTCACGGGGCTGTAGTAAAGATCAAATGAGATGCTACATATAAAGCATTTAGAACTGTGTAATGAATGTTAACTAGTATGATTATCTGAAATTCACCTCTTAGAACTGAAGGGTCTCCTGGAAGTGACCAAGCAGCCTTTGCTATCTCTAATACCACTGGCTGCCTAATTCTGTGTCTCTGTGGTAACAAACTCTTCAGGGGTGAGAAAGTTTGTCACCTCTGTGCTTCCTGGTGCCTGGCACAATGACCTTTAAAAAAAAACTAAACTTTTTATTTTGAGCTATAGATTCATATGCAGTTGTAAGAGATCCCATGTATCTTCTGCCCAATTTTCTCCAATGGAAACAGTTTTCAGAACTATAGTACAGTATCACACCCAAGACATTGACCTTGATAACGATCCACCCATTTTATTCAGATTTCCCCAGTTTTACTTGTATTTGTGTGTGTGGATTTGGTTCTATACAGTTTTATCACATGTACAGCTTCATGAATCCATCATCACAGGGCAGATTCAACAGTGTAGATACAGAACAGGTCCCATCATCAACAAAGATCCCTTATACTGTTCTTTTATGATCGAATCAATCTCTCTCCTGCAGTCTCGCCTCCCCAGCCTCAACCCCAGCAACCACTCATCGGTCTTAAGGCTTTTTTCACCCAGCATAGCTTCCTGGAGATTCATTCAGATGGTTGCTCTATCAATGGTTTGTTCCTTTTCATCGTGGAGTAGCATTTGATTATATAGATGTACCACTGTTTGTTTAACCATTCATCCCTTGAAGGACATCTGGGTTTTCCTGTGTTTGGTTACTAGGCACAGAGCTGCTATGAACATTTGTGTACAGATTTTTGCTTAAATCTAAGTTTCTGTTCCTCTGGGATAAATGCCCAAGAGAGCAACTGCTGGGTCACATGGTAATTACATATTTAGTTTTGTAAGAAATTGCGGGACTGTTTTCCAAGTGAGTGTACTGTTTCCTACCCTAGCCAGCAATGTATAAGCGATCCAGTTTTTCAGCACCCCTGCCAGCATTTAGCATTATTACTTTTTTTTTTAGCTTTTCTAAGAGTTGTGCAGTAATATCTCATTGTGTTTTTTTGTTTTTTGTTTTTTTTACTATTGAAGTATAGTTGATACACAGTATTATATTGGTTTCAGGCATACAACATAGTGATTTGACAAGTTATTAAATCCTCACCCTAACTAGTGCGGTTACTATCTGTCAACATATGAAGAAGTTAAGAACCATTGGCTATATTCTCCATGACCAACTTGTATTATGATTGAGATTTTTGTGCCCTTGTATCCCCCTCCCTCTTCCCCAACCCCTCCCCCATGGTAACCACCAGTCACTTCTCAGTGTCTGTGAGTCTGCTGCTGTTTTATTCATTTTGGTTTTTTGTTTTTAGATTCCACAAGTAAGTGAAATCATGTGGTATTTGTCTTTCTCCACCTGGTTTATTTCACTGAGCATAATACCCTCTAGGTCCGTCCATGTTGCAAATGGCAGAATTTCTTTTTTATTGCCGAATAATATTCCACTGTGTATATGTACCACCTCTTCTTTATCCATTCATCTATTGAAAGACACTTCAGTTGCTTCCATATCTTGGCTATTGTAAATAATGCCACAATAAACATAGGGGTGCATATATCTTTTTTTTTTTGGAATCAGTGATTTTGTTTCCTTTGGGTAAATTTCCGGAAGTGGAAATTCTGGGTCTTATGGTATTTCCATTTTTTTAGTTTCTTGAGGAACCTCCTCACTCCTTTCCACAGTGGCTACAATGATTTACGTTCCCACCAACAGTGTAGGACTCTTCCCATTTCTCCACATCCTCACCAACACTTGTTATTTCTTGTCTTCGGGATGGTGGCCCTTCTGACTGGTGTCAGGTGATACCTCAGTGGCTTTGATTTGCACTTCCCTGATGAGTAGTGATGTGCGGCATCTTTCCCTGTGCCCCTTGGCCTTCTGTATTTCTTCTTTGGAAAAAATGTCTGTTTAGGTCCTCCCATTTTTTTACTCAGATTATTTGTTTTATTGGTGGTGAAGTGTAGTTCTTTGAATAGTTTGGATATTAACCCTTTATCGGATAAACTGTGTACAAATATATTCTCCCATACTGTGGGATGCCTTTTTGTTCTGTTGATGGTGTTCTTTGCTGTACAGAAGCCTTTTAGTTTGATGTAGTCCCACTTGTTTACTTTTGCTTTTGTTTCCCTTGCCCAGAGAGACATATGCAGAATAAAGTTATTCTTGCTGATGGTCAAGAGATCCCTGCCTATGTTCTCTTCTATGAGGTTTATGGTTTCATGTCTTACATTTATGTCTTTAACCCATTTAGAGTTTGCTGTTGTGTATAGTATTAGACAGTGACTCAGTTTCATTCTCTTGAATGTAGCTGTCCAGTTTTTCCAATGCCAAACTGAAGAGACTGCCTTTTCCCATTGTATAGTCTTGCCTCCTTTGTCACAGATTAATTGATCAAAAATGTGTGGATTTATCTCTGGGCTCTCTATTCTGGTCCATTGATCCATGTATCTATTCTTGTGCCAGTACCTCTCACTGTGGTTTTAAGTTGCATGTCCTTAATAGCTAATGAGACTGAACATCTTTTCATGTGTTTGTTTTGCCATTTGTCTCTCCTCTTTGGTGAGATATCTCTTGGTGTTTATTTCCCACTTTATAGTTGGACTACTTGCTTTTTATTCTTAAGAGTAAAACTTTTACTTTTAAAGTAAAGATATTTTACTTTTAAAGTAAAACATCAACTGTAGATTGTGTAAGCACTATATACAGAGTAGTATATTATATGACAACAGCGGCACAAAGAGTGGAGGGGGTAAATCAGAGGGTACCGCTGTGTGGTTCTTAACATTATATGTGAACTGATATAGTGTTAATCTGTGCTAAACTATGGTGTGTGTGTTAGAGATGCACATTGTAACCATTTAAAAAATACAGAAAGAGGAACCATTAAAAACAAAACCCCAAAGACATACAATTGTCAGCAGAGGAGATAAAAGGACATACCAGAAGGTGGCAAGAAAGGAGGATTAGAGGAGCAGAGAACACGAAAACCAGACAGGAAATGATGAGATGGGAGACTTAAACCCAACCATATCAATTATTACATTACGGTAGATATTAGTGGACTATGTACTTCAATTAAAAAGGACTGAATAAAGAAAGACCTAACTATTGAGCTACTTACAAGGGACATACTTTATAAAATAAGACAGGTTGCTAAGTAAGATGACAGAAAATATTTATTCTGCAAGCACTAATTGTAAGAAAGTTGGTATGGCTGTATTCATATCAGACAAATTTCAAAACATGGAGTATTACCAAAGATAAAAAGGGACACATTATTATGCTATAAGGGCCAGTTGATTAAGAAGACATACCAATCCTAAATGTGAGGGTAGCTATTAACAGAGCTTCAAAGTATATGAGGCAAAAGCTGGCAAAACCAAATGGAGAAATAGACAAATGCACAATCATATTTTGAGACTTCAACACTCCACCCTCAGAGACTGACAGTAAAACAGACAACAGGAACCAGGAAGGATACAGAAATGTGAACATTATAAAAAATTCAGCCTAGTAAAGAACACTACACACTGTACATGCCCAATACACTTTCTTCTTAAGTGCACATGGAATATTCAAGAAAGACCTATGTTGAGCTATAAAATAAGTCTAAAATTTAAAGCATCAAATTATACAGAATATTGTAAGGCCACAATGAAATTATGTCGGACATCAATAATAAAAAAGATATCTAGAAAATTTGCAAAGATTTTGAAGTATCACACTACAAAATAACCCATGGATCAAAGAAGAAATCATAAGGGATTAGAAAACACAATATAGAAAATGTGTGGATATAGCTAGCACAGTAACAAAAGTGAAATCCATAGCTTTAACTGTGCTCGTGATAGAACTCAAGCCTATTTCAGTTTTAAAATGTGGCTATTAATAAAATAGATTTCAATTTGGAATTTCATTTTACAGTAAGTTTGTTCAGAACATGTCTCTGAATCGGGAACTGTTTGTAAACCAATGATACCAAATAAAAAGGCCACCACCACTAGAGGGCACTATTATCTAGCGCCAGAGCAAAAAGTTCTTACTGTGGAAAACTGAAGAAATGAATAGCGGTGGAAGAGACCTGAGATAGCATTGGGATTTTGTCTCTTTACTTTGTGAATGAGGCAGTTGAGGTCCAGAGGGAGCAGATGGCTGGCTCAGTATCCCACAATAGGAATAGTGTCAGCACTAGAACCCAGTCCGGTTGTAGCACAACATGATTCTTTGTGAAATCATAGACTCAGACTTCCCTATGGGCTTATGGCAATGAGTTCTTTTCCACCGGGATTGCCCAGCTGCTGGGATGTATGCCTGGGGTTGCAGCAGCCGCTGTGGGGAAGGGTGGGCAAAGAAGAAGGGAGAATGTACTTTATGGAGAAACCTGCCTAAGGGTGAAGCTATTCATTACAGGTTTCACCCCAGCTCAGGCCAGGGATGGAGAGACAAGAATTCGAGCCCCTAGTAAGCTGTGCTTGAAATTAGTGCTACTTCTTGCCTGTTTAGGCTATGCAAGCTGTTGGATTTCCTTTTATTTAAAGCCATTTGGTACAGGGTTTTCTGTCACTTGCAATCAGGATTCTTGAATATGCCAAGCTTCTCTACTTTGCAAGAAGGCCAACAGTATTCAGAACATATGGTTTTATTTTGGAAAAAAAAAAGGTCCTAGGAAACTCACCAGGACTGTATTGCAGAGGTGAACTAAGGACAGAAAAACATATGAGGATATTCTCATGTTTCATTTTTTTTTTCCCAGAAATTTTAGCTCCTGAGCTATCAGTAGAAGTGTTTATACTCTGCTAACTACTCCACTGCATTCTTGGAAGGGTAAATTATTTCAAAGGAGACCATTAAGAAAATATGTTGGTAGGAAGTAGATGCAGGTTGTCATCTCTAAAAACAGTAATATGTCCTCTGACTCTCTAGGGGTAAAGAGCAGAGCGAAATTGCTCACCCCAACAGTTTATGTACATGGTTTTATACATGCATCATCTCATTTCCACCCCATGGCAACTCTGCAAAATATCCTTATGTCTCTTTTACAGATGAAATAAAGACAAAGAAGTTTTGTCACTGCCTCGAGCCTCAAGTCACCCAGCTAGTACATATAAACATTAGGATTTGAACTCAAGTTTACACTCTTGCTTTTATGCTAGAAATACTTGCATCCCCTCCAAACCCAACCCTGACAAATCTTGCAGGAACTTCACAACACAGTACTTTTGACTGAAATGCTAGAGGCTAAACTGCTTTCATTAAAATGCCGTAATAAAAGCATAATGTATACAAAGGTATAAAAAAATGCAGTTACTGGACACATAACCTCAGGTAGCAAGTTTTTGCTCAGAAGTTCCTTCTGAATCCTTTTTACCCATTTTTTTGAGGTATAACATATATAAAATGTGTAAAGTGTGCTCCTCTGAACTGCATACCTCAGTGATTTTTTAAAATATTCATACCTATATGAGTCATCACCCAGATTAAGACAGAATGCGTCTCGCTCTCCAGAAGCTGAAGTCTTTCCAGTTGGCGCTAGTCCACCATCACCCAGAGGCAACCTAGTGGGACTTGGATATTTGCCGCTTAGTTCTGTCTGTTCTTGAACTTACAAACTGAATCATACACTATACATTCCTTTTTATCTGGCTTCTTTACTCAGTGTGGTATTCGTGAGATTCAACCATGTTGTACCAGTTCTTTCTCTTCTATCCTTGGCTACAGTTCATTCATTGCTCTTTCTTTTACTGAGGTGGAAAAGACATAAAACATATTACTTGCAGGTGTACACCATTATTTGCTATTTGTCTACATTGAAAAATGATTACACTATGTCTAGTTAACATCCATCATTTGTAGTTACAAAAATTTTTTTCTTGTGATTAGAACTTTTGAGATCTCTCTTAGCAACTTTCAAATATACAATATGGTATTATTTACTGTAGCCACTGTGCTGGACATTGCATCCCCAGACCTCATTTATAATTGGAAGCTTGTACCTTTTGACTTCATTCATTTTTTTCTCCCATTCCTCACCCCCTGCCTCTGGCAACTACCAGTCTGTTCTTCATGTCTCTGAACTTGTTTTGTTGTTTTAAGATTCCACACATTAGTGGGATCATACTATATTTGTCTGACTTATTTCACTTAGCATAATGCCCTCAAGGTCCATTTGCTGGCAAATGGCAAGAGCTCCTTCTCTTTTATGGCTGAGTAATATTCCCTTGTGTATGTGTGTGTGTATATACCCCACATCTTTATTCATTCACCCATCAATGGATACTCAGGTGAACAAGTGTCTTGCCTATGTAAACAATGCTGTGATGAACATGGGGGAGGGGTACATATCTTTTCAAGTTAATGTTTTCATTTTCTTTGGATAAATACCCAGAAGTGGATCACTGGGTCATATGGTGGTTCTATTTAACTTACACAGTTTTCCATAGCAGATGCACCAGTTTAAATTCCCACCAAGGGTACATGAGGGTTCCCTTTTCTCCACATCCTTGCTAACACTTACTGAATCTTTTAGAAAATAGCCATTCAAATAGGTGTGAGGTGATTCCTCATTGTCGTTTTGATGTGCATTTCCTGGGTTAGTGTTGTTGAAGCATCTTTTCACATGCCTGTTGGCCATCTGTATGTGTTCTTTGGAGAAACATCTATGCAGATTCTCAGCCCATTTTTTAAATGGATTTTTTGTGTTTGCTATTGAGTTGTATTATATAGTTTGGATATTAACCCCCTTATCAGATATATGACTTGCAAATTTTCTCTCCCATTCAGCAGGTTGCCTTTTTGTTCTGTTGATGGTTTCCTTAGCTGTGCAACAGTCTTTTAGTTTGGTGTAGTCTGAACATATTTTCGCTTTTGGTGTCAAATTTACAAATTCATCACCAAGACCAACGTTTTCTTCTAGTTTTATGGTTTCAGGTCTTACACTTTTTAAAATCCATTTTGAGTTAGTTTTTGTGTGTGGTGTAAGATATGCTGTCCAGTTTTCTCATCACCATGTATTGAAAAGGCTTTCCTTTTCCTATTCCATATTCTTGGCCCCTTTGTCACAAATTAATTGACCGTATATACATGGATTTATTTCTGTTCCACTGATCTACCTGTCTGTCTTTATGTCAATACCATGCCGTTTTGATTAGTATAGTTTTGTAGTATAGTTTTAAGTCAGACCAAAGCTGGAGGCACCATTGCTTTTAATGCATCTTCCATACTTAGCTTTGTAATGTTTCATTTCACAGAAAGTTAAGAATGAAAGGGGCTTTAGGGATTACCCAGCTAATTTCAACCTCTACTTACTAAGAAAATGCAAACAGTCTTAAGAGTTTATCTTTCCCAGCCAAGGTCGCCCACCAATGTCTCTATTTCCAATCCAGACCTCATCAGTTCCTTCTAATTTGTACTTTTCTAAATACCCCTTGGTATGTATGTTCAGAAGTGTTCAAAGGGAATGTTAAATATTTACACAAAAGCATAATGGAGAGAGAGAGCAGCTGGTAGAACTCAGTGGCTTATCTTTAGGGACAGGGAGGGAAGCCTTAACCTAAACAGAGAGCTTATTAGCAGCACCTCTAAAACTCTTGCATTTAGCAGCTTGTTTACAGTTCTGAAAAGGCACCCTTAACTAACCCACCCACACCACATCTTAGATTCTTACATGTCTCTTGGCTAATGTTTGTGTAGGTGGAGGCTTAGAAGGAGGTGGGCAAGGCAGACTCCTTGTTTCTGAAGGGAAAGGCTCACAGCCTCAGGGATGAGCCAGGCGGCAGGGGCAGAGGCATCCCGGGACCGGGAGGAAACCGCATTAATCCAGGAGTCTTGATGGGTAGGAGACTAGACTTTGGCTTAGAGGTAGGCTAAGTAATAGCCAGTTGTATTTTAAGTGAGGGTCTCAGAGTCCGGGCTTGGCCACAGCTATTTCCACCAGGGAGAAGCCCTTTTGCTTGTTTCAACGTTAATAGTTTGTTCCTAAAACTGAATTCTCAGCCGTGGGCAGGTGGTAAAAGCTCATGAAAGGTGGTGTTTACTTTCTGTCTTGGGTATGGAGAATTATTAAAAAGCTAGATTCAGCACAGTAGGATGAAAAGTGTCATTTGAGATTTATGATTGATTTGGCTGTAACTGAGGTACAGAAATGATGTAAGTCCTTGTTACTCAATGTGGCCCACAGACCAGCCCCTCAGCATTACCTGGGAGCGTGGTAGAAACGAGGTGACACAGGCCCCACCCCAGGCCTACTGAACCCGAATATTCACATTACTAAGGCCCCCCCAAGTGCAAGAGATGTTTATGCTGATTTGTTTAAGTCCTGCCCCAGGGTCACTCAGATCAGGAAGGTAGAGTTCTGAGGAAAGCGGACTGGCCAGGTGAAGAACATTTTACATGAACTGGGGGCTGGGGCATAGGAGAACGATGTTAACCCAGAGACATGGGTTGAGAACAGCTCTTGGTAGAACTTGCTGACTCAGCCTAAACATCTCCAGCTTAGACTAGGTGCTCACAGCACCCACGTTACTCAGTACTCACCAGCAACCACTGACTCAGCACGCAGTGGTTTGAAGAAAGGAAGAATTCACTTCCAGCCACACAGTAAGTTCCTCCCCTCCCTCCAGGGGGTGCCAGCTAGTAGGGGAGACCAGGTGTCTGTTCTTATCACTATGCTTCTTTCTAAAACATCACAATGAAGAAATACCATGGAATATCTGGGTTAATTAAACAACCCCCACCCCACCATCCATTTAGTTGTAGAACTCACACATTTAAGAGCCTTCAGAATGCTAATTCCATTCTTTTATTTCCTCATACCACAAATTTATCTGCCGCCTTTGTACAACCTGATTTATACAAGCAAACTGCAAATGAAAAACAGGCATTCTTTAATCCTCTAAAATGCATGTATGAAATAGAGCACAAATCCTAGTATTTATACATAAACAGGCTTTGAAACAGCTTTATCACAATTTCTTAAAATTAGCATGACAGCTGAAATATTTATGCCTGTAAAGGTTTGCATCATCAACTATACATAGTTATTTCAGAAGCAGTTAAGACTTTCAATTGGGGAAAAGAAACCTTCCACAAAAAGCTCTAACAACAATTATGTTATATTATTTACAGTTAAACATTTAGGGTCCTGATTCACAAAACTTAGAACATATCATGATTTACTTGAGTTTCACAGAGACGGTAAGCAGCATGTAGAATATTCCCCGGGGTAAAATCAAGGGTAGATGGTTTTTGGAGAATGTCTGACGATATGCTGACTGCAAACTAGAGAAAAAGTAACCACACAAAACTTCAGCTACTGCATTTGATTTCAAAATATAAGTCTATAGCAGCCATCAGACTAAACGGCCACAACAGAAGGGCAGAAGCTGGTGCCATTCTGGACATTACTCCTGGCATATTAAGGAAGAGAAATGATTCCTGTTTTCATTCAACAAAATCTCACCCCAATAATCACTACGTGTAAACTCGGGGTAATAGTCTCCTTGGCTTCCTGTAAGTTGTTTTTAATGCCAGCAAATTTAAACAAATACACATGACAGCCTTCAGGTCAATGGGTTTTATTTAGGAGTAAAAGCTTGAGGCAAGGTGACCAAGTGGTTAGCCATTCAAATTAGAAAAGAAACAGCACAGATCAGCTGCCAAAATCCAAAATTACCCTCGAAGCACTTGAGTGGATTCAACAGTGATTTCACATATGTGACAAAGGGGAGGATGCAACAAAAATGAACAGGAAAACTGTTTGTAAAGTGAATCAGGCCCTACGTAGTCTTTAAAAACCCCCCAAATTTACAGTAAACATTTTAGACTCTGGAATGCAATATAGTACAATTACCGGTACAGGACATTCACAGAACTGTTCAAACAGTACTTGTTCCAGAGTAAGAGTCACAAAAATGTACAAGCCAGTTCATGACCTCAGATCTAATGTTATTAAAATACATCGTTAATCATAAAAATACTTTACTATGTGTATGTACACTGTATAAACTCTAGATTTACCTACTGCAGGAAAACCTCTGAGCCCCTTTCTGTCTGACTGGCGCAGGAGACAGCGCAGCTCTATTATCTGGTCTTCATCCTACACACCTGGGCCCAGGGGGCTGCAGGGAGCTCCTCGATGATGCACTCGCCTTCCGCCGTACGTCTAGCTGGAAGAGTCACTTTTACTCCCGCTGTATTTTACTTTCCTAAATGCTGGTCCTAGTAACTCGGGGCATTCACATAATTCATTTGCAATTTGGTTACACTTTAAAATAAGGCTATAGTTCATTTCATCAGTTATTACACTGTCTTGCTTGTAGTCAGGATGGTTTGCAATAAACTCCCTCATCCATCTGGCAACTGTCATTAGTTCTCCTGAAAAAAAATTTTTTTTAAGACAAACCTAAGTTAATAGAAGTGCCTTTTTAAAAAAAAACAAGTTGTCATTTAGGGGCCAGAATAAACACAATCCTGAAGAAAAATCAGTATGACCTTTTGGTATAGCTACATGGAAGGTGTTGGGCAAAACACGTTGTCCCTGGCGTTTGAAGAATTCCTCCTAGGAAAGAATTTTAGGCTGCAGGTAACTGGGATCCCACTGCTTCCCACACTACCAACGCTTAAGAAATGAGAGCTACTAGGGATGTAATGTATGCCATGAGGACTACAGCTAACCCTGCTGTGTGGCATATAGGAAAGTTGTTAAGAGCAGAGTCTATGTTCTCCTCACAGAGAGATCTTTTCCTTTTATTGTATGTATCTGAGATGATGGATGTTAACTAAAGTTACTGTGATAATCATTTCACAATATATATAAGGCAAACCACTGTGTTGTATGCCTTAAACTTATACAGTAATATATGTCAGTTATTCCTCAAACGGGAAAAAAAAACAGGAGCTGACATGTGTGTACTGGAACATATGTCCCCCCACTCAGCCAAAGGGCACAGACTCTATATGCTCATGTCTGGAGACCACTTTAGGGTTGGTAGGGTATGAGTTTCCCAGAATATCTGATTGCAGAGGTGGAAAGAATGAAGACTAGTAAGCACAGGAAATGAAGGAACAGATGTGCTGCTCAGGGGCGGATGTCCTCAGTGACTCCCAAGTTTGCAGAAGCCTCAAGTGACGTCCAGGGGCCATTATCATCAGTACTGTCACTGTTATTCCCAGCTAAGGCCTCCCCTGAGCCAGGCACTTGTTAGCGTTGAGGAGATCACGCTGACAGTGTCTAACACAAAAGGGGGTTTTTGGGGGGCTCACTGTACGCAGGCAGGCTCAAGAACCCGACTTCCTAGCAGTGCTGCCTATTAACCTACAATTACTGAGCCCAGTGAAAAGAGCCCATGCGGATGGACAGCACACACAGCTGGACATAAAAGACAAAGAGGCAATCCAGGTACTGGACTTCACTGTCTAAGATGCCCTCAACTTCAAGATGCATCACTGTTATGAACTGGTAGGAAAAAAGCCTAATTGAACTGCAACGGTCAATTATAAGGCATATCCAACTGCAGAGATGTCAAATGTGAAAAGGTGGGCATTGATAAAATGTGGCACTTCACAAAACTACTTTAAGAAACTGAATATTCTGGGATTGTAAGGTTCTGCCTATAGTAGGAGATTCACAAAAGGAAAGCAACCAAAGGCCGGCATACCGGATGCTCTCTTCTTGATCAGCTTCAGGTAGTTCAGGATGCTGCATCTGGTGTCCACATCTACTTCCATGTTTTCAAGGTAAGAGTTCAGAATCGGGATTAGCCCAGGAAACACGCCGTCCTACAAGAACCAGGACACGTCATTGGCTCTCTGCCCACTGCTCTAGTGATGCGGTGCGCGGTACAGGGCCCCTACCTTCCCGTTGATGATGGTGTCTATGCTCATCAGGGCGCACTCCTCTGCGGCCAGCTCCGGGCTGCTCTGGGCCTTACCATAGCCATCCACCACAGCATTGCCACCTGTCGGAGGGGAGCACAGAGGACCTTTAGTGGCTTTGTGGTCCAAAGTGACCCTAGAAATCCAAGAGAACGTAGTAATACCTTTGCAAATATCTTTCCTGAAATAAAACATTCCTTGCAAGACAGCATCTCGTTTCTGTGCCACTTTCATGTTTTCATCAACCTATGGGAGAAAAGTAATCATGCCTATGTCAGAACATTTTTGATCAAACACAGACGGAAATCATGCTGCCATCCTCACGTGTGCAATTAGGACTCGTTCCTCAAGGATTCTACTTTCTCCTCCAATGCCTTCCGGTTGGAAGAACAGACTTGTGTGGGGCCTGTGTCCTCCAGTCACAGACTAGTAGGTACTTTTTAATAACAACTGGGGAATTCTAAGAGAACCTTACTTTAAAAAGCTAACAAAAACTTATGTAGGCAGTCTGCATTCCAAAGCACATGACTGAACCTGTCAGAAATCTACATGGGCAGGTGGTCGGTTCCCTAACACAGCAACTCGCCCGAGGACCCAGGGTAAGGAAGGCAGAGAACCCTGTTATCCTGACCTCTGCAGAGCTCTGCTCTCCCTACCACTGAGGTCGTGCTGCCCCACTTTGGGGAGGGAGGGGAGGAGTCCGGTCGTCAGGCCTGGAATATGGTCAGCCTCCCAAGGCAGAGGGCCGCCAGGGCAGCTGCCCACCCGGAGGCTCTGGCGGTGTCAGCTCACTCAAAGCCTCCAAGACTCCTCTTTGTGAATTCTCCATTTCTCCAATGACTTTTCAAAACCTTCAAAGCAGAGCTTTTAAAACTCTATAGTTGTAGTCCCTTATTCCCTATAAGGAAATCTTATGGGAACCTCCATATACAAAGTAGACAACATTTGCTTGTATAAGCACTCCAGGGTGCTGGTTTTCCTAGGAAATGTGACCCTTCTTTAGAATTTCTTTGAGGGCAGGAGTTAGAAAATTCTTTAAGAATACTTTCCAGTATTAACAACTGGCATTGGGAAAACTGGACAACTACATGTAAGAGAATGAAACTGGATTACTGTCTAAATCCATACACAAAAGTAAACTCGAAATGGATCAAAGACCTGAATGTAAGTCATGAAACCACAAAACTCTCAGAAGAAAACACAGGCAAAAATCTCTTGAATATAAACGTGAGCAACTTTTTTCCAGGACACATCTCCTTGGGCAAGGGAAACAAAATAAAAAACGAACAAGTGGAACTACATCAAACTAAAAAGCTTCTGGACAAGAAAGGACACCATCAGCAGAACAAAAAGCCATCCCACAGAATGGGAGAATATATTCATAACTTGTCTGATAATGGGTTAACATCCAAAATATATAAAAAACTCACATACTAAACTCAACACACAAAAAACAAATAACCCGATTAAAAAATGGGTGGAGGACCTGAACAGACACTTCTCCAAAGAAATACAGATGGCCAACAGGCACATGAAAAGATGTTCCACATTGCTAATCATCAGGGAAATGCAAATTAAAACCACAATAAGATATCAGCTCTCATCAGTTAGAATGGCCACTGTCCAAAAAGACAAGAAATAACAAATGCTGGCAAGGATGCAGAGAAAAGGGAACCCTCCTACACTGTTGGTGGGAATATAAATTGGTGAAACTGCTGTGGAAAGCAGTATGGTGGTACTTCAAAAACTAAAAACAGAAATATCACTTGACCCAGTAATTCCACTCCTGGTAATTTGTTTAAAAAATCCAAAATCCCTGATTCAAAAGACATATGCACCCCTATGTTTATGCTGCACTATTTGCAATAGCCAAGATATGGAAGCAATCCAAGTGTCCATAAATGGATGAATGGATAAAGATGTGGTACATATACACAATGGAATATTATTTACCCATAAAAAGAAAAGAAATCATCCTATTTACAACAACATGGATGGATCTAGAGGGTATTATGCTCAGTGAAATAAGCCAGGGAGAGAAAAGACAAATACCATATGATTTCACTTATTTGTGGGATATAAAAACAAAGCAAAACAGAATGAACAATACAGCAGTAGACTCACAGACACTGAGAAGTGACTAGTGGTTACCAAGGGGGAGGGGGAGGGGAATAAAGGGGCACAGTAATTTGCAATCACAATATAAGTTGGTCACGGGGGGGACAGAGGAGATGGTAGAACAGCATGGAGAATATAGTCAATGATTCTGTAATGTCTTACTACATTAATAAATAGTGATCGCACTAGAGGGGGTGAGGATGTGATAATATGGGTAATTGTTGAACCACTGTGTTGTATATTTGAAACCAACATAAGATTGTATATCAATGATGCTTCAATAAAAAAAAAAAGAATATTTTCCAGTCTCCTGGATTAATACTTCACTGAGGATGATATATATACTTTATACTCTGCAAGCCTAGCTGGGCCCTTCTCTTTAAGTCTTCTGGAAGTTCTAAATTTTCCATTGTCTTTCAGACATCTATCCTATTTGTAAACAAAGGCTTGGACTAGTAGCTTACATGGTGTCTCCCTTACATGCGTTGACCTTCTCCACGAGTACACCCAAATAGGCAGTGTGGGCCCACAGAATTCTATGGGTACTTTTGGTCTGGATGGGGGGGTCAGGCAGAGGTGGGCTGACGCTTGACTTCCTTCAGGGTGGGGTGGGGCAGGTGGGGCTCGTGAGCCCCCTCACAGAGGAAGTAGGGAGCCACGACTGCGGGGCAGATGCTGGGCTAACCAGTTTCTTCCTTCCTCCCATGCCTGCCATGACATGGCCGCTCTGCTCCTTTGTGGGGCGCTAAGCCCACGGCAGACCCCCTCACTCTACCTGGCAGCCTTTCCCAGCCGCTCACAGCCAAGGAACCAAAGGCCTCTGTTTACCTGCTCCTTCCCCCTGGGCCAACTTATTTGCATTGTTCCACGGTTTTGCTGTGAAACTGCTTCCAGGAAGCTCCTTTTTTGTTTTTTGTTGGGCTGGGGCTGATTGATTAACTCTGATTTGTTTTTTCTGATAGTCCAGTATCATCTACATTCTCCAGAAACATCTCCAGTTTGGCTCCACTGAGGCGACCTTTCCTTGCATTCCAGTAGTTGCACTCACCCCCCACCCGCTAATTTAATATAACCAAAATGGAATTTGGGAGAGGAGGATATCAATTTGTGGGACTTGCTCCGACCGTCACTTTGACTCAAAAGCCTCCACAAATACAGTGGTTTTCAAATGCAACCCTAAATTCAAACAGGCTATGGGTAAAATTGCAGTATTTCCAGAGTCTCTTGCCTGGCCTTAATGCATCTCCGTATCAATAAGTGTTTCCAAGGGGTGGGGAGAAGTAGTCCATCTCCATATCAATAGGTGATTACAAGGGGGAGCCAGGGAGGGCATATCTGGACCGGAGAGGTTGGGTGGGGGTCCCTTTTTGCACCCAGGTAGGTCACAAGAGACACAGGTGAGAAGAAGTGGTGGACGACTGCTTGTAAGCAATAAATGGGTTCTCCCACTTTATTTCTCCCTTTGACTGATTTTGGTTTCAAAGGTATTTTGCCCTGGGCTGAGAAAATATTCCTCCCCGCACCCCCAGAGTTACACAGGCTAAAGTGAGGTATCTATTAGCACTTTTTTTCAAGGGTCTCTACCAATGCAGTACCAAAATCTACAGCATAAGCTTGGGCTTAAAAGGGAAAAAAGAACAGGCTAGCGGGAGAAGCATTTTATTCTAAAGGGTGAACAATTTTAAGTGAGGTCAGATTTGCAGTAGACAGTATATATAAATGAGCAGCAGATAATAATTATGGGTATCTTGACCCCATCACTGTACCGACACACATTCTTACCTTTGACAGTGGAATGAGAAAATCCAGTTTGTATGAAAGGATCACTCTGGTTAGCAGCACCACAAACACGACATATGCAGAGTTCTCGAAGTCTGTTAGCTGAACCTGGGTAAGTGGGATCCCAGAGAGGTTACGGACCAATGACCACAAACATGCTCTTCCCGACAGGCTTCTCCTCCATCACGTCATCCCCAAGCCATCTCCTACTTCCCCAAGGGGGTCTGGGAGCCTTCTGCCCATAACCTATTTGCAGAAATGAATCCTCCTTAGCTTCTGGACTTGATTTTAACATGTACACACTTGATTTGTATTGCCACCCAATTAACCTACGAGCCTCTGCCAAGAGCATCCGAAGGATGACAGGCAGTCGGGACGGGTGCATGAGTCAGCTCCTGCCGACACGCGGCTTACCTCCATGGGTCGGAATTCTACTCTCCACCCAATATCAGAGTTTGGAGGAGGAGGCTTAAATCTCATGGTCTGCCAATTTGTGGACTGAATATTCTATAATAAAAAAGCAGAGAATAAAAGTCAATTTCCACATGTCCGGGAAAATATTAAGACAGTTTGATATTTGATAAGGGATGAAAGTGGTTCACACCAAATACTATCCAATCACAAATATAAAAGGTACAATTTAAGATTTTCTTGGTGTAGGACCTGCTAGGAAAACAAAACAGCAAGTCAACAAAGGTTGGGTGACCTGTCCCTAGCACTGCAATAACTCATCGCATTGTTTTTGTGCAGCGTGATTGAAATTTTTACATTTACGTGAACAAGAGACAATACTGAAGAAAAAAATTCAGAATTGGAGATACAACCAGTCATTCATAAAATAAGCATACTTTAAACCAATTAAAATTTTCTTTTAGTTCTTTACCACACATGAAAGGCACATGAGATTTCTCTTGTCACTAATTCTTCACAGGTACAGGAAACTACCTCCATCTCGGTGAGTGAAGTGAAATGCATTTAAAACAGAGGAGATACCTCAAAATGGTCAGACTCATTGGCATCGTCCAGGTGTATCTTCTCTTCAAACAGAGTCAGTGGGTCTCTAATGAAGAGATGAGCGACATGCTGGGCCAGGAGGTGGTCAATGCCTGTGAAGAGAGGTCGCACCAGGCTCACTCGGAGCTCTTCCCTTATCAAATATCAACACTGTTCTCTAAGTCCAGTAAGCAGACAGGACAGCTCGAGAAGTCTGAGGAGAGGGTTATCTAGAAGCTTAGGAAGTGGCTGACTTGTTCAGTATTTGCATGTCACCCAGGATTTCATCCTATGAACCTTGGGGAAGTGTCGGTTTTATTCACTACTTACACAATGCCTGTTGGGCACTGGTGTGGACCTAGATACAGACCTCCAAAGTAAGTTCCTTTTGCTAAAAGTCAAGAAGATCTCACAAGTATTTGGAACTTGAAACGTTAGGAACAAGCAGCCTCACAAGAAAAGTTAGAGACTTCACACTAAAAATAGAAACCAGACCAGGAGTCAGCAAAAAAGTTGAAAAGTGTCGAAGAACTAAAGGTGTACAAAAAAATCTAGAAAAAAGGAAAAGGAATGGCTGCTCACCTTCCTGCAACAGTTGTTTGTAGATTTCTTTATCTATCGTCAAGTCGATGTCATTATATTTCTCACCACACTCAGATAAATAGCTGTCTATTGAATCATATCGTGACTTACTAATCCTATAGTTATTGTTCTTCAGTGGCTAGAATTGAAAAAAAATGAATGAGTGCCATATAAAATGATGTCAAAACTAATGCCCCAAATAATTACATTAAGATGATATATATTAAGCTAGGAAAATAACTGCCAAAGTCAAAAGTAAAAATATAAACTTTTAATGTAAGACAAAGCTATCAAAATGACTTCTCTTTTAAAGTTTGTTTCTACTTTGAAAGCACGTCCAACAACTTATGAACAATTACGTGAAGACCAGAGCAGGGGGAGTACAGCCCTGGTTGGGAACATCAGAATCACTTTTGAGGGCTCCTTTAAAAATACCAATGTCCAGTTCTGGAGATAGTTGTTTATTAGGCCTAGGATGGGCCTGGGTGTCTATTTTTAAAGATCTCCATGGTTCTGATGCATATTCTTGGTTAAAAAGATGAAGGTGACAGTTCAACATGCACACCACTGACCTATTGTTATTAGGCAAACCTAACCCTTTATGTGGGTGGAGCAAAGGAATCTTTGACAAAAGGTTACACACCTTACATAGAAAGTATCGGACACAAAGCACTCATGAGCACCACAAAGCCTTTTGGTAAAACCAGCCATTAGCACTGACTTCCAAAATGTAGAAAAATTGCACTACTAATTTTAGGAGGAAACAAATACAGATTTCAACAATGATAAAGATTAACTCCCCACCCAAACCAAATCACGTTTCCCATATATTCACCCCAAACATATACCAAAGACTGGAAACTAAGACAGGTTTATAACCTGTGAGTTTCATCCCATAATGAGTAACCCATTCAAGACAAAAAATTATGGGAGACTTCAAAGCTGCAAGTAGTTACAATAACCCCATTTTACTTGCTTACTCTAAAAGGTTATTAAGGAAGATAATTCTCACCTCCAGTCCTCTCTCCTCCCGAGTTCTGTCATCTACAGATGCAGAAATCACTCCCCAGCGACAGTCGATGTCTGACACATAGCCTCGGTAAAAAGGGGAGGCAGCGCTCAATGCCATCTGAAAATAAACAAAAGTCAGCACCTGCAGGTCCGAAGTGTTGCGTACGTGCTGATAAAAGCTCCATGCAATTATCTCTGGTCGAGAAGAATCAGTTTGTGCAACCACCGTGGGGTTCTGCCACATCCGGGTGTGTCTGCTTTCCCAGAGGGACATACACCAGAAGCGTTATCTGGATTTGGTTCATTTAAATAATCCTCGCTATTAAGTGAGGACACAGAGGATGGGACAGAGAAAACAGCTACAGTGAAACTTGACACTTTAGCACATAAATGTCTTACTAGCAATAGTAAGCTTCTAGTGAGATTCAGTCCACTACTCTAAATCTGCTTACTCTGTTTAGATCACTTCTGAATGGAGTCTTAACTGGACTTAAAGAACACACAGTAACTTTTGCACATGTAGTTTTCTCTTATACAAAGTATTAAAAATAAGATGTAATTCCTACTTACAACAATCGGGCAGATAGTGGCCAACTGATCATAGAGGTATCTGGCTTCAGATATGCTGCAGGCTTGGAATGTTACCTGTTGAAGAGTTACAAGTTATCAACAACAAAAAATCATTAACATCATCCCCAGGGAGTAAAGTCTGAGAGAGAAAATGGCTGGAGAAGAGAGGGGGCATGGGATGTGATGGCCATTCCATTGACAACAATGTTTAAGACAGGAGTTGTGTTCAAAAGTTGTCTTGGATGAATTTTGCTAGCAAATGGTATTTAATCATATTCACACTAATGTAAATAACCATGTTCCTAAGTTAAATAAGATGAAGAAGTCAGGGATGAAAAATAAGGCACCAGATAAACAGTGAGCCCAGCAAGGCATTTCCTCGTCCACTGGCTTATTTCCTTCCACAGCTTCCACTCAATTCTGTCAGCTGAGGAGTTATATCAATAAAAGGGATTTCAATGAAATGCTAATGACGGATCTCAAAGTTCCTTGGTGGCAGTATGGGGAAGGGAGCAAGTCTGGAGGAAGGGAGAATAGTTGGAAACACTGCAACTGTCAAGGAAAAATTAAGGGGGGCTCGTGGGAAAAGGCACACCAGAGTCAAAGTAGCCGGTTCTGGTGACCAGTGGGATGCCAACAACAGGGCATGACTTCAGTTTTGGCTCAGGTGTTCCTAGGACAGACAGGAAGCAGGGCATTTTGGCGCAATGGGCTCAAGAAGCCAGGGCCAGACAGGAAAGGCAGCCCTGTCAGCGGCTGGGTCTGCAGGGCTGGTGCCCAGGAAGAAGAATCTGAGCTGGAAATATTTGGGAGGTAGGCTCAGATGATGTCGTGCAGATGGGCGGATCATGCAGGAAGCCTGCACAGGACGGGAAAGTAGAGCATTTAGGAATTAGGCAGAGAAAAGGATCACATGATTCATACAAATCCTCTAAAAATAATTACTCAAAGGAAACAAAACAAACCATGTTTCCTTTGGAGTGGCAGATGGGGCAAGAACACAAAACCTGGCTGTTAGCACATTTGTATTAACTGCAAATTGGGAACAGTTCTAATTTCCTCTGTTGTTATTTAATAATGACATTTTGAGTTTAGTGTTGGTACAGGAAATAATCTAAGTGCTTACGGCTTCAATTACAGCTAAGTGAATATGCTTATTATTGCAGTCCCAACCTACTATTTGCAATAGTTTTAGCGAGGTCTCAACTTCTTTTTTTTAACAGCACAGAATTTCTGCTGTGGACTCACATGTCTACCTGCTGAATTAGTGTGGCATTCCATGTCCTAGTGTGGCCTATGATATACTAGACAATTCACAGGCAAATCCTGGAAGAGTCAACTCTAGAAAGTATGCTTAAGAAAATTAGTGCCTGGAATTCAACCGTTGAGTTACAACAGTGAAGTGACTCAGTGATTCTAAACACATTTAGTAACTAGCTTCCTTACCCTAGAGCTGATATAGTTATCATCAAATAGGACATCACTGTGGGTAATGGCTTTAATGGAGGAAGGACAAAAAAAGTTCTTATACCTTAAAAAGGTATTAATATATGAACAGTTTGGGCTTCCGATGTTTACAAAAGTACCATATAAAGAAAAGCAATGTCACTAGGAAACAGGTTAAAAAGAGAGAAAGTATGAAAATAGATGTCAGAAACCTAAATATCTAATCTAAAAATATATCATTTTGAAGCCATGTGATTTTTTTAGGGAGGAAAAAAACCTATCACAACATGCATGAGTTTATTGACTGACACTTATTAAGTGATCCCCGAAAAGCTCCCCAAGGGTTGGGACTTTGAATGAGGTTAAAATACTTTTTGTTTTGTAAGTCTTCCATTAACCTTAAACAATGACTTCAAAACTACTTTTCCTGCTTTACTGTAATAAGCAGTTTCTAGGGTTCCACCGAAGAGCTACAAAGCAGGGATTTCTGCAGTGATTTGTGAAGTTCATCTCATGGGCCCTGCACTTTACGGCATCTGTGGTAATGATCTTTTTAAGTAGAGTATTGAAACTGGGGTGGACATGCCACTGAGAGAAGGAAAACAATCTTAACCCATGACAAAGCTTAAGCTGGATGGGAAACTGGGTCTGCAAGCAATTAAAATGTTAACCTACCATTAGGACATATTTATTTGTATAAATACAGTGTTTCAAGGGAAAAGAACATCACTTTGGCATGGAACAACACTGCTGTCTCTGGCAAAACACGCTGGTTTAATATTAAACAAAGAAAAAGGGAACAGGTACTCCAACAGGGTTGATACCATTTTAAAGCCGTGCCCTGGAAGTTCTAGAGATTAATGGTTTTCTTCAAAACTATTTCTAATTAAGATAGAAAAGCAGATATGCAGTTAAAAGTCAAAAGGTTTTTTTAAAAATGAAGTGTGACCTTTATAAGGAAATGTACTAGCATATTTGTTTAGAAAACACATTATTTTATACTGCCTATATAAGTCAGAAAAGGCAGGGAAGTTTTTATGGTTATTTAAGCATTATTTAGCATGGAAAACTCTGACTCTGGCGTCCAATTTTGATTATATGTAGTTGCAAAAATAACACATCAGAGGTACTGTGCCAGAAGGGGTGCATCTGTGTTTGAGAGGAGGGGAAGTGGGGCTTCGTGGCTTATAGGTTGAGAGTGATCAGACAGGAGGCCTGGGGCCTGATGCCCCCGGGGACCAGACTCTGCACTGCTCCAGGGCTCTAAGGACATAATTTCTAATCAGATGAAATAATTAGAATTAAATAAAATCTCCTTGGACAATAACAGGAGGTCTTTTTTTATCTGAAATTTTCAATTTATACTTTGTGCAACTCCTACTCCTAACATGATTATAGACAAAGGATAAAACAAATACTTCCATTCATGAAAACAGAGAAGTAAACATTAGCTTGGGAATTTAATACAAACCCTTGCACCCAGAGTTCATTTTCAAAAATAATGAGATTTGAGCGATATTTAAAAGCACCACTAGATGGCAGCACGCGTTAGGCATACAGAAAGGACAAGGCGAGCTGCCGTGAAGGAGTTCATATTTACGTTGATTAACAACTATTTATCTTCGTGGTAAACAGTAGATTCTGTAAATTTTGCACCAAGAGATAGCTTCCGATGAATTTACTAAAATGACTTCACTGGTTTTCAGAGAGGTATACTAGCTCCCATTTCAACGTGATGAAAATGTGATTTTTAAAAAGGAAACATGCATGTTTAAAGAAAAGTCAGTAAGGTGGAAGGAATGAGGACGCTTTGCCTCTCTGTGCATTTGACACAGTACCTGAAGACAGCAATTGCCCATCCCAAATCCCATGGCATCCATGTAAATATGGTCGGGCTTGGAAGCCTTTGCTGCCTCCTCCTCAGGAAACGCTTCCATGAATGGAGATGGTGTATTCTTGTCCTTAAATACTGTAGTTATCAAATTAAAGAAAAATGAAAAAATGGGTGAGAATCAAGCATCAAACATTCACCGGTATCCCTCTCCCTGCTCCCACCTCCCTCTGTAGACGTACTTGGTACATTGATGACGACCTTTTCTCCTCTCCGATGTCGGATATTTCTTGTTAGGGTACTGGAACAGACAACCAAACAGAAATCGGTCACCTAACCACCACCGTGTTAAAAAAGAATTTGATCATACAAGAGCAAGTGGAATGAAATCCCGCCTCAAACTAATTCTCTACAGCAACCCTACAGAAGAGTTACAGGCATCAAGATACTCCCAAGGGCTTTTCTGAAGGAATGCTTTGCACTAACACCACGTCCTTTGGCCTTTGCCTAAAAACGCCATTTTCTCCCGATTCTCCAGCTCCCTGTAACTTACCAAATCAAGTTCAAGGTTTGTGGTCTGTCATGGCCTGGTCTCACCCCGTGTTTCTAACATGTCCCATGTTCACTCCCAAGACTTTAGGGCTCAGTGTCCGCAGGCAGCCTCGGAGCCCCAGTACCTCACTACTCCCGCCCCCAGCCAGCGGCGTCAGCAGTTCCCCTCTAGCTCTCAGCGTCTAATCCAGACTCTACCACGCACACCGTGGCTATCCAAGGCTTGAAATGTGGCTAGTCCTAATGACAATAAATGTTACGAGGGTAAAATACCAGATTTTGAAGATTTTGTACAAAAATAGAGTAAAATTTCTTACTAGTAATTTAAAAATATTGGTTACATGTTGAAACAGTATTTTGAATACGTTGGCTTAAATAAAACATATTAAGTTCACTTTTTTTACTTTTTAAATGTGGCCACTAGAAAATTTTAAACCACAGCTTGGCTGTATTGTGGCTCTGTTGGAAAGTGCTGATGCAGAATCAGCTTCCATGGCACCTCCTTCCTGAAGCCTGCTTTGATCCCTCTAGGCAGAGGCACCCTACTTTGTCCAAGGAGGGACTCCAGTGCTACCCTCTTTTCACATCCATCGTAATCTATCTTCTCTTGTAGCCGAGTATCTCTATTTTCCCCTTAGCACCCTGTAACATTTGAAGTGAGGAACTCTCTTTATACATCTTTGCCTCCCCTAAAAGACTCTGCGTATATCAGGTGTATAATGCTGTTTAAGGAATGAACGCCGAGATGTCCCAGTGTCCCTAACTTTAGGGCCTAGGTTCAGGATGACAGGTGAGACTCCAGGTACAAAGCCAAGATCAGACTGGTGTGGGCCCGAAGCAACTTAAAACCCAAGCATCGAACTACAAACAAACAGACCTGGAAGTTAATAGAACAGAAGGTAGAGAGTGTCTATTATATACGAGGTGTACATATTTTACATTATCAAGGTATACAGAGTGGGATGAGTAGCTCACAGAGGGGGGGAATGATAGGAATAATGAAAGGAAAGCTCCCCCAAAATAGGTGTTTACAGAACCAGGACTGAAAAGATTCATTCCGGGAGAAGACAGTGGCTCAGCTAATGGCTTTAAGATGACTTGGAAAATGGGCAGATCAGCCTGGGCGTGGGCAGCAACGATCAGTCGAGCCGAGGCTGTGAACAGGGAATCCCAGCATTCAGGACATGCTCGGTAAGGACGCTGGACTCAGAAGGCAGCGAGATGTGTGCGGGACACCTGCGCTTACCAAAAGCCAACTTACCTGAAGCGCGGGTGCTTGTTTATTGCTTCGTCAGGAAAGAAGAGGGATTTGGAAGCTCCTCCTTCAACCGGGTTGGGTTTGAACTCGGGCAGTGTGAACCCGGGACAGCCTAATCTACAACAAATTCAAGAACTAAATAGACAGGATTTGATTTGGGGAGTTAATGATGTCTCGCCGTCACTGTACGTGTTATAACACCTCCTGCCTGTCACCCCCTTTCCAGAGGTTCTGGCACACACATGTTCTGTAACTACTGCGCCCCTGTAAGACCCTCTCTTTGTACTTTGTTAGCTCGTTCACCAAAATCTCCTTTGGTGATTGCCACCCTGTACTGACTTTATGAGAGAGCTCGGTTCACTCACTTCCTGCAGAGCATGTAGGTCCTACCCATCCCTTCGTGGAACAGCAAGGACCAACAGCATAAAAGTCCCTTCCCTTGGTCACACCAACTGTCACCAGTCATCCGAGGCGTCTCCTTTACTAGCTCTGAACCCTCTGATTATCATTTGAGCCCTGCATTCCATCACTGCCCCCACCTCTTGATGAGCTGTTTGAATCTGGAAGGGGTCTCCTGTTTTTTAACTTTGCAGGTCACCTCATAAATTCCTTGTAGATTAGGTAAGTCTCTACAGATGCCCCCAAGCACCCCAAGATCTCTCTCTGAGCCGTGAAACCCAGCCCTGTTATCTTACTTGACCCCAACAAGAGCTGTAACTCCAACACAGAAAACGGAGCTCTGTATTTATCCCTGTATTTATTGCCACCTCCTGACGCATCCAGCTCAAATTCCACGCACCTGAAGGGATGCCACCAGGTCTCTGAATTGAGAATTTGAAGGCCATTGGTAAGGGTGCTGTGAGGGGGAGCAAAGACTAACAGTTAAGTGACAGCCTAACAAGGGAGCCTCTTGTAGGGCTGAAGATCAGTGGTAGGAAACCTTTGGCTTGAGAGCTAAGACTAGTTCAGGCTTATTTCAACCCCTACCTTTTATAAATTAAGTACCAGTTGGCTACCATGTCTGTCTTGTGAACAACTGAATTTGCTGATCTTATCTGGAAAACAGCCCCCAGCTATAATAAGGGTGCCTGAGAATTCTCACAGCTGTGTGCTGTGTGTATTATCTACTAGGAGCCTGCAAGTTTAGGAAAAGTCCTTTAAGAGCGGCAAACTGCAATCTGGGGGATTCTTAGTTAATCAGAATTAGGCTGGATGAAGGAAGAATGACAGTGTGCGTTTGGCAGCAAGAAGGCAGTTGGAACTCAGATCTTCAGCCTCTTCCAGCACGGTTTTTCTAGACCAGTACTGTCCCACAGGACTTCCTGCAACAATGTGAATGGTTTTATCTGTGCCGCCCAGTACCAACCACTGCGGTAGTTGCAGCCACAGAGGGCTACGGAGCGCCTGAAATGAGGCTAGTGTGAGGAGGACATGATTCTTTCATTGAATTTTAGTTTGATTAATTTAAATTGTCACTTGGCCACGGTTTTGGAATATAGTTCCACATTACAGAGGATTGCCTTTTTTCAGAGAAAAATCACACTGTTTATACTTAAGAAACAAAGTACTCCTTTCCCTTTTGATCCTGAAATAAAACTTTCCTTATTATTTATTATGGATATAAGGTAAGGCTTCTCAACTAATTAATAATTATTCTTGTTTTGTGTATAAGTCTGAAACTACCTTGCCATATGTTTTGACTAGACTTTTTTTTTTGAAGTTAGATTTTTAGCCTAAAACTTATTCCTCTGTATCAACTATCCCTTCATAGTAATTTAATAAAAACAAGTTTTTTTTTTAAGGGCAACTATTCCACATGGAACCAGTCTCACTTAAGGTAAAAGACACATTAGGTTTAACCAAAAAACTTCCCTCTATGGCCCAGAAAGAACTATCACTGCCAATCACTAATATACATGCCCAAATTCTTAAGTATAAAACACTTCTGGTTTGTGTTATAAACCTCATTTTTAAAAAATTTGCTAAATGAAATGAACACCACTCTTGAGGTAAGAAAAAGGAAAACATTAAGAACTTTTTCTTACATTCACTCCAAGTTGTTGAATAGCATCTGTGACCCACCTCTTGACCTTTATTATTCTAAAGTCTCGTAATAGTTACCTGCACCCAACAGCCTTGACATCTCCTTTCCACCCCCGGTTTGCGGATTTTGCCACCTCCTGACGCATCCACCCCCCCACCCCACCCCACCCCCGCCTCCATCAGGCTGACCCAGTCTCCCAGCGTGCACCCGTCCTCAGCTCCTAGGAAGCACTGCCATCTGGTTACAGCCACACTCGCACTACAGCCCCTTAGGAGTTAAACCATGTTAACCCAAATCCTTTTAACATGATCTGGCCCACCAATTACCTGCCCAGTGTCACTTTACCCTGCACGGCCACATCCTCGGCACCCTACACACACTAGGCCAGCCAGCTTTCCTCTAGTTCTCCGGAGGCTCCATGCTCCTCTGACTCCTCGTAGAACTTCCGTTCAGGTTGTCCCCCTCCCTCGCCACTCCTACTAAACTCCTCCGAGATTCGGACACCACTCCAGTGATCTGCCCTCGGAGAGGCCTTCCTTCGCAGCCCAGAGACCACCCGACAACGCTGTCCTGCTCTCTTCCTCACAGCTGCCCAACTTGACAGTCACCGGATCTGTGGGTATTTGATTATTCTCCGTCTCTCCCAGGAGACCCACGAAGGCCTGTTCTCATTCACGGCTGCACTGCCACGCTGCGCGGGCTTGGTGAGGGGCGGGTACTCAGCTACCTGACTGAAAGGTAGTTCGTGATTGGTCTACCTCCTCCTCAAAACAGGACAAAGGGATGTGCCAGTTCTCATGCCAGCAAACCTGTTCACCAGCAACAGCTGGAGGCTCTCCTTCCGCAGGGAGAGGGACGCGGCCTGTGCAGGCGGAACCGAGGAACCACAGAAGAAAAGAGAAGCTTCTCTAAATGTGTGTGGACGTGCTTAAATAAGGTTTCAACTAGTGAGAAGTTACAATGGAGATTTTAAAACAGAAAATTCCTATTAAGTGTCCTTCTAAGACCAATGGTATGACTCTGAATGCCTGTGTTCATTATAGACATTTATCAGAGAAAAAAAAAGATGGTATAAAAGTAGTTCAAAGTGCTCCAGGCCATGGATACTAATCCCCAATGTTCTTTTGAACTTTGAGGAGATAACTCTATTCTGTCACAATCTGACAGATATCTAGCACAGATAAATCAGATTTATGATTTGGTAGAACTCCACTCTTACATAGAGGTCCCACATAAAACTGTACAATATTTATGTAGCTCATTCTAAGAATATAATTTCACTATTTATATTTACTTTATATTTCCTTCTGTGAATTTTTAGCCATCACTAGATTTGATGACTAATCCCAAATTTCCTTTTCAGCAAAACACCCAAACGTGACCTAAAGACTCTCCTTGTTCACGGTTAACAGGTACCGAGAGTACCTGGGGAGCACGCACGCCAGCCCCTCCCACAGGAGACCCTCTGATCTGCCACCAACACCACCACATGCTAGTAGCCAAACAGGCATGAGGCAGCAACTGCTACAGCTGAGTGAAGAGCCCTTGGTAATCATCAGACTCGCTGTTCCTTACAGGGTCAGAACTGCTTGGCAGACGTGCTGGACCCTCCACCCCCAACCGGGATGGCTATCACCACACGGCTCATCAGACACCCGGGTCCTCACGGCCTTTCCCAGTGAGCCCGGGTGAGTGTTCTCACCACAGTGCTTCAGGCCACCATCCCCTGACTGAACCGGACATGTAATTTTTGCCTGCAGCTCTAATATTACAGATTCTATCAAATGCAGTAGGAAGCACTGTCTGTAAAATATGAGAACTGTATGGTCAAATGCTTGGGTTATGATCTGTTCTTCTCTATAAGCTAAAGCTCTGAAATGTTTGCTGGGCATGTCAACACAGGCGCTAACCTGGGAAATGAAGTTATTGTGCAAACAGCCTGATTTTCTTCTAATAAAGAAGTTGCCTCCTTCCGACGTTTTCTCATGTTGTCTTCGACTGTGTTGAACTCGGACATCGTTCCTCCGTACGGCTGTCCGGGTGTGCCTTCAATCATGTAGCTCCCATACTCTGGTCTCCAAAGGGTAGGATGGCTACAGAGGAGAAAAAACTTCATTCCATCTTATTCTTTTGCTGCGGTCAACTTAACTTTTAGACCTTTAAAAAAAGATGCTTCAAAAAATTTAGAAACCATTAGGTAGCAATGAAGCTAAGAACTCCTTTACGGTTCCTAAAGCCTGTAATTTTCCATAGCTCTTCAACCACATAAAGGTTTAGAAAGTACTGGGTCCAAAATATGTATAAATAACTGAAAACACACACAGGGAACTCACTGTCCAAGACAAGCTAGTCCACTTTGTGGGAAAAGAGATGAGGTCTTATAGGCTCTTTCAGATCAACGCTCAATTGAAAACTCAAATGCTGCCTCCCAAAAAGAGCAGAAAAACGACCTGGAGAGTACATGCCCTCTTCACCTCTTTGTGTACTTAAATATTTAAAAAATATCCTGCAGCCAGACAAAACTGTCTGCACGTTTTATCTGCACCATGGTTTGTGATGTCAGTCATGCTTTAGCAGTTCTTTTTAACAGTTAATAGTAGTAAACAGGCTTCATATTGAGTTTGCCATTCTAAATGCTTTAATATACTATTGTGTTTAAAATATCAATACCCTACAAAGTAGGTATTATTATCCCTACTTTACAGAGGAGGAAACTTAGGTACAGAGAAGTTAAGTAACTTGCCCAAGGCTACCCAGCTATTAAGTGGCAGAACCAGGATTTGAACCCAAGCAACTTGGAAGCAAAGCCCAGGCTCTACAGTGCTATGCTATCCTGTGTCCTCCACGTCTGAGGAAAGCGCCTACGTTAGCAGTTCTGACAGTCTTACAAATCCTAACGTGAGCCTCAGCTTACTTTGGGTTTGTCTTTTCCCCCCTTTCTTGTAGAGTTTCCAGAACTTCTTCTCCAGACAGGACCAACTGGACTTTTTTATTGTCATGATCAAAAGACACCAACATGTACTCTACCTATTAAAAATAAAGGAGAGAAAGATTAACATTCTTTTAGACTCATGCTCAGCGTGGCCTTTAGGAGAAGCCCCGGAAATATGAAGACTGGAGAGGCCCAGAGTAATCCGAGACAGTAACATTTGCTTGCGCTGCATCACGAGTGCTCTTTTGCATAATATGAAAATCCGGAGAAAATGGTCAGTCAGTAGTGGCATTGTTTGAGCATAAAAACTCTTACTCAATTTCTTCTTTCCCCTGTTCTACTTAACAACCTATAGAAAGACCAGGATGCCCATTCTGACAAATTGTACTTCAAAAGAGGACCGTTTCAAGGCTAAGATTCTACAAATTACAGGTGCAAGATGAAGCTGCATTTTAAAATTTATTTCCTCAATTAGCTTTCTCTAAGTTTATTGAAGTGGTAGCCTGGGCATTCTCATCACAGTAGATTATGCCTACGGGGAGGTTACTGAATAATCCTAACATAAGTCCCAAGATTGGCAAATTGTCATAATCATAAGCACATCGATATGGAGAAGTTATTTTAGTTAGGGGTTTCAACAACTTAGTTTTAATTTTTCAATGATTTAAGACAGCTTCCAACTCTGAAACTACATAAAACCATATAAACCATGGTTTTAATGAAACCATATAAAATTTACTGTGCAAGGTGCACTAGTGCATTTATAACACTAGCTGGTAGAATTCTGATAAAAATCAAGAGCTAAATACCAAAATCAGACTCTTCTGGGCAGAGTACAAATAGAACCTGCTTTTGTGTTTCCTGAAATCACGTGCTTTAAATCATGATAGTTGGTAGAGTGAAGATTATGAATCATGATTTATGATCGAAAAAAACCCACATTATTATCCAAATGTAAGAGAAAAGGTATGGAATTGGACCATCCAGGCAAACACTTGAGAGCACCCTTTGCACAGGACACTAAGACAGAGAAGAGAAGAGGTGGTGAACCAGTGCCCTCATGAAGCAGCCAGATGGCAGATGTACTGTTTGGCTTATGATAATCTTAAAAAAAAAGAAAAAGGCAAGCAGCAATAATACATCCACCCATCTACCTGAAATTTCAGATGTAAACCCAGATTCCCAGCCTTAAACACAAAGGCCCAGAAACTCAGCCCTAGGCTGCAGTCCTGCTGGGCTGGGTAAGGGCCGCTCTCCTCCGAAGGGGGACGCTCTGGTCTGTGTAACCTGTTCTCTCATTTACATTCACCTGCCTGGTCTTAGAAGGAGTTTGAGTCAGCCAACCCTATCCTAATTACAGTAACATTCAAGAGACTGTTTTGCCCTTCAGCTAAGAAATATAAAGGGGAAAAAAATGTTAGTGACCATAGGAAATAGCCTGGCAGGTTTAAAACAACAACAAATAAACTTTCGAATAACTTTTGTCAGTTGTTGCTATGGACTGAATGGTTATGTCCCAAGTCATATGTTGAAGCCCTTAATCCCCACTGGAAGTTATTTAGAGGTGGAGGTAATTAGGTCATGAGAGTAGAGTCCTCCCGAGGGGAGTAGTGCCCTTTTAAGAGATGAGAAAGAGGATCTCTCCCACCCTGTGAAGACACAACAAGAAGGCAGCCATTTACAAGCTAGGAAGAGAATCCTCACCCGGAACTGAATCTGGTGGCACCTTTGACCTTGGACTTACCAAACTCCAGAAATGAGAGAAATAAGTGTCTGCTGTTTAAGCCACTCAGTCTATGATATTTGTTACAGCAGCCTGAACTAAGATAGTTGTCTTATTGATGAGTTTACGTTCCCATTCTTGCTTCTCTATCAAGATTTTTAGTTCAAAAAAATAGGTAAGACTTAGGTACATGAACTGGAAAAGTGATTTTCCCACCTGTACAATCAATGTCAAACACCTGAAAACTGTAGGCTGCAGAATCTGGAGCTGCTCCCAACTTTAAATACAGGTTTTCAGAGCATCTACAGATCCATGACTCCTGAATAGCTAGAACTTGATGGAACAGGAAACTTTTAAGTCTCAGAATGTGTATATAAAAATATCCTAAGTATAAGAAACAAATTAAACTTTAAATAACCATAATGAGAGGAGGTATGCCGTGAATTTTTCACATACAGATCCTAATTTTCCAGCCCATCATGTAAAGTTGGCATGATCACGCATCTTACAGACAGCAAAATGGCCCAGAGAAGCTGTCAAGGCCACAAAAGTCGAAGCAGGGATTTGATCCCAGCCCTGCCTGGCCTCCAGGCCCAGCACAACCTGCTGCTAGGACTATAGGAGATGCCAATCTTGTTTAGGGATGATAAGCTTTTAGAAGCCATTCTAAGCTATGCAAGACAGGTATAGGCTATAATACTACCTGAAAATCTCTCAAGTTGATTATGCCTCAGTTATGAAGTGGGCCTGACACTGTGTCACAGAACCTGAGATGTAATAATTACAGGTATAGATTTAAATAGATGCTCAGTCCACCTCTTAGGCCCAGGACAGAGCTAATTTGTTCTCTATAGCATTCCTAACTCTCCCAGTTACAAGAAAGCTTCCTATTCAGTACTTCCTCCTTTGATCACTGGCTCTCATCTGCTCCTTGCATTATCTTCTTAACCAGATAACATGTTTCCTGGAAGAAAAATGAAGAGAGATTTCTTAGCTTGCTGGGTTCCCATCATTTCATCTAGTATTGAAATGAACAAGAATTTTTATACCAATTACATAAGCTAAACTATATTCACTTTATCAGTTTCCTCGTTTTGAAATAATTAAAATCCTTAGTTTTCAGAATCACTCTTTGCCCACAAGTTTAAAGCATGGGGAAGGACAAAAGAACAACACACTCCGTTTAAATATCTGTCAAATGGATGACATTTAAATAGCTAACAAACCAAACCTTTCTTAATTAAAAAATAATCATCCATGATCTCATTAAACAAGCGAAACAAAACACGCGAAACAAAACACATCAGAATATTTACCAAATGAGAAAAAAACAAACAAACTTACTTTTGGATAAAGTCAAAGTTCAGTTAGAAGCCTTAAGAATTCTCTGGACATTTTTCAAACTCAAATGTAAGGTTATCTCAGGTAATAGACACTTTGATCTTTCTGCACCAGTGGGTCTGCCATTTGGTTCATTTCAGTTCTTTTATCTCTTAGCTTTATGTTTTCTTTCTTAATCTTTCCCTACCCACTTCAATATATTTATGCTTACTTCCAATCCTGGTTCATACAAGCACTCAAATAACTCAATCTTTAAGAGTCAAACTAGAGCTCAAATGGAGTTTGGTTTAGTAACCTAGCTGTTGAGTGAGAATAAAAAGTGATACAATTAAGACAAGGCTTTCCCAATGTAAAATACCTAAAGCCCAGGAATTAACTTTAGTATTTCTGGGTTTTGTGCCCATCCTACATTTCCTTTTTGTATCTAAAGGATAAGAGGAAGAAAATCAAAGAGAAAATAAATAGCATAATAGACTATAGGAGCCCTTCTGTACACAAAACAAATTCCAAGGATTGAACTGTACTAACTTCCTAGCTCTGAGTAGCATCTAGGCAATCACAACATCTCCCCAGGTACCCGGGACCATGCGCAGAGATGAAAGCATACAGCCAGAGAGCATTGCTAATGGACTGCAGAGTGACTAATTCAAATTCAGTTAACTTATCACTTAGAAGTAGCAAAAATAACCACTGGGTTCAATTCTTGGTACACTGATTACAAGTGCCTAGATGTAACTTAGAGAGGGACTCTGCCATTTGGCGCCCCTCAGTTATCTTTTTAAAAGGGGGCAGGGGAATTGGGCCCAATAAATAACCAACCACTCTGTGAGACGCTCATATCTTTCAATGTAAACTACTTTCTCCACAAATGAGAATTAAAATCCTTTAGATTGCCTTGCTAAAGGTTAAATTTGATCCCACTATAATAAGTCATTAATCTCTCTGGGCTGTTGAATTGAAGACAAAGGTACATTATAAGACTATTATGTAGTTAACGTGTTATACAGTGTTGCTAGGAACAGCCTGGACACAAATAACCCTCTAGTCATTTAACGCAGGTTTGCACAAGCATGAGGTACTTTATATTCATCTGAAATTAGGCCAATAAAAACAGAGAATCTTAACTGAGGGTAATGTAAATACCCAGGACAATGCTGAATATATAGCAGACAGCAAAATACTTGCGACATTAATGTGCAAGATAACAGTTAATATTGAAATACTAAAATTTTTAGGATTTATGTTGTCTTTAAATGGCATTTACCATTACAAGTTCAAAATCAAATTTTTCCTTTTTAAAAAAAATAAAAACATTTTTGATACTCTACCATCAAGGCAAGGGTTTTAGGGAGCTTAGAATTTGAGGAAAGGCTAAACATTTTATAAAATATTAACTTTAAAATTTCTGCTACCTGGAGGTAAAAACAGTGCTTAATTAGGAAAATGATTTAGTTCTGTTAAGACTCAGAAGCAGTTGTAGGCAGTTCCCTACTAAGGGAAGTTATACTTTGAGAAAGTACCTTTGTCTCCAGCCCCACTACAAAAATTCAAAATTTGGGGTCAAGGCCAGCTTCTCCATTCCACTGCTGGCTCTCTTCCACTGGCCCAAGCAGTAGTCTTGACTCCTGCTAGACCACCTGTTGCTTCTCAGAGATCCAGTTTTCTCTTTGTACTAATTCTAAAACAAACCTACAGCCTTTTGAGGGTTAAGGCTCTAATGAGAGTTGATGACCAATCAAGGCCAAAAAACATCATCTTGCTGACCCTCCACCCCACAACCCCTTGTCCTTTCACCCACTCAACAAAGCCCTGTGCTGGGTAGGTGCTGGCTGGGTAGGTACTGTGGCTGAAGCCACAGCCAATAACGATACAGCTTAATGACCCGGTGAGTGCTTAAGATGCACGTTTTCATAATAGGAGGATCTGATCCAGTCTATACCAGAGGCTTCCCGGATGGAAGGGACTGGCAGGCAGAGGAGAGGGTCTATCTATGCCTCAAAGTAAATACAACCTCCCACAGGACTCCTCTGCTTTCCCTGACCAGCATTCTGACTGCAGCACCATCTGCCGTCTGGCTGCTCAGAGATGCCCATCAACTCGGCCCAGCCTGCAGAGATCATGCCACAGTAGTCCTTCTGTAGATTATAAGCCATTTCAAGGACAGTGACCATGCCTTCTATGCAGAAGACTGTTTCCTCGCACAGCAGAATATTCTCAACCAATATTTTTGAGTGCTCTCAACTGTTCAGTTGGATGGCATCCATGTCAATATCTAGCATGGTGCCCAATGCTGGAGCCCCCAAAGAGCTGCTGGCTATGGTGCCACCCATTTCTTTAATCATCGATAAATTGTGAACACCGAATGACAAGATAAAAAGAGAGGCTGTGCTTAAAATAGTGGATAAACTTGAGTAAGATATTGTAATACAGATAGAATGAAATTTGAAACAGCTCAGAATTTGACTGAAAGTGGACTCCCAGGGTAGAAACCTCTAATGATGACATCACAAATATCAAAACCAGTATTTTATGTGGTAATGTTTGAGTACTTTGGGAAGACCAGTAAATATGAAGTAAAAACTGTAACACATATACTTTTGTACAGCCATGTATTTGGTGATATTTCAAACTGATAACTGCTGATATGTCAAACAGCCCTATTCCACCAAATATTTTAGTAGTTTAGTCTAAAGTTAGAGCAAATTCTTGTAATATCTGGTATGTTTTGACCTTCTCCTCCTAAGTAATGCCACTTCATACCACAGAATTACACAGGGTACATTCTAGGGAAGTTTACACTTTTAGAAACAAAAATAAATGTGGCCTTGTCCTGACCTGGTCTTCTGTCGGCATCCTAGCCTAGACTTCAGCCTATAGAGCAGACTGCTTTTTATTTATAACGTAACTGTCAATGGTAACACTGTATAACATCAGGGAATTTCTTACATGATTAGGTGAAGTAACTTCCTTGAATCATTATCTTGAACCACAGAGAGAAACAAATTCTTCACATGCCAAGATTAGTGATATGAAGCCTAAGTGAAAGATTCTAAGACGTGAAAAGAGAGCAAGAAAATGGGACCTGCAGGGGAAATGATGGTGAATCTTGTAAGGGGAACAATGACACCTATCACTGAAAAAAAAAAAGCATGCAGCCCATTAGGGTAGACATTAGGCACGTATGGCTATTCAGACTTAAAATTAATTAAAGATTCAGTTCCCAAGTCCTACTAGCCACCTATGGCCAGTGGCTACCCTACTGGAAAATACAAACATTTCCATCACTGCAGAAAGCTGTACTGGACAGCCGTGGACTAAAACCCAAGAGAAACCACAATCCTGGATTTGTAACCCGACATACAAATGGTACGAAACATTTATTGTCTGGGCCACTGAATTTACGTTGGCTGATTTTCTTTTCAAACCATACCACTACACTTCAGGCCCGCATCAGTTTTAATTTTCTGATAGTTACCACACCCAGGTAGAGGCGCGTCTAACTTCTGAGCCAAACCAGAAGAACCCAACCAGTCTTGCTCGCCCAAGTTAACCTCAGTTACCAGGGGTGATGAGTGGTACGGCCACCAACTTAACACAGGCACTCCACAATTTAGAGAACTAAAGCTGAACTTGAAGACGTTTTCTCCTCAAGAAACATATTGTAAATAGGAATAGTTTTTATTTACCTAAAAGCACCTGTACTTCAGTATCATAGCTTTTGGGTTCTAAGGACAAGTGAATTCCTTGGCTATTTCCTGAACACACCTGCCAGAGCCCTACCCACCGTGGGGCTGATAAGAGGGTATCCTCGCCCCAGACACAGGCTGCTGAGGGCCAGCTGCTCTGCAGTGCTCAGCAGTTGGGGGCAGGAGGGCGCTTCAAGGATCTGTAGTGCGTGAGGACCTTCAAGAACCTCTGACGTGGCTCTTATCAGGCCCAGGAGAGCTCCCGGCTTTAGCCGGGGCCGTGACTGTCATGAGAGAACAACCCCCTCCATGGTGGGGCCCAGCTCAGTGCCTGATACACTCCTATTGCACATTCCTTTGTAAGGGGTGTTTATAAATTAGGCTGGCCTAAATTCATGGACTGCCTGTGAAAAATATGAGAAATTCAAGGTTTCAGTTCTGAGAACTGGCGGTAGACTAACCCACTCACAGAAAGGGGGGAGAAAAAGAGCACTTTGTGAAAAGAGTAGGTGAGAGCCACTGCTAAGACGGGAGTCCTAACTCCTGAGTGATGGCTGTGCTCAGAGGGGCCTGTCTACAGCCCCAGGACAGGGCGCCAGGGACTCAAGACCTCCCAGTACAAAGTGCTTCCACCATCCCAAGAACCTGAGTGGCCGCTCTTTCACAATCACATCTGATAAAGGCAGCCAGCAGGGACCCCTTCAGGAATTATACCTGGATGTTGGGGCAGATCCCACCAAGACAGCAACTCTAACCTACTTAAGATGGGGTTTGGAAGACAGACACTCTTGTTAATATGAACTCCTTCCCTGCCATACTTAAAATTCATGTTAAAGAATCAAAATAGGAAGGGCTAAGCCAAAGCCCGTGACTCGGGGCTCTGATTCTGGCCCACTACCCGCTGCCCAGGAGGAGGCTGGCACGGGCTGCATAACTACCAAGTGAGGTCAGCCTGCCCTCCACACAAAGGGCTCATCCGCGTCATCTGCCTGTTCACAGGGCTTGGCTGCCAGCCCAAGATTGGCTGCGAGGGCTGCAGCCACATTACTAAACCTGCTAAGCATTTGTCCTGCCGACTAAGAAATTTACAGAGCACATTCAAAAGAAAATGCTGGCATTTCATTTAGCAGGGAACCGCCGGCCATCAGGTCACAAAAATACTTACGCCTGATTTGTGGCTCTAAGACTTATTTTCATTCAAACAAACCAACAAAAAGCCTACGTCCTTTTCACCATCATCCCTTCCTCTTCTTTCTTCTTTTCCTTCCTATCTCCAATCTCATCTCAGGCTGCACCCTACCAGACGTGTTACAGAATTCTTTCCCTCCTGCTTAGCTGGGAGGCAGTATGTGGATGTGCGAGCAGCTAGGAATACAGACGGGCATTTGGAGTCAATCAGTTTGAATCTTAGTACTTCTGTGTTCCAGTTTTTTCTTTTGTAAAATGGGGATAATAATACCTACCTCATAGGACCACTGGAGAGGACTACATAAAATAATGCATGTAAAGTGCCTAAAACAGCAGTTAAGTACATAGTACCTCTCAAATGTTAGCGGTTATTTTCTAGCTCTTGAGCAGTGATACACTTGAGGCAGAATGTCTTGCAAGACGTTTTCATACTTTTAAGACAACCCCTTAAAGGGCCATGGTGGGTTGAAACATAACAACCAAAAAACTGAAATAGAATAGAATATCAGAATATGCCCCTTACAGGAAGAGAAATACTATGTCATGGAAATATTGCTGCAAATGGCATTTGTTTCAGGTACTATTGGTCTTAGTCAAAAGTGAAAACTACCGGTGTAGAACACTGCCTAACTACCTGGGTTCCTCCACCAAGCAGATCACGTCACTCCCCTCCTTGAGACTTTCAAATGCTTCACACTGAGCAGAAACTCCAACACCCCTCACCAAAAAGCATTAGGGTCAGACTTCTGGCCTCTGCCGCCTTCATTTCAACCCATCAGCAGGCTTCCCAGAAGAAAGGTCTGGCCAGGCAAAGGAGATGCTGCAGCATAAACCCAACCTCCCGCAGGGCTCCTGCGGCCGCTGGCCCCAGGGTGCAGCCGCACCGGCCTCTCTGTCCACCAACCTGACAGCACTTCTATTCTCTCTGCTTGGAAAGATTTTACCTCAGTGCTTCATGGAAGCTGACTCCCGTGGGGCTCCAGTCACATGCCACTTCTTCGGGGAAGCCTCTGCTCATCCCTCAGCACTGTGACCCCCTTCTTGTTCCCACCCCCAAGGGTTACCACCCACACTCTAGAGCTTCCTGGAGTTGTACAAGGTGGTTACCCTACCTAGAGCAGTCTTAATTTTTCCTCTCTTCTCACAAATAGTACAATTATAGACATTCGAAATGGGCCTTAGTTTCATTATCTGGAAAATGAGAAAAATCAAAGTGTCCCTTTCCAGCTCTAACCTACTAAAGTTGACCCTTGAACAACAAGGGGGTTAGAGGTGTGAAGTGATCCCCAGCAAACTTAACTACTAATAGCCTGTTGACTGGAAGCCTTACCCGTAACAGTAAGGCAACACATATTTTGTATATGTATTACATACTCTATTCTTAACAATGAGGTAATCTAAAAAAAAAGAAAAATTTCAAATTGCTGCAAATCTCCCCCAATTCTTCCAATATATCGAGAAGAATCCATATATAAGTGGACCTACACAGTTCAAACCCATGTTGTTCAAGGGTCAACTATATTTCCATAATTAAGATTCTCTCTTAGGATATGACCACCCATTTTTCTTTCAAGTGTAATAAATTACTTACTCTGCCAGGATTACCCAAAGCTTACCCCTTGAAAGTATACGACCTCTTAAAAATTTTTTATGTATTTATCAGTGAAGTCTTCCTAAAATTGATTACATCCTTTTCTACTATTGATAGGAAGACACTAAACATACTTTCCCTTTCTTATTAAGGCTCTGGAGCTCATTAGGAATTTCACTTCTTTAACTGGAGTATTAACAGATCAAAGCCCTTGGAGGTACAGAGGGCGGCCACATCCAGATCTGCTTTTCCCACTGCTTCTCTGAATTGGGTCTTTCTCATTTCTGTCTCGATTTTCTGTAGTTCATTCTGAGCTGAGAAACTAGATGACCAACTTACAGGAACTGTGTGTAAGTGATCTCTGGGTAAGGGCTTGAGACAAACTTCTAGGAGTAAAGTGCATGAACTTTGTGCTTTGAAGACTTTTGTTTACTTCCTAGTTCTCTATTTGAGTAGTGGAGCCAGTAGATCATGACTCCTACCTAGATAAACACAGCGATAATGGCCTTGGGGGCCATGCATAGCACTAGCATGACTATTAAAATGTGCTAGATAACAACATACCTTCCAAGCACCTGATTTGTGTAAACATGTGAACATTTATAGGGAAATGTAGGAAGCCCTCCCAGACAACCTCCTTAGCTTTGTCTGAAGTTTAAAGTTCTGAATGCGTCCTTTCAAACAAACCATTTTTTAATTACAAAAAATTAACTTTCTAGTGTATAAGGTCACTGCTATAACCCCTTACTCCCTAAAACACTTCAGAAAAGTGCTAGCCAGCTTTCACAGGTACTTCAGGATCTTTATTATCTCTTACCAGAACATTAAAACCTGTGAAGCTCTGTGTACCATCAGCTTATAACCCCTTGTAATCCAAATGGGGCAGTCATAGTCTGGATTCTCATCAGCTTCCAGGAAAATGGCTATGGAGTCTCTCATCCTAAATTCTGTTTTAACTATGCTAAATCAGCATCTACTTAAAAAGAGAGTAGTTAACTGAATCCAAAGGACTTAAAAAAGGACCTGGGGAAGGATGGTAAGACAGTGGGTATGTGTTAACATTTATGTAATCAGAAACATACGGTTTGGGGGCTCTTTTGTAATCTTATTGTGGAAATAAGTTTAACTACCAAATCCGGACCCTAACAGACACAGCACTCTAATAATATAGAAAGCTCTCCAAAAAGCATTCAAAAGAGTAGATACCAATGTAGATACCCAAGTTTTCTGTATAGATATAAAGATGTGTCCAAAATGAGCTCTTTTGCATAGGGAATATAGTCAATAATATTGTAGTAACTTTGTATGGTGACAGATGTGTCTACAGTTATAGTGGTGAGCATTTTGTGTGTATATAATTGTTGAATCAATATGCTGCACACCTGAAACTAATATAATATTGTATGTCAACTATACTTCAATAAATAAGAAAAAAAAGAGAAATACCAGAAGGCAATAAACGATTTTGATTATAAAAGACTACACTTATCAAGTAGATCTTTAGAAAAGGTGTTTTCAAACTTGATTTAAAAGGTACAGTGTTACAACTTCTTGAAGTCTGAAAAATCACTAGAAGAAGTTGTGGGGGAGGGGCAGAAATCACAGTTCTAAAGGTATCTTCCATGTGGCTGTGACATTTTGTGGTTCTAGAAAGGATGGGTGGGTGGACATTTCTTGATATATGCTAGGCATTTTACATATTGTCCCCATGAAGAGAATGGAGGCATAACAGATCTCAGGGTCATATGCACAGCTGGATGCAGACCTAGGTCATGTGACAGCCAACCCAACTGTTTTCCCAACTACTCTATGGTCCTCAAATATTTCATGCGCAAGATACTGTTCCTTGAGTTAGACCTTACTCAGTCAGGCGAGTGACACACAATAGAAGGTCTCCACTTGATTGGGGCCAATGTCTTCCTCACCACAGAGCTCCCAGAGCACCTCAGGGAAACCCAAAAGGCTGCAGGAGGCGTGTTTTAGAACCCTGAAGTCTTATAGGAATATAAAAATATCAAGTATCCAACAAGGTAAAATTCATAATGTCTGGCATCCAATCAAAGACTACCATACCAGTCATACAAAGAAGCAGGGAAACATACTCAGAATGGAAACAAGAGTCAATCGAACCTGACCTTAAATGACAAAGCCAGAATTAGCAAAGACATTAAAATAGTTATTAGAACTGTATTCCATTACGTTCAAAAAGTGACTTCAGTAAGGTTGCAGGATACAAGATAAATATACAAACTCAATTTCATTTCATTGTTAGCAATGAATAATCAGAAACTGAAGCTTAAAAAGTAACACTGCCATTTACAATAGAATAAAAAAATATGAAACACTCAGTGATAAATTCACAAATGACATGAAAGACTTGCACAGTGAAAACTACAAAACGCTCATGAGAGAAAGAAAAATAAATAAGTGGATATGTACTTGTTCACAGGTCAGAAGACTCATTATTGTTAAAATGTCAATTCTACCCATTTGATCTATAGATTCAATGTAATCCCAGTCAAAATCCCAGGAGGGTTTTCTTTGTTTTTGGTAAAAATTGCCAAGCTGGTTCTAAAATTCTTGTGGAAATTCGAAGGACCTAGAAAATAAAAACAAATTGCAAAAGCACAACGTTGCAGAGTTAACACTATCTGATCGCACAACTTTTTAATAAAGCTACAGAAATAAAGTGTAGTAGTGTAGTATTGGCGTAAAGGTAGACAAAGTTATCAATGGGAACAATACAAAGACTCCAAAAATAAAACCAAACATGCACAGACAATTGATATTAGACAAAGGTGCAAAGACCACATGCTTTTGGCAGTGGAGAAAGGGCAATCTTTTCAACAAATGGTGCTGGGATAATATACGAAAAACAATCAAAACCAAAATCCATACCTTGAGCACCATATGTAAAAATTAATGTGAAATGGATCATACACCTAAATGTAAAGCCAAGATTATAAAACTTCTAGAAGAAAATATAAGTGAAAAGCTTTGTGACCTTGGGTTAAGGAAATATTTCTTAGGCACCGCACCAAAAGCATGATCCATATTGGGACTTCATCAAAATAAACAACTTCTGTTTCTTCAAAAGACAGTTAATGGAAATAGACTGGGAGAACATTACGTGCAAAGCATATATCTGTTAAAACTTACAAGTAGAATACATAAAGAACTCTTAGAACTCAGTAATAAGAAAACAGACATGATTTTAACACACTTCACAAAGAAAAAACATACAGATGACAAGCACATGAAAAGATACTCAACAACGCTGGTCTTTAGGGAAATGCAAATTAAAAATACAACGAAATACCACCACATGCCTATTAGAATGGCTAAAATTAAACTGACTAACTATACCAAGTGTTAGCAAGGATGTGGACAAACTGAAACTAGCCTGCACTGTGGCTGGGAATGTAAAATGATGTGCCACTTTGCAATAGTTTGATAGTTCCCCTTAAAAAGTAAAAACACACCATTACTAGATAATAATCAAGATGAATCAAAGCATAAATCCACACACAGATTTGTACATTAATGATCATAGAAGTTTTGTTTGTAATAACTGAAAATTTTATACAATCCAAATAGTGAACAAATTCGGTATATCCATATAATGGAATACCACTCAGCAATTAAAAGGAACGAACTACTGCTACACATAACATGAATGAATCTCAAAATATATATGTAGAGTTTAAAAAGCCAAACCAATGAGTACATGGCATATGACTTCCTAGATGTAAAAAACTCTAGGAAATAGAAACTAAGCTACAGTGACAGACAGCAGATCTGGTTGCCTGTGAAAGAAGGGAGGAAAAGGAAAATTACAAAGGAGCACAGGACATTTTTTGGAGATGATAGGTATGTTCGTTATTTTGACAGTGGTGATGGTTTCACAGATGTATGCATATATTAAAACTTATCAAACTATACATCTTAAATATGTGCAGTTTATTGTATGTCAGTTATACCTAATTAAGCTGTTAAAATGTTAAAAAAAAAAGATAAAATGCCCAACTTGGTTAAATCATGAATGTATAGACAGAATATTAATTAGCAAGCTCATGAAGATATGGTCCATCCAATAATACCAGCAACATCAGTAATGCCGCATATATAGTTTTCTAACCTTAAGAATACATTCAGATGCCTTGAATATCTAAAAATGTTCAGAAACACTAATTCTGATGTTAGAAGTTCAATTAATATTGACATATTTTCCTAAGATGTGAGGCCTAACTGAACTGTACCTGGGTTTATACTTAAAACTGAAGCTACACCCTGAATACTACTAAGTACATTTACTAATACCACTTCTGGATATTACTAGAAATGGTATTATTGGAAGCGGTATTCTAGACATTCCTCTCACAAAGAGCAATTCAGTGATACGGTGGAGTCAGAGTAACTGGTTCAGAAGTCCAGAAATATTTTTCCAGAGGAACCAGGTGTGCAGAAGTAATAAACCTTTTTCTTTCATTGTTTTCCTCAGGCCTTTAAGGTACAAAAAAACCTCCACTTATCCAGAATTATAAAAAGACCTTTACACATTGATCACATCTATTCATTGCACTTAACAACACCAAAGTGCACATACCCTCAGGTATCAATGCTCTCTCTCACCTTTCTGCCTTTATCACACTTTTCTCTTGCCTAGAATGCCTTCCCTTCTCTTCATCTAATTAACGGTCACACAGTCTTTGGACAGCCTCTTACGTGTGCTGCCTGAAGAATCAGGGTCACCTGAAGTGTTGTTTCTCTCTCACACAACAGACCCTCACATATGCAGAAGGCACAAGGAACTGCTGGAGGGTGATGGAAGTGTTTACACATACACACACATACACATACACACAAACACGTTTTATCTTTGTATTTTTTATTTTGACTGCAGTGGCAGATGGCTGGTTGTATACACTTGCTAAAAAGCCATTGAACCGTACATTTAAGATGGGTGCATATTATTGTATGTAAACTATAATAAAATTGATTTAAAAAGAAAGCCCACATATAATTGTATAACACAAAAGGAACGGGGGAAAAAAAAGCACAACAAGAAACTGAGACGTGTACCAGAAGTAGTGATCAAGCTTACATTTAAGCCACACTTAAACCTGTAGCCTCAGTTCTTCATATATACAAAGGGTTAGCTACCTGGTCTCCTAACTGCCCAAAATGAATTTCTTGGTAAAAAAAAAAAAGGTAATTTTGGGGGAAAAAAAAAATCACCAAAAGGATCCAACCATGTTTCACCTTGTTTTCTTTGATTTCAACACTGTGCTTTTAGAGGCATGTCAATGAATGCTGTTAAGCTAATGTCCACAGCGACAGCAGAGAGAGAGATGCCAACAACTTTGCTGTACGTGCCACAGAATACACAACGTCCTGTACAAGAAACTGGAATCTTCATAATGGCTATCACGAAATAATTAATGTGTGCTCAATTTCTTACTTTAAGAAGTCGGTGTCAAATAATACATCTTAACAATTTAATTTTGAAGTGCAATTTAGAATACCATAAAAAAACTACTAAGCTAATGGAATATGATTATATCTGACTGGGCAAATTTCAGTTAATTGGTTTAACAAAGAAAACCCCCACATATATGGAATGCCTCATTCCCCAATGACCATGGCTATTTAAAGGAGATACACTGGATATTTTAGAATTTCCAAGTGAACATTTTAAGTTAGCATTTAGAGGTCCTTACTTAAAAGGCTGGGCACTTCCTGTAAACCATTTCACAAAATGTGACAATTCTCATTTGGTCTTAATTATCCTATAAGGAAGTTTTACTGTCCCCATTTTATTGATGACAAAACTGAGGTTAAGAAAAGCAACCTACACAGAAAGTACACAGAACCTTCAATCAGACTCAAATGACTATGCTTTTGTCCTTTCTAGATTTGTAGCTCAGGATTATGTTATTTTTGTTATAGGATCACTCCCTATAGGATTCATTAACAACCAAGCATTTTCTAAATAGTCTTTTAAACACTCTTAATCTACACAAATGGGTAGTCCAAATGCTATGGATGATATACCACCCCTTGATAAATCCTACCTCAGTTTTATTGGTTTTATGCATGGTAAGAACATGCTCATAAATATTAGACATTTTCCTCTCAACGTTCACATGGACTTCTCTGCTAACTAGAGGACAATTTACTTTCCTGCGTTTGAGAGCCATTACACTAGATTAAAAAAATTAGAAGGATATATGTTCTCTTTTAAATGTTGCTTTTTGACACTTGTGCAACCTGTTGAGTTGAAACTGTAAAAGGAGATTCGATGAAATCTCACACGTTGTAAATAATCCCAAACCTGGTATGACGTGTTTAAGAAAAGGACCTGGAGTCAGACAGATTTCTATTCTGATAATGCCTCTGCAACTAATTAACTGCAAAGGCCTGGCAGGAAGCTAACACTATAGAGTGATTTATTAGGAAAAATTCAAGAGTCATACTTATTGCCAGATCTGCAGCACAGATTTCCTAGGTTTGTCTTTAATGGGCACACTCTCCGTTATAAACAAAATCTGTACCTGAAAAGCTGTGTGTGAGCTGAGAAGAGGGGAGTGCTTCCTTTTCTGCATACACAGAATGCTTAGCAGGCAACAAAGCGTCCAAGAATATCCACCTTACCTCTCCCCACCCCCCCCTCCTGGGGCAAAATGAAGTGTTTTGCTGGCACCTAGTAGTTAGAACTTTCATCTCCCACAGAAACAGCATAATAAATGGTGGCTAGGGTTAGGACTTGTCCCACTCAAGGTGAAATGCACACCTATAAACTCATTTAGGAAGGTCCCTAATTTATAAGGTTCCCACAGCAAAATACTTTTGAGTTCCAAAAAACCATCGCACACACACACACACACACACCTTTATCATACAACCCAGTTTTTACTGTACTGATTGGGGGCAGCCTTCTCTTAGCACTCTCAAGATTACCTATATGCAGGTGAACTGCAAAGACTAACATTCTGGTTTGACACACATACATTACTAAAAAGTCTTACTCAAATAGTACTTAAACTGTAAAAGCTGGAAGGAAAAGAGTCCAACCCTGTTATTTACCAAGTGAGGACACTGAGGCTCACATTCACACAGGTGGTTTGGCCTAAGCCATACACCACAGGTGTGACTCCAAATCCCAGGTTCTTTCTGATAAATGTCATCAGAGATTAACACCGTCCTACCAACTGCTGAGCATTTCTAAAGTGGCAGGCTCTCCTTCCACCATAACTTTGGTGTTAAGGTTTTTTTCTTCTTTTCAATCTAAGCCAATGTCCTTGTAAGTGTAACACCAAAACCCCCCTCCAAGAGCAGTATTTCGGTATCACACCAATACCGTGCAACATATCACACTGCAAACACCAGTTTTTGTCTGGCAAGGTTATTCTTCATCTCTAGGAGCACACCACCCACCACACCCTTCTCCGCTTTTATCTGGCCAGCCTGTTTCTCAGTTATTTCCCAAGGCTTCTGCGTATCAACAAGCTTGTTTACTGTCTGATACTGCCTGCAGAGAAATATTCAGCAGATGCGACAGTGTGTTTCTACTATTCCACTGCAGTAGTTAACTTCTCTTCTGCTCTTTTTCAAAGGCTCATCTCATCAAGGAAGCCCTCCATGATAAAGTTGAGACTGGCTTTCAGACCCCTTTAACTGCAACCACAGTAAGAAATAATTTGTGACCCAATATACACCCCCTCAAGTAAGTAAGTCAAGCTTGACATAATATTCTTACTATGTTTATGATACATTGATACTCTTAATCTTACTCTATTTCATTTCTTAAAAAATCCTGGAAAGAAAAAAATCTAGGGGGCTAGAGAGCAGTAAGATCATAAAATAAACATAATACACAAAGGAATATATAAAATGTCGGATGCTGTAAAGAAACAATGAACTTTACATTTTCCAAATCTTCTAAATTTCTCAATCCACTAATGGATCATGACCTGCGGTTTGAAAAATAATGCTCTGTAGCAAGAGTGATTACCTTGACATGATGCTACAGGAATACAGGCATCAGCAAATACTGAGGCATGAGACCCCCCCAGAAATGTCTCTGGGGACACATTCTCTCTCTGCCCAAAGAGATGTAGAGATGTCCAGGTCCCGCAATGGAGAATTAGTTCCTGCACACCACAGGTCCATGGGGAGAGAACCAAATAGGGAGGAGACTAAGGTTTCGCTGAAGTGTCATTTCAGGACTAGAAAGAAGAATGGGGCTTTTTTTCCCGTGAACTACCTGGGCAGTCTTCACTATCTCGATTCTTCCCCTTGTGTCAGGCTGCCTATATCCAACTGGACTGTCAACACTTGCAGGCAGGGGTTTTATTCTTCTTGAATGTCCTACACGCCACACAGAGAGGTGATTGAAGCAGAATTCAAAACAATAATTAAATGAGCAGTGGGATAATTTTAAAATCTAAAATAGCTTTTCTGTCATTTTTTTATTAAGGTATTATTGACATACACTCTTACGAAGGTTTCACATGCAAAAACAACGTGGTTACTACATTTACCCATATTACCAAGTCCCCACCCATGCCCCAATGCAGTCACCGTCCTTGGGTGTATGGTAAGATGCCACAGATTCACTATTTGCCTTCTCTGTGCTACACTGTTTTCCCCATGACCCCCACACCATGTGTACTAAACATAATACCCCTCAATCCCCTTCTCCCACCCTCCCCACCGGCCCTCCCACACCCCTCCCCTTTGGTAACCACTAGTTCCTTCTTGGAGTCTCTGAGTCTGCTGCTATTTTGTTCCTTCAGTTTTGCTTCGTTGTTATACTCCACAAATGAGGGAAATCATTTGGCACTTGTCTTTCTCCGCCTCGCTTATTTCACTGAGCAGAATATCCTCCAGCTCCATAAAATAGCTTTTTTTATCTCATGGTTTCTGTTAAACAGTAAACTCCCTACTCCAAAGGACACTCACTGGTTTATCAGGGGAAAAAAAAGCAAAGGGAGGTGTGAAAGAAAAAAATCTAGGGGGATAAACGAGATCATAAAAAACACACAGTATACAAATGAATATACAACATGTCAGATGCTATAAAGAATCAATGAACCTAAAACTAAACCTGAAGAATCATCACCAAACACATACTACGTCCCTGTTCTGTCCAAAAAAATACGACAAACCATTTATAAAGAAATGTGAATTACTAGTCATGCTTTTCTAACTTAAAACGGCACAGTTCCCTTCAACTAGAGGCAGAATTCTCTTCCAACCTTAGAAATAGAAAAACTAACTTTTTGCAAGGAGATTCTGCATTCATACTGCAGCACCCTGACACTTAGGTCAAGGGTAATAACAGTGACTGGAAGATAAATTATTTTCACCTGAGCACGCCACGGAAAGCAGAAGATAAAAAACAGGAAAAACATAGACGGACTTTTCAAGAAGTCATTTAATTGTCCGAACTGTTATCTCCATGCAGTTTTAAAAACGGGAAGGCACAAACGCT